>OU795038.1:3114469-3484469 GCA_917208275.1 Patella pellucida
GTCATACAAGCGCACATACTACTCCGGGTGACATTGGATTGGGTTGGATGCCCACGACAAGATTGGTTTATAGGCGCTTCGCCAATCATGTCGTTATATATGAGGCGCCCGGCTTTATCTGTCCCATCAATGACAAGGGTAAACCACGCCAGAAAATCAACTGTCCTTGCCAGGCCCTCCGTCCTGCATCACTGACAAGGGAAAACTACGCCGGAAAATCAACTAGTCATGGAGACAAATACGTGTGATCAAAGGATGGTGAATACTAGCGTATTGATTACCCCCCCCCCCCCCCTTCAAATAATATTATCCGTGGCCATTTTGAGAAGTATTTTATATTTGCTTGTAGAGTGGTTCGTTGGGAAAGGGAACATCTGTTCTAAGTGACGCTGATGCTGATATGGTAGTGTTCTTCAATGGTTATACGAATATAGAGAGTTTGATTGCGGATAAACCACGAATTATTCGGGATGTTAGGAGATATATGTGTAATCCCGAGCCAGGATGGTTTAGATGGTTATTTCCGTCAAAACCCGAATGGATGGACTCCATACGTGTGATCAAAAGTAACGAATATTTCATCAAGTTTAGGGTATATGTTCCGTACAAGGGTAGAAGTGAACCTGTCGAAGTCGACGTTCTACCGGCAATGGATGTAGTCGCCAAACATGGTAAGGCAAAGAATTTTTAATTACTCCTAATTCCACAAATTTGGTGTTCCATTTTGCAGTCGCTAGATGGTTTATTTATGTTATACCGCAGTTCTATATCTTCGAAAACATTACAGGTAGGTTGCCAGACAACGAAACATACATCTACAGCAGCTTAGTCGCCCGTGAAGTTCTTAAGGTTTTTTTGCTGTAGTCTGTAATATCACTGTTGCAATTTGCTGTTATTAGAGCGCCTACTAGATTCTGCAAAATGAGACAAGGACTTTAGACGTTATTAACAGACAGTGTTAAAATGTATCGAAATTGGATTACCTTGACAGCAATTAGGTCATTTCTTGACTAACATAATGGTTCAATTTCATTCCATTAATTCGCTTTTATGTAGTAGTCTTTAGCAGTGGTAGCAAACCAAAGAACCAGTAGAAAACCCGAGAGCCTTGCCAGGGAACCCTACTTCTTATGACGTCACAGGGAATCAATTTCTACAAACTGAAATGGGGTTAGAAATTCGTCTCGCTATTGTAAATAACATCCAAAAATCTTAAAATTACCTGATGCTGGTTTAAACAATATTTTATTCAATATAATTTCACATAATCATACAATTATACAGTCTTGAGAATACGAAATACGAAAACAAGCAATATGCTCATGGATATCGCTTCGTGACATGGTATAGTTATTTTAATCGGTGAGAGTGAGAGTACATTAAAAAGAAAAACACCAATAGTCTTGAGAATACGAAATGAATGAATGGAATGGGGTTTAACGTCCTACGCTTAAGCACCGAACCTGGGCTAATTGAAGACGGGCATACGCCATACAGTGTGCTATGAGGGCGCTACTTCCAACCTGCCAAGGTGTCTTTTACGTGCACTCCAATGTGTACACGGGACCTCGGTTTTTAGTCCCATCCGAGCGACTAGTCTTGAGAATACGAAATACAAAAACAAGCAATATGCTCATGAATATCGCTTCGTGACATGGTATAGTTATTTTAATCGGTGAGAGTGAGAGTACATTAAAAAAAACCCCAATAGGTTCAACATAAACACCAAGGGCCAAAACGAAAGGTGGAAGCTTGTCGTCGGTCATCAAAACGGGGATGATTACCTTTTTGAAATGGCAGTAGACTCATCCAGAAATGAGCCTGTTCTCCATGGAATGATAAATGTATTTTGTGGAGTGTTTACAAGATACTTTGGACGGACGGACGGACGGATGGGCGAAGGCGACTACGATATACGACAACACTTCCATATGTATTTACGGAGTCATGGGGTCAGATCGCGGCGACGACAAATATTCACGTTGTCATGGGTTAGATCGCGGCGACAACAAATATTCACGGAGTCATGGGGTCAGATCGCGGCGACGACATATATTCACGGTGTCATAGGGTTAGATCGCGGCGACGACAAATATTCATGGTGTCATGGGGTTAGATCGCTGCGACGACAAATATTCACGGAGTCAAGGGGTCAGATCGCGACGACGACATATATTCACGGTGTCATGGGGTTAGATCGCGGCGACGACATATATTCACGGTGTCATGGGGTTAGATCGCGGCGAGACGCGGCGACGACAAATATTCACGGTGTCATGGGGTTAGACCGCGGCGACGACATATATTCACGGTGTCATGTGGTTAGACCGCGGCGACGACATATATTCACGGTGTCATGTGGTTAGATCGCGGCGACGACATATATTCACGGTGTCATGGGGTTAGATCGCGGCGACAACATATATTCACGGTGTCATGGGGTTAGATCGCGACGACGACATATATTCACGGTGTCATAGGGTTAGATCGCGCCGACGACATATATTCACGGTGTCATGGGGTTAGATCACGGCGACAACATATATTCACGGTGTCATGGGGTTAGATCGCGGCGACGACATATATTAACGGTGTCATGGGGTTAGATCGCGGCGACAACATATATTCACGGTGTCATGGGGTTAGATCGCGGCGACGACATATATTCATGGTGTCATGGTGTTAGATCGCGGCGACGACATATATTCACGGTGTAATAATAATAATAATAATAATAATAATAAAAATCGCGTCATTTTACAAGGGTAGCAAACTAGGCCAGAGGCCTTTTTCCAATTTGGCCCTTGGCTCAGATCGTGTGAATGATTTCGATCATTACTACAGGATTAAACCGAAAAACTCGGGGGAAACCTGCCTGATCGGACGGGAGACCGAATCTGATCGGCGAACGTAGACACAGATGTTAACACATGACACAATTATGTGGAATACAAGTTACATAGACGTTATATACATGGGAATAGGGGACATAGATGTTATATACATTATTTATATTACAACACGTGGGAATAGAGGACATAGATGTTATATACATTATTTATATTACAACACATTGGAATAGGGGACATAGATGTTATATACATTATTTATATTACAACACGTGGGAATAGAGGACATAGATGTTATATACATTATTTATATTACAACACATTGGAATAGCGGACATAGATGTTATATACATTATTTATATTACAACACGTGGGAATAGAGGACATAGATGTTATATACATTATTTATATTACAACACATTGGAATAGCGGACATAGATGTTATATACATTATTTTTTTATTATAATAGGTGGGAATATGCAGTCAGTTTATCGAGAAATGGAAAATAAATCAAGTGAAGTCAGGGGTCACTACTCCGTTTGTTTCTGTAAACAACAACTGGCAATGATTCGACCAAAACCAGCGAAAGTTAAAGACTTGATTCGTTTACTTAAATACTGGTATAAGGTAATGCAAATACTTTATATAATACTTGATATTATAGTATAAAATATAAACAATAACACCGAATTGAAACATGTAGAAGCAAATCGGTGTTATTTTTATATTTCATACTATAATATTTAATACTGTACATTAGAACAACTACTTACTACTACTAATACTTGATATATAAATTTATATATTACATTATATACTGTGCTTGATATATTATATAAATGTTAAACTGTGCTTAAATGGCCATGAGAAAGTCATGCCTTTGGACTGGTCTGATACAGTTTATATTGTTTTAGCAAAGTTTTAGAACTTTGTAGAACCTTCCTACGTTTTCTAGGACCCTCCACACCCGTTCAATTATTTTTAATAAATACTTTATAGAATACTTTATATATTAAATAATACCGAGATTAAATCGTTTATAGAATACTTTAGATATTACAAACATATGTTTTATGACACAGACACAACTCAAGATTTAATAATAATCTCCTGAAGATAATGGGATTTTATCAGAAAAAGCAAGTTTAAACCGAAGTATGACACACGCGGGGGCCGCACTATTGGCACTATTTTGTGCTTCGGTCGGGTCCGTTTCACATATACACAATCATTTCTGCTAATGTTTTTAGCGTGGGGATTGACTAATAGTTGTTAATTTATTTCAGTTCTAAACGAAAATTTAAAACTTTAACGCAATATTAAAGAATAGCAAAATTTTGGCTGGGATTACTGAGCAAAATGGCCATTCACTGGATACGTGCAAAAAAAAGCCAGCTACCATAAATTTCTTCACGTTAGTTACGTATGGTGAATACCATGTGTCTGGCGAAATATAACCCGGTTGGTTGGTAATGACGTACTACTAGATATCCTTTCGTTTCAGTTATTCTTCTGACATACTCGTTACCTGTTTTACATACCTGACCAATTTACACCTGGACTGTTTCATGAATGTTTTAATATTTCAGACCAATGGCCTAGATATGGCGTCGTATTGTTGTGAGGTAATGGGGCTGTATATTTATGACAAACATCTGAACAGTACAACTAACTTTGATATGAAAACTGGTTTCTATAAAGCTATGGAGCTGTTTAGTTCCTATAGACAACTACAGATCACAATACCTGGAATCTATAACACAAATAATTGGTAAGTTAAATTATTTTAACATAGTTATTGGTTCGTTCAGCGTATATACTCCCAGTGTCCAATTACCAATCTAAAACTACACTATCCAGAGCCCGCGGAAGCTATTAATTTTTTTGGCGGGGGGGGGGGATTCCATTATAGGTCAGGGTCAAGGGGTCGAAATATCCCAGAGAAAAGAGTATTTGCGGCCAAACGGGCCTGCTATCACCATTTAAAGCAATGCTGTCTCCATTATAAGCAGTGCTGTCAGCATTAAAAGCAGTGCTGTCAGCATTAAACGCTAGGCTGTCTCCATTAAATGCTATGCTGTCCCCATTAAACGCTATGCAGTCAATATTAAAAGCAGTGCTGTCACCATTAAAAACTAGACTGTCAGCATTAAAAGCTATGCTGTCACCATTAAAAGCTATCCCCACCCCTCAATTAACAGCGTGACAAGTTCCACGTCACACTAAGACCAAAACTACCTGTGTCAACTATTGTAAATAGTAGCAGCGGTGGTTTGGAAATTGATACAGGTCAATTTTGAGTCCTACTCCTCGCAGTGTTCCGTTTGAATAGAGCTTTATCGCACCATTAGGGGGGAATTTGGCTCAACTATGATTTGTGACTATGATTTGTGACCCAACGGTTGCAGGTTCGAGACCCGAATTGTGCGTCGAGTTCTTGTGTCCTTGAATAAGACACTTCATCCCTGTATTCCAGTCTACCCAGCTGTAAATGGTGTATGTATTACACAAACAACTGTTGCGCTCCTTGGGCAGCATATGTTGGGGCTCTTTTTAAGATTTAAAGAGTTCAGCAGTAAAGGGAGGTAATCAGGCTTTACTTGTATCCTAGAGACCGGGATAGTAATTGTGTAGCGCTTTGAGCATAAACTTGGTTTCTGGATATAGCGCATTGTAAATGTTCACATTATTATTATTACCATTGCTTAAGGAATATGATTTTGAGTAGGTCTTGCGATTTGTAGATTGTTACCTTTGCATACTGAAGAATAATATGTTTCATTGCATCTGTTTAGGTCACGTTCCTTCCTAAAACAACGTGGGGTGATGGTTAGCGGTTGCAAGCTGTATCATAAGGCCTGGCATTGAGTCAACAGGCGTGGTTTCGATCCCCGGTTGTACGTGGCAAGGAGTAGGTTCCTCCGGTTTCCTCCCACTTCAAAAGACCCCTACGAGCATGCAAATTATTGAAATAAAATTGAACCATATGTTAGTCCCGAAATGACCTAGTTTGTGTCTAGTGGACGTTAAACCCCGTTTCTCTCACTATAGAACGGGTATCGTTTAATTGGGATTTTTTTATCACTAGAAATAATTATATGTGTTTCTTTGTTTCTTTGCATAGGTCAAGTTTCTTCCCTAAAACAACGTACGTTCTAGATCCTGTTAATCCTTTCTCCGACACATCTTCATATGATGTCAACAGTATAGAAAAGCGTGCTGAAGCCACCTTGAATTGGTTAAAAGATGTACCATCCGAGGTAATTATTATCTTTATTTAAGATGCAATATGAATGAATGAATGAATGAATGAATGAAATGGGGTTTAACGTCCTACGCTTAAGCACCTAACCTGGGCTAATTGAAGACGGGCATACGCCATACAGTGAAGATGCATTATGGAAAGTTTAGGTACATAAAGAGTTGACCGTTCATGCTAAACTGCAAGGGCGGATCTAGGGATTTTGAAAAGGGGGAGGGGGGGGGGCAAAATGATGGCACTAACCGCTGAGACGGTGTACGCTGCTGAGAGGGTTGGGGGGGGGGGGGGGGGTAATTATCCGTCAATTCCTTGTATCTGTAGCCATTACAAGAGCTCTTCCCCAGTCTGGTGTATTTGAGTCGATGGTTTGAGTCATTTAGGATCACTGCAACGGGTTGGATACGGACATATTTGGGTCAAAGAACAGGCACTTTCAGCAGTAAAAAAGGCCACTGTCGCAAATTAAAGGGGGGGGGGGGTGTGTGTGGATGATATTGAGTTAGATACTAAGCTTCTTTAAAGGAGCTAAATCGCTAACATTAGGGACCTAGAAATTTACAAAAGTGGGTCTCAACGCATGATATAATACTGTAATATAAATGCATATAAACTTATTTGCATTCAATGGTTTCCTTCTTTACTCCAATTTCAAATCAGTTATGTTCGACGAAATTAGCCATGCAATCCCAATCTAGTGCACTTTTTTTAGCGTCTGGTTATTCCAGTCTACATGTGCCGTCTGGTTGGGTGTAATATGTCTAGCCTCGTCCTTCGAGTCTCTTATTACAACTGCGGCTGAAGCGCATTATGGTACACGATTCGTGTACCAATGTTAAAAAAATATTTTATCTTAAATATCGGATATCAGAAACTCATCTTTTCCCGGCAAGACAACAACATCAATTTTGATTTAAATTGACAAATAATTCGTGTTTTCAATGTCAAAGCCTGTGGATGATATTGAGTTAGAAACTAAGCTACTTTAACTATTGTTTAATTTCCTGTAATTATTTCACCATAATCAGGTGATAGATAGACGCCTTCATCTCTGTTAAATGTTGGTTTGTAGCGTGTTATATTAACAACGGTCAATATCTTACTTCTCTTTGTGGATTGCTGATTTCTTTTATTTTCCCATAAAAACACGTATGTGCCGATAATTTGATTTTAGATGACGGCTACACATAAAAACATAAACTGAAAAATAGGACAGCAAGTGACATAATAACTGTACTGATAAACGTTTATGCGGATCAGTGCCGGACTGGTGGGCCGAAGGCCCACTTGCCATACCTGTGACAAGGCCCGCGAGCAAATGACGTGCGAAGCCTGCCTACGAACGCCGAAGGTACGAGCGCTCGAGGGATTTTTTTGGGGGGGGGGGGATTCTCACCGGTTCTCCCCCCAGAAAATTTTGAAAAATAGACAGCCGCAAACCCATTTTCCAAGCACCTCAGGCTAGAGCAGCGGATGGAGATATGTGGTGACCTGCGAGCACTTTAATCACACATCCTCGAATACGAATAGAGAATCAAATTTGTCATAGTCAAGAATTCACAGAATTTGTCATATTCAACATTACAGATAGTATGATAGATATTCACTGTTCAGAAAATTAGTATGATAGATATTCACTGTTCAAGGGTAAAGAATCCTTATCCTATCCTTCAATTAAATATTGCTCGATACTAACCAATAATATGGCAAACAAAAAAAGCAGCGGCAAGTCACATGACAATTCTCTGTACAATATTAGTGGATGTCTAGTGAAATCAACAGATTGTTATGTAGATAATACAAAGATCAACCAGTATAGAAAATGGTAGTCATAATATATCTGACTATTAGAATGTGATATTAAAACAAAAAGATTGATATGAAATAGGAAGAGCTAAGTCTAGGAAACTAAACGAAATCTATCTTTCTGCTTTTCTTCCCCCCCCCTTCCCTGTTGCCCCTCCTCCCCTCTTTTACTACCTTTTCTTTTTTCTTTTTTTTACTTTTTTCTTTTTTCTTTGAGGCTTAGGCCCATATCAGTCCGGCACTGATGCGGATTACACTATTTTGCCTTGTTACACTATTTTGCCTTGTTACATTATTTTGCCTGTACCGTTTTGTAGGATTTCTAATTTTGTCTAATGGGTTTTGATTGTTAGTAATTGGTTTTAATTTAAAACTGTACTGATAAACGTTTATGCTGATTTCACTGTTTTGCCTTGTTACACTATTTTACCTTGTTACACTATTTTGCCTATACCGTTTTTTTTTAGGATTTCTAATTTTGTCTAATGGTTTGGATTGTTAGTAATTGGTTTTAATTTATTTAAATAACTATAGTACCCTAGTATGCCCTCTGTGTCTGTGTCTATTGGCCCCACACGTACATTCACAGCCAGTCTGATCTGTATATTTATTATAACTTATGTTTTTCAGGGTTATGGTTTATTATCTAAAATCGGAGTTCTAGCTGCTGCCACCGCTTTTACTTTAATACTTGGAACCAGCGCAGCTAAACAAAACTGATTTATTTAAAGTATTGTTTAATTCTATAATTGTTTTATTCAATGTATTCATTATTATTACAATCAGCTGTCCTAAATACAGAATAATAAAGTAAATGAGCTGTTCTTAAATTCTGTATTAAATATCTATGAAATATAAATTACAAATACCGCTATTATTATTATTATTATTATTATTAATATTATTATTATTATTATTATTATTTTTATTATTATTATTATTATTAATATTATTATGTCGGCATGTTCTATGCAGAAGAATGGATTTAATAGATAATCTCATACACTGTATTAAAACTCAAGCCCCCCCCCCGCCCCTTCCACACACTATTGGTATGTAGTGCATTACGTTACGACAAGTGTATACACTTTGCTACTTGGTGTGTACGCTGTTAAAAACACTAGACCCCCTCTCTCACTATTGGTATGTAGTCCATTATATCTAACATATACAACGCCCACCCTTTAATTAAATGGACTCTTCCATTAATATTCAACAATGGTTGGATAACGGCTGGGTAGTTTCCGTCAAATAACGAAGATTACCGAATTAATCAAGTGCAATTACGAGATGGTATTTTTTTTAAACACATCGCCTTTTTGAAGAATTGAATTTCATGCAAAAACAAAATGGATAGTAATACGAAGTCAGACGAATAAACAATCCCTTTTAGCCAACATACTGACGATGGAATTGGCGTGAATGCAACTATCGATGAGGATCTATCAAAAGCCTGAAGAAAATTTGGATCAAAAGACGTTCTTTCCCGATAATTCTGACAGTGAACTACGATCGAAGGTTTTTGCTATGTTTTATAGACAGAAGGATTTGACCGACTGTAAGTGCATGGACTGTACCCAAAAATAGTTTATAATGGAAATCTTGGGCGATAAATACTTTCAAGTCTAGGAGTATGTGGACGGAAAGAAGATTCTGAAAGATATGGATAACCGATTTAAATATGCTGATAAGCACGTAGTCTATTTCTGTCTTGAATGTTTCAAACTGTACCATAATAATTTTTAATTGTCAAAATAATAAAAATTTATTTCTGTGTTTTTTGTATTATTTCGATCATCAGCGGTTGATATGAGTCGAATACATCGACCTGAGATGACGTCATTAGCGGTTGATATGAACAGAATATCAACCTATGATGATGTCGTGACAGGTTGTTATGAGATATAACTGCTATACACATCAAAGAGAAAATTACCGCCAGTTAAATATGATCACATAGTGATGCTCCAAAAACACTGATAAGTCGGTCGCTGTCCGGGAAAGATCCCCCCCCCCCAAAGCACACTGCATGACGCATGTCCGTCTTCATTAGTCAAGCAGGAGCAGATAATCGGGTAATATTTACAGAAATAAGTTATTAATTTACCTCATCATCATACATTCATATATATTTTAAAAGAAAGAAGTCCTCGTTCACAAGTTTTATCTCCCATGGATGCATACCGAGAGACGTGTAGAAACAGCTCACTAAATATTCCTACGCCGTTACAAGGGCCAAGTTTATATTTAGTCCCCCCCCCCTGGCATAGCGATTTTTGTAGACTTTTTGATGTATAGTGGAAGCAAATGGTTTTAAAAAAAACATTTTTCTGCCAGGTTTTGGTATTTATTCATGAATTTGAGGCGGAAGGCTACAAGAGTTGAGCGATTGGTTACGTTGAAATGTGGGGCGGAAAATTGCATGTTTAATGATATTTACTCTCAGTCTGTGTATCTCAAGTTTCCCTCATGTTGTTCCATCTGTGGCAGAAAACGTGCTACCCATCGACAAAATGGGAAAAAGTTAGAGCCGGTCTAAGAGACGAAAATTAACATTAAAGCCCCAATACCGCTCTTGTTGTAACTGAAAAATATGTTCCAATCTTTATTCTGGTCAACAATTTGTACTATTTTACAATATTTCAATTAAAAAATGATACAAATTTCATCTTAACACGCCTAATTTGAAAAATTGGAAAAATTCAACTACATGACGTAACATGGTTTGAAAAGATTTACTTAAGCACTTTCAAATGCAACTTGGATTTAAACATATTTTCGAACCCTCTGGACAAGTAAGATAGGTTGTAATGGATAATTTACACAACAGGTAGGACACTTAAACATCTTGTAGTTAGAATAAGGCTAATTTTTTTTCTGGACCTGTCAAGCCAGCAAGAGTGTTATTGTTCCTTTAAAGTTAATGGGGAAATCTATAGTGATCTGTGGCCGTGTGTTGTATGTGAATTAGCTATTGGATGTAGACCACCATTCCATTTCACCCTCTCGGTACCCACGAATTGTAGTTAGTCAATTTATAGCAATTCAACCTCTCGCTCTTTTTCTCCTTTGGCATGACGAAGAGGGGTTTAATTAACATTTTCGTCCATATTTTGGTAAATATTCATGAATTAGAGACGCGGCGGAAGGATAACAGTTTGATGTACGCGAAATAATACGAAAATTTGGGGAAAAGTTTGAACCGCGCAAAGAGACCAGAATTAACATTGAATTCAATGAGGAAATCAATGGTGGTCTGCATCCTGTATGTAAACTGAAGTGGATGTGAGGCCTAAATTAATTTGATGATCTTCATATGGTCAGAAAACGTGGCATTTTGAGAATGAAAAAAAAAATGAAATGGTAAAATTTCAAAACTATTTTACAAATTTGTGTGGGGAATTTTTGATTTTAGTCCAAATTTTGTGATTTTCAGTGTTTATTTACTTTTCAAAATAGTGGAAAATATTTTAATGTATAATTGTTACATCATGAATGTTAGACGGACAGAAAGTATTCAGCCCAACGAAAATTTGGGGACATGTTGGATCCGGACAAAGAGACCAGAATTAACATTGAAGCCAATGGGGATACTAATGGTGGTCTGCATCCTACTAATTCCATGTTCGTAAGATTTATCTCCCTTGGATGTCTACAAGAGAGACGTGAGTTGAATTTGGCCACAAATCACCAATAATGTCAGCGTTGACTTTAATGTTAATTCCCGTCTCTTCAACCGCCTCTAATTATTCCCAAATTTTCGTTAGGTAGAGCCCTTTCTACCACGGAGCAACGTGTGACAATCTCTTGCTCAAAAGCACGTATGAGGTAGAGGTACATCAAGGAAAATTTGAGATACACAAACTGCACGTGAAATATTTCAGCCCTACATTTCAACCTAACAACCTCCTAACTTTCGCATCGTTCCGCTTCACAATCATGACTATTCACTAATACCTGACAGGAAATGTATATTTAATCCATGTTCGTCGATTGGACATCAACACAAGTCAACACAGATTGCCATGGAGAGGGGGAAATTGGAAAAGGAGAGGGAGAGGGGGAGAGACTAAAAATATATTTGGCTCTTGTTTCGCCCCTATGGCCACAAAACACTAATGATTTCTCCAAGGAAGTAGAAACAAGTGAACATGCAATTTCCGGCCGTACATTTAAACGTAGCCCACTTCACAACGAATATACACCAACGCCATGCAACAAGAGGGGTGGGGAAGGGAGAGAAAGGCGGCGTAGGAATATTTAATGAGCTGTACCCATTATATAGGTTGAAACTTCCAGTATCACCAAAAAGCCATTTTTATTTTCTTCGCATATGTTTTGGCAGCATACTGGTGAAAGAAAATCGAAATAAAAAATAACTTAAAAAATGATGGTCCTTTATCATCACCATTGTCTTCATTATTTGTATTGTCAATAATTATGTATCAGCAACTAATTGCCATTATTTATCTGTATTGTCTTTGATAGTTAATCGCGGGGATGGAGGATGAATGATTGGTGGTTTCAATTCCCCGGTTGTACGTGACAAGGAGTAAGATTGCCTGTCCAACCTCGTGTGTTTTCTCCTGGTCGTCTGGTTTTCTCCCACTGCTTAAGACCTCTATACGCAAGCGTTTTATTGAAATAAAATAAATCCTTATGTTAGTCCGAAAATTATCTAGTTTTTGTCGAGTGGACATTTCTCTCTCTCCCCCCCCTCTCTCTCTCTCTTGGTGGTTTATCAGCTCCTTGCTGTCATTATGATTTTAAGATTAAATCAGCACAATGTTGCCATTATTAATTGGTATTCTAATTAATGGTTTATCAGCTTCATATTGTGATTATTTATATAATCTCAACTTTGTCATCAGTATTTTACAGTCAAGTCAATGCTGTCACTACATTGATATTTTACTCTACCTGTTGTGTAAATTATCCATTACATCATATGTTACTTGTTCAGAGGGTTCGAAAATATGTTCAATCCAAGTAACATTTGTTTACGTAAGGCTTTTCAATTCATACAGTCGAATTTTTTCAATTTTTTAAAATTAGGTGTGTTAAGATAAAATTTGTATCGCCCATTAATTGGAATATTATAAAATAGTACAATTTGTTGACCAGAATGAAGATTCATGTTATTCAGTTACAACAAAAGTGTTATTGTCCCTTTAAGAGAGAAATGGACGTATGGGTGAAGGGTCGCCTGCCTAACATCGTGAATTATTTCCTGTTCTTTCGTTCCCCCTCCCCACCATCCATACTTCTAAAATAAACTCTACTTACAACCAAATTATTGAAATACATCTTTTACAATGTGTTTTGTTCGACATGACCTACCTTTTCACCAAAAATATATATATGCAACACGGCTAATGGTAAATTAACCACACATGCAAGTGTTCGAGTTTATTATAACTGAAATTATACAATTTTGCTATAAATAACATCTATAATTCATCAAATGCATTCATATTCATTAAAAAAATATATTACATATTAATAATAAAACAACACAATAGTAATGAGAAGCACCGCCGCTTATTCACTCTTTCTGATCAACAGCGTATCCAGTTCCAATCTTACTGTCTTAAAAAGATTATGACACAGTGAGAGAAAAACAAATCAGTTCGAATGCCCTGTTGGATGAAACTGTCAGAAAGTAGCAGCTAGATAAATTTAACAACCAAATATTTTCATTACCACGGCACCCAGTTACAAATAGTACCAGACAATCGAGAGAAGAGTTCTTAACAAAAACAGCAGTCAACCGTAGTGATCGTGACTTAACCGATGACCAACTTCCCATTCTATCAAAGGAATTAAAGTTCGTATCGACCACAAAGTTACCGAACCATGACACCTACATTGTCAACATTGAGAAAGGATTACGTCAACTCGCTCCAGGTGGTAAAGTCGACTATCTAAGGCACCAAATAACTGAAATACTATCAAAGCCTAACACTAAACAGCAGACGACCAATTTGACCGACCAAAAAAAAAAGGAAAGCCCTCAGTGACCTAAAAGACGATAAAACTATCATAATTGTTTCCGGTGACAAGGGAAAGGCAACAGTCATCATGAACACTGATGATTACCCCACCACTGTCAACGGCAACATATAGAAGAATCCGCAAAAAATCCACAAACGCGCACAAGGACAGACATGAGAACTTGCTGAAAAAAAACTAAAAGAAGACAAACAGATCTCTGAAGCTCTCTATTACAAGCTCAGACTAAATCACCCTCGACCACCATATGCCAGGGCGGTCATAAAAATCCACAAAACCCAATGAAAGCCCGTTTACTAGTGTGTTCTCGAGATTCAGTATTCTACAACACAACCCAATACTTATCTAAACTACTTTCCCCACTTGGCACAACAGCGTCATCATTCATCAAAGATTCAGGTTAATTCTGTGAGAAACTGCAGAATATTCCCCGGGAAGATCGTCGCATATGATGTTGTTGACTTATTTACAAATGTACCTAGGAGAGAGGCTCTGAGGATTCTACGCAAGCGCATAGACAGTTTAGACAACCCACTGGAGATCCCCTATCAACAGACAACATCATACTCCTGTTGAAACAATGCATCAATTCAACATATTTCTCGTGGGGTGATGACTTTTACGAACAGACCAATGGCTTGCCCATGGGACGCCCACTCTCTCCCTTGAAATCAGAAACATATTTAACTGATTTAGAAGCATGTTTATTAGACGAGTGAATGGCGCCTTTGTTATGATCCAGAGACAACAAAGGCAAAGTCCCTACCAAATCAAACGGCTACTAATGCAACTAACAGAAATAGATTTAACTTTCACAAAAAGTAACAGCATGAAAGATATACTAAGAGCCAATGGTAAACTAAATCCTACACAACCAAAGGGATGTGTTTATCAAATGTAGTGCAATTGTGATATTAGTTACGAAGGTGAGACAAATCGTCCATTAAATGAAAGGATAGATGACCACAAGTCGAAAGCAGCAACCAACAACTCGACTGTAGCTGAACACTTGAAGTCCAGCCTCCGCCACAGAGTCCAATGGCCCGATGTTAACCCCATGTGCAAGAATATAAGCAACAAGGGGGCGCGTCTATTGCATGAAGCTATTCAAACAGAGATCGAGGATTGTTTCCTCCCCAGGGCGTATGATTTTTTGCCATATTACACTATGCTGTTTACACTATTTTGCCATATTACACTATTTTACCTATACCATTGTTTGAGGACTTCGAATTTTGTCTGATGGTTTGGATTGTTCGTACTTGGTTTTATTTTATTTTACTCTAATTACACTATCATAGACTAAGTATAATAATTTTTAATAAGTTTCAAGCCCTAAGTTTTAAATACAGTCCCCACTTCAAGTACACACAGTTAACATTCAACAGCATTCTAGTAATTTAAGTTTGAAGTAACTACCATAAATTGTAAAATTAAAACTTATAATTTGCTACTATTTCATTCGATTATATTTTATCTGTTAACGATAGAAACTGCACTGAATTGAACAGTTCACGTCCTGCTTTTCCAAATCACTATAGCATCTAGTAAAATACTAGATTACTAATAACTATATATTACAGACAAAGTGGTCGTTGATAACACTTTATCAAATTTCATCATTTTTCATCGTTTGTCACCATCAAAACCTAATAAATCATTGTATATACTTACTAACAATTTATCCATTAATCAATTAATTATATAATTTTTAGGCCCATCAGGTTTACTCAATGTTGTTATTAGCATCAACCTTATAAAGTTATAATCCTTTTAAATTAAATTAGATTCTCTTTATGCACAACTAAATTGTAACCAACAACAATTGTTGTATTAAATTATGAAGAGTCATACTTAAACAAAGCTTCCTTTTAAAGAAAGTTGACTCATATAACCCCTTTGATTAATCAACATATAATAATAGTAGACTCCGATCATTCTCCGGGATTTGCCGGTTCAACGAAATCTATATTCGCCAGTATTTTACTATTCGTAGAAACTCTTTGCTCAATGCATATCAATGTAGACTGCATTTCTCCGAAAATCAAATTGAAGAACTAAGCTTTTGTCAACCCTGCTTTCATTATTAAACGATTGAGGTTGTATTCATTCAAAATTGAATTGAAGAAAGTGAATATTGTAGTACTTTGATACTATAAATAGTATCGCTTAATAAGGTATAAAAATACATAAACAAACGGATGAAATGGGGTTTTATATTGTGCTGCTCCAAACCGAGCTTCTACCGACTTCAGGATTTTTTAACGTGCACGTGTAAAAAGTACCTGATATGTTGGTCACACTCCAATTTTCTCCGCCAGGGACGTTGAGTTTAACGTCTATGTCGCGCAAGTGTTGTCAATGTTTACTATAAAACGAGGAAGGAGCTATATGTCTTTGACGGAACCATCAATTATATTTGTCACACTACAAGGATGATGTCATGAAATCCGCGTCTAAACTAAACTATCCTATTATAAAAAGCCGCCGCTAGTTTATCAAAGATCAGTCGATTTTATTAACCAATGTAAAGTCAAGCGAGTCGAACAATTCAAGTGTAGGAGGAACCCCCTGAAAATTAGTACACTTGTGCTCATCAAATAAAGTTTATCATTATTATTAATGGCTGTTAGACACAGTAGGGGTTTGGGTTGAACACGATCGGTACAACGGTGGCTAAGACGCTGGCTCGCTAGCCTGGAGGTCGTGTGTTCAATCCCAGGATTTTCCGACGTGGTTTCCCCGTATCAGTGGAGCAGCGCGGGGGCATGACAAGGACAGTTGTCTAGTCGTCGTTCGGATAAGACAAAAAGGAGGTCCCGTGTATACATTGGCGTGCACTTAAAAGATCCCTGGGAGTTGTAATTCTATATAAGAATAGCCTATGGTGCGGCGTCCCTGGCAACCTCCCCCCCCCCATATGCTGATTACACTATACCGCTTTTTAGGACTTCGAATTTTGTCTAATGGTTTGGATTGTTCGTACTTAGTTTTATTTTATTTCGTTTCATTTACATACATCTTTTATATAAATAGCTTACGATAATTTATTAAAACACCTTCTAGTGTAAAAAAAAGAAGAGAAATAGCGTTAAAGTCCATAATTGTATTATTAGTAAGGCTAATTAGAGTACACCTTGGGGGTTGGGTGGCCGAATGGTAAAGCACGTGTGCGTTGCATCATAAGGTCTGTCTTTGAGTTAACTGGCGTGGTTTCCATTCCTTGCGTTCATCCTCGTGGGTTTTCTCCGGGACTCCGGTTCCCTCTCACTGCTAAGGACCCCTAAGCGCAAACGAGTTATTAAAATAAATTATATTTTAGTACCGAAAGTTTGTGTCGATTGCACGTTAAACCCCATTTCTCTCTCATACACTCTCTAGATAATACCTATACAGGTCACAATTCTATGGAATACATTTACTTCTTTTAATTGAGCGACGTTTCGAATAGGCAACCATACTTACACAACCATACTTAGTTGATTCTAACACCAAGAGATACCCCTTAAATACATGTGCATAAAGAGAATCTAATTTAATTTAAAAGGATTATAACTTTATAAGGTTGATGCTAATAACAACATTGAGTAAACCTGATGGGCCTAAAAATTATATAATTAATTGATTAATGGATAAATTGTTAGTAAGTATATACAATGATTTATTAGGTTTTGATGGTGACAAACGATGAAAAATGATGAAATTTGATAAAGTGTTATCAACGACCACTTTGTCTGTAATATATAGTTATTAGTAATCTAGTATTTTACTAGATGCTATAGTGATTTGGAAAAGCAGGACGTGAACTGTTCAATTCAGTGCAGTTTCTATCGTTAACAGATAAAATATAATCGAATAAAATAGTAGCAAATTATTAGTTTTCATTTTACAAATTATGGTAGTTACTTCAAACTTAAATTACTAGAATGCTGTTGAATGTTAACTGTGTGTACTTGAAGTGGGGACTGTATTTAAAATTTAGGGCTTGAAACTTATTAAAAATTATTATACTTAGTCTATGATAGTGTAATTAGAGTAAAATAAAATAAAACCAAGTACGAACAATCCAAACCATCAGACAAAATTCGAAATCCTAAAACAATGGTATAGGTAAAATAGTGTAATATGGCAAAATAGTGTAATATATGGCAAAATAGTGTAATCAGCATAGTGTAATATGGCAAAATAGTGTAATCAGCATAGTGTAATATATGGCAAAATAGTGCAATTAGAGTATCATACGCCCTGGGGAGGAAACAATCCTCGATCTCTGTTCATCGCTGGCTTGTGTCTCCGTATTTGAATAGCTTCATGCAATCGGCGCGCCCTCTTGTTGCTTATATTCTTGCACATGGGGTTAACATCGGACCATTGGACTCTGTGGCGGGGTTTGGAGTTCAAGTGTTCAGCTACAGCCGAGTTGTTGGTTGCTGCTTTCGACTTGTGGTCATCTATCCTTTCATTTAATGGACGTTTTGTCTCACCTTCGTAACTAATATCGCAATTACACTACATTTGATAAACACATCCCTTTGGTTGTGTAGGATTTAGTTTACCATCGGCTCTTAGTATATCTTTCATGCTGTTACTTTTTGTGAAAGTTGAATCTATTTCTGTTAGTTGCATTAGTAGTCATTTGATTTCGTAGGGACTTTGCCTTTGAATGGAAGGGAGATTCTAACTGGAGCAGTCGGGGTTTTGGGTTTAGCTGCACTCGCCGACACAGTTGTATTGGCACGGTTCACCAGAGCTGAGATTGTGGCCGATTTGACGCTATTCGGGTGATTGGATTTGAAGTGTGTTGTCTGTTGGGGTGTTGTCTCTGGATCATCCTGTTGTTTTATAATAACAAAGGCGCCATCCACTCGTCTAAAAAACATGCTTCTAATAGTTAGTGCAGGGGGACTGCGCCACATTTGATTTACATAAAGGACAAATATAACGACAATACATCATACTCCGAAACAGCAAACGAAACAAACAATAAAACAACAATTCAAAAAAGAGTTAAATATGTTTCTGAAATCAAGGGAGAGAGTGGGCGTCCCATGGGCAAGCCATTGGTCTGTTCGTAAAAGTCATTACCACAGGAGAAATATGTTGAATTGATGCATTGTTTCAACAGGAGTATGATGTTGATAGGGGGTCTCCAGTGGGTTGTCTAAACTGTCTATGCGCTTGCGTAGAATCCTCAGAGCCTCTCCCCTAGGTACATTTGTAAATAAGTCAACAACATCATATGCGACGATCTTCCCGGAGTTTTGAATATTCTGCAGTTTCTCACAGAATTAACCTGAATCTTTGATGAATGATGACGCTGTTGTGCCAAGTGGGGAAAGTAGTTTAGATAAGTATTGGGTTGTGTTGTAGAATACTGAATCTCGAGAACACACTAGTAAACGGGCTTTCATTGGGTTTTGTGGATTTTTATGACCGCCCTGGCATATGGTGGTCGAGGGTGATTTAGAGAGCTTCAGAGATCTGTTTGTCTTCTTTTAGTTTTTTTTCAGCAAGTTCTCATGTCTGTCCTTGTGCGCGTTTGTGTTTTTTTTGCGGATTCTTCTATATGTTGCCGTTGACAGTGGTGAGGTAATCATCAGTGTTCATGATGACTGTTGCTTTTCCCTTGTCAGCGGAAACAATTGTGATAATTTTATCGTTTTTTATTCATTGAGGGCTTTCCTTTTTTTGGTGGGTAAAATTGGTCGTCTGCTGTTTAGTGTTAGGCTTTGATAGTATTTCAGTTATTTGGTGCCTTAGATAGTCGACTTTACCACCTGGAGCGAGTTGACGTAATCCTTTCTCAATGTTGACAATGTAGGTGTCATGGTTCAGGGACTTTAATCCCTTCGATAGAATGGTAAGTTTGTCATCGGTTATGTCACGATCACTACGGTTGACTGCTGTTTTTGTTAGGAACTCTTCTCTCGATTGTCTGGTACTATTTGTAAGCTGATAAACCACCAAGAGAGAGAGAGGGAGAGAGAGCAATGTCCACTCGACACAAACTAGATAATTTTCGGACTAACATATGGATTTATTTTATTTCAATAATTCGCTTGCGCGTAGTGGTCTTTAGCAGTGGGAGAAAACCAGAGGACCAGGCGAAAACACACGAGGTTGGACAGGCGATCTTACTCCTTATCACGTACAACCGGGAAATTTGAACCACGCCAGTTGACTCAATGATACAGCGCGCACGCCGCACGTGCTAATCATTCAGCCTCCATCCCCGCGATTAACTATCAAAGACAATACAGATAAATAATGGCAATTAGTTGCTGATACATAATTATTGACAATACAAATAATGAAGACACTGGTGATGATAAAGGACCATCATTTTTTAAGTTATTTTTTATTTCGATTTTCTTTCACCAGTATGCTGCCAAAACATATGCGAAGAAAATCCTGTTACCGTGCGATGAATATCCTTATGGTGTGCTGGCTTATGGTGTACCAGGTTTCCGTATGTGTAAATAAGTCACGTGATGTCCTACATTTGCATATCGAGTTGATGCTCTGCGAAAGACGCTATGCAGGAAGCGTGAAGGACAAATGAGATATGGCAGAGCGTAAATGTAAAATGTTATAAGAGAAATGTAAAATGTAGACACGTCAAAAATCAGCATTTCCTTTCCCATTAAAACATTTGTCAGCTGATACTTAACATTTGACGTTTTACATTTAACTTTTGCCTTAGTGGTATTTTGACTTTATCGTTACCGGTATTAGGACTTTGTACATTGTACTTTTTACATATAATTAAAGGAAAAGACATTTAGCAGAGCATTTAATATTGGCAGCGACACCCTTCCATAGATTTCAATGTTTTTATAAATCTCAAAGCAATCAAAGTATTGATCTATACTTTTCCCAAGAAAACAATGCGCATAATTTATCCTCTAAAATACTTGATTTTCGTAATTTCAGGTACGACTGCAACTTGATCAAAGTATCGAATCAATGATTTAGCACCACCTGAATTCCACAGAAGTCCCTTCATTATAATATATTCATTTGGTGTTTAACGAAAAAGATAAATTTCAAAACTTAGTTCACGCTTCTATCGTAAGATGGTGAACTAGAACTAGCCAAACGGGTTAAGAAAAGATCAATTAATCTTGGTGTCCCTGAAAAGAATTTTTACTTCAAGAATAAGGGCCTTGAATGATTTGTTAATCTTTTGCAGTTTTATTGTTGTATGTTTATTCTTCAGATATAAGACTGGTGTTACTGGGAAAGACAGGCGCAGGGAAAAGTTCACTGGGAAACAGTTTACTTTTGAGAAAAGAGTTTAAGCCCAATCCTATCACAAATAACTCAAAACCAGAATGTCGCCGTGGATCGACTCAACATGCAGATGGAACCAAACTAGTTATCGTTGATACTCCAGGAATTGCTGTTACTAACGTGTCTAACAAGGATACATTTGACGAACTTACACGGTGTATAGAGCTTTCGTATCCAGGTCCCCACGTATTCCTGTTTGTCCTGAAGATTGATAGATTTACGCAGGAAGAGATGAACACAATCAAACATCTCAAATATTGGTTCGGAAAGGATATCATGAAATACTCAATTTTCGTTTTCACCGGAAAAGATTCGCTAGATTAGGATGGTTTAACAATTAACCATCATCTCCAGAAAAGTCCATCTGAACTGAAAGCCCTTATCGGGGAAGCAGGCGGAAGAGCTAAAGCAATCAACAATCGGGGTCCTGACCCTGAACTGAAAGTAGATGTTAAGACTATAATGACTCTAAGTAAAACAAACCATACAAGTAAATAATGGCAAACGTTACACCTAACACATGTACAGCCAGGCCGTTAAGGCAAGAAGTTGGGAAAACAATCTGGTGGAAGACCTACAGTTTGAAGATATAAAAGATTTGCGATTGCGGGAGGCAGCCAAGAACATGTACAGCCAGACTGCGAAGGCGAAGAGTTGGGAAAAGAGTTTGGGTGAAGACGAGGAGATCAAACCACCTATTAAGCCCTGGAAGTGGTTGCTAATCGCTACTTGTCTTGCCCTGTCACTTGTTATATTCTTCGTTTATCTCTTATAAAGCTCGCCGACTATTTTGAAATCAGCAGCACACCTTAGCCAGATTGTCTAACATCTCATCTCAAACAACAATTATATAAAATAGCTTGATATTTATAAACAATTATCGCAGTAGACTAATGTCTATTATATTCATATATTTGGAAAAATATGACTCGAAAACGAATCAAGCTAAATAAAAACAACTGGTCCTTGAGGGTAAATATTTAGTTTATATATTCCCTGAGATTTTCTTATTCAACTAAGATTTTGACATCATTAAACTATATTGCCCGGGATTACATGATTCTTTGAAAACTGTATTCCGGGAGAAGAATTGAATCGCATTTGTGTCCATTTCTAGGTCCAAAATGTTAGCGACTTAGCTCCTTTAAATACTCACTATAATATAAACACTGTCTATATTATTAACTGTTGAGTAATCTGATTTTTCGGTGTAAAGTTGAAACAAAAATTATTATTTCATCTAGATGGCAAAATAAAGTGCCCGAAATCTAATAAAACACTAATTTTACTTTTCTTTGAATTAAATACAACGCCTTTTTACTGAATTTACTTTGGATTAAAGAATTTCTCTGGAGCCACTCTACTTTGTTCGACATTGTTCGCGCATCAATTATTATTTGTTAATGCAGCTGAAAGTCTGTTTGGATGGTTGGAATGCAGGTCGACATAGGATGACATTTCGGTTGCAAACCGACTGGAAACTTTGAAGATGCTTAATTCACTGGCTAGAATAGCCGTAAAAAGAATTTGCGGCGGTTACATTTTCAAAATTCTCCCGGCGAGCGCGAGTCCAATATATCCTGCTACGACTATAATTGGTTGTTGTTGCTTTGGGATTCAGCTGAAAGTCTGATTGGATGTCAGTTGCATACCGATTGGAAGCTTGGAACTTGCTTAAAACCCCAATAACTGAACTATTGTAACTGAACAATTTGTCCCAATCTTTATTCTGGTCAACAATTAATTGTACTATTTTACAATATTCCAATTATTAAATGATACAAATTTCATCCTAGCCCACCTAATATTAAAAATTGGAAAAATTCAACTACATGCCGTAACATGGTTTGAAAAGCCTTACATAAGCACTTTCAAATGCAACTTGGGATTTAAACATATTTTTGAACCCTTTGGACAAGTAAAATAGAATGCAATGGATAGTTTACACAACCGGTAGAACACTTAAACATTTAGAACTTAGAATAAGGCTATTTTTTTCTGGACCTGTCAAGCCAGCAAGAGTGTTATTGTCCCTTTAATTCACTGGCTAGAAAAGCAGAAAAACGCGAGTCCGCCATATCCCGGGACGATTATTTGGTTGGGATTCGGGTAAGTCACCTAAAATCGGCTATATTGTACCACATTGGGGAGGGGAGGGGGGTTCTATATGGTAAGATTCGTGGGAATTGTGGGGCATTTTGGGTCCGTACGCCTGTGTCATAAGTCTTGATATATATATATCCCCCCTGAATTTACGCTTCCACGAAATCTACATTCTCTGGGATTTACGTTGCACCCGTTGCGTTAATTAATGCAAGTAGACCCCCATTCACCGAGAAAATATGCAGTTTAACCACTAGATATCTTTACACCAAACTAACAAAAGCTTTTATTGAATAAAGAAATTATCACCTTTGATCTTAAAAGCTGTTTAAATTAAAGTTGTTATGTTTGATGTATTAAAGAAACGTTCAACAAACATAATAGTATTAACCGTTAAGCCCCAATCACACTACTTCAGTAAAATGTTGTCAATACTCTGTGTGAAAGTTGACTCATATAACCCCTTTGATTGACCAACAAATAATAACAGTAGACTCCGATCATTCTCCGGGATTTGCCGGTTCAACGAAATCTTTATTATTCAGTATTTTATTATTAGAGACTTCTTGCTCGATGAATAACAAAGTAGTGTGCATTTATATCAGAAAATCCAACGGAGCCCTATAAATTACTAAGCTTTTGTAAACCCTGCTTTTATTATTAAACGATTGAGGTTGTATTCATACAAAATTGAATTGAAGAAAGTGAATAATGTATAAAAAGTAACGGTTAATAAAGTATAAAAATAAATAAATAAACGAACGGGTGAAATGTGGCTTTATATTGTGCTGCTCCAGCCGAGCTTCTACCGGCTTCATGGTGTCTTTACCGTGCACGTGTATAAAGTACCACATTTGTTGGTTACATCCCACACATTACGACCTGCACTGCTGACAAGGGGGAACAATGCCTACAAATACCGAATAACTTTCTCAGTCAGGGAAATTCAGGCTATTGCCTTTCCGTCGACTCCACCAAGTTTCTTAATGTCTAAGGTCATTATAAAAAGCAGGGGGAGCTATAGGTCCTTGACAGAACGATCAATTATATTTGTCACACTGCACGGTTGATGTCATGACATCCACGTCTGAATTAAATTATCCTATATAATGTTTAGCCGCTGCTAGTTTTCAGGGATCAGTCGATTTGTTGAACCAGTTTAAGGTCAAGCGAGGCGAAAAGATCAAGTTACAAACGCATACAATCTTATCAATGCAAGTGATATTGTAAGGTAGTCACATACTGACAACTTCTATATAAATGTTTACTCTATGCGAGTGTTATTGTAAATTCAATTAGGTTGTCACAAGCTGACAATTTGTATATACATGTCTATTCAAATAAATATTAAACGGTGAACCCTGGGTACTTTTTAAACTCCACTTTATTAAATAGTTTACATAATGGCTGTTAGAAGTTTGGGTTAAAGACGGCGCAACGGTAGCTAAGACGCGGGCTGGCTAGCCTTTAGATCGTGTATTCGAACCCTCCAATGACCGCGAAACGTTATCCAGATTTTCCGACGTGATGCCCCCTTGTCAGTGGAGCAGCATGGAGGCATTACAAGGACGGTTGTCTAGTCGTCGTTCGGATGAGGCAAAAAGAGGCCCCGTGTATACATTGTCGTGCACGTAGAAGATCCCTAGGGAGTTGCAATTCGCTATAAGAGTAGGCCATAGTGCCGCTCTCCGGGCAAAATTTACCTCATAGCACACTGCATGGCGTATACCTGTGTTCATGAGGCAAAGCAGTAAGACGTTAAACCCCATTTCATTCATTTCCATACATTTATTACATACATAGCTTAGCGTCCCTGGCTAATTGATTAAAAAAAATAAATAGGGTTTAACGTTCATCTAATTTTATTATTCAGATTAATTTCAGCAGGAGTAGGCCATAGTGCCGCTTCCTGGGTAAAATTTCCCTCATAGGACACTCTATGGCCCATGCACGTCTTTATTAGGCCAGTACAGGAGAAAAGCAGTAGCACGTTAATCCCCATTTCATATCCATACATTTTTCATATTTTATTACATATATAGCTTCAGGTAATTCATCTTAATCAAGCTAACTGATTAATAAAAACTTCTAGAGTAAGAGAGAGAGAGAGAGAGAGAGAGAGAGAGAGAGAGGGGGAGGGTTTTACGTCCATCTAATTTTATTATAAAGGTTAATTTCATACTAGTCAGCAGGAGTTAGTGTCCCTTTATCACATATACAAATTAAGTATATAATTTAAAATAGTCTTTAGATGTTTTATTATTAATATGTTATATATTTTATAGAGTATGAATGTGTTGATTGTATGTGTTTGATGAATTATACAGGTTATTTATATTAAAATTGTATAATTTTAGTTTTTTAATAGTTAAAATAAACTGTAATAAACTTGAACACTTGTTTGTGTGGTTAATTTACCATTAGCCGTGTTGGATATATTTATTTGCAAAATAGCAACAACATTCTATGACATTTATTAAACGAAATATTAGCTATAGATTTTATTCAAAATGTAGTTTGAACCAGGCAGACAATTGATTAAATGGGGCGAGAAGACGAGCTGTCAAACGAAACCCCTAGTTTACTGTCTGTTTGCCCATACCATTATTATTAATGTTGTGTTATTAATAGTTCCATCCATTTCCTAATTTAACAAATGTGGTGTGGTGGTGTAGTAATACGTGTCATTTTCTTAGTTGATTTAGAAATCGATTTTATGAGAAAACATGTTGATAATGTAAGGTAGGGAGTGTACTTTAAATGTTCCTATGTCGATGACAATTAATTTGAAAGGTCCTCGTGTTGATACTCTCACAAACGTTTGATAAACCCTACTGTTTTTTTAAAAGTACTATTTTATTCAGATCTCTATCTCAATAGGGATTGTGAAACAGGCATAAGCCCCTCCTCTCCACCATCCCCTTACCCTGGTTAATAAGCCACATACGATATTCCTACCATTCGTGTTCCCTACAGCAGACAGTATTCCCGTGGAACAATCAAACAAAGAATAAAGACAAAATATGGGTAGGAAATGAGAGAGAGAGAAATGGGGTTTAACGACCACTCGATACAAACTAGGTCATTTCGTTCAATTTTATTTCAATAATTCGCTTGCGCGTAGAGGTCTTTAGCAGTGGGAGGAAACCGGAGGACCCGGAGAAAACCCACGAGGCTGGACAGGCGACCCTACTCCTTGCCACGTGCAACCGGTGATTGGAATTCACGCCAATTGACTCAATGACAGGCTTTATGATACAGCGCACGCACGCTTATCATTCAGCCATCCAACCCCCCGAGCTAGATCCTTGCTCATTCCAATAATATCAGGTTACTGCTAAATGATAAGGTCAGTTCAATTTTTCGTCACAGGGCTAGCACTAATTCCAATTCTAACTTTAACCCTGGACCTAGCCCCAAGGCTTACCCTAACCGTAACCTCGCAAACAATCACATGCCCTAACCTTATTTATACCTCAGTACAGCGACCTTGACAATAATTGAGATGACCTTAACAAATAGATCTAGCTAATAGTATCCACTATTGTGTGTAACAGTAGCTATGTCCGATACTGGTGGAGTGCAACTGTTTTGAATGAGCACGACAGTTGAGAATAATCCATGTTAACAACAGGCTGCGGGTATAATTATAATACATGGTCATCACTATTTGCGATCGTCTGCTAAGCTACTTTATTAAATACGCATATAACTAAGTGCATCCAGTGTGAAATGAGTTGTCAGAGCTCTGTGAATAAACAAATAGAATAACGACAAAATTACTGTTCATAATTTATTTTTATAAACAAAACATAAATTGTAAATAAACACCCCGAAAACAGAATATCACAAATATACCCTTGTAGATAATTATATGTATCTAAGACAATGATATGATACTTTTTCGGCATGTATCAACTATAATATCAAGATAATGCATCAATTATTTGATATTTATGATCCTGAAGTAACAATGCATGATATGTTTATCTTCTAGTCCGAATACTGAACTCCAATTTTAGCTAAAGTCTGACTCTACCTATTATAGGTTTTCTCTTATTTTTATTTGATGGCGGTTGTCATTCTATACATTTCAGAACAGTCGTGTTTACTAAGTCATTAATGAAAATAATTTTACTAATGGAAATAATTTTACTAATGAAAATAATTTTACTAATGAATATAATTTTACTAAGTTATTAATGAACATAATTTTACTAAGTTATTAATGAACATAATTTTACTAAGTTATTAATGAACATAATTTTACTAAGTTATTAATGAACATAATTTTACTAATAAACATAATTTTACTAAGTTATTAATGAACATAATTTTACTACGTTATTAATGAATATAATTTTACTAAGTTATTAATGAACATACTTTTACTAAGTTATTAATGAACATAATCTTACTAAGTTATGAATGAATATAATTTTACTAAGTTATTAATGAACATAATGTTACTAAGTTATTAATGAACATAATTTTACTAAGTTATTAATGAATATAATTTTACTAAGTTATTAATGAACATAATTTTACTTAGGTATTAATGAACATAATTTTACTAAGTTATTAATGATCATAATTTTACTAAGATATTAATGAACATAATTTTACTAAGTTATTAATGAACATAATTTTACTAAGTTATTAATGAACATAATTTTACTAAGATATTAATGAACATAATTTTACTAAGTTATTAATGAATATAATTTTATAAATCGTTAATGTTGTAATTGTATTTTACTCTTGTAACTGAGATTGTTTGAAATGTACGAATTTAGTAATAGATTTACATAAAGAAGATACACCACATATTAACCAATCTACCCATACAATAATGGAAACATGGTGTTGATAAATTGTTAATTTCAGTAAAATCGCAAAATAGTGTAATACATTCTGGAATTTTCAGCATTAGCATGCATTGCGCGGAATATAAAATAGTTTGTGGATAATACGCTTCATATCAATAAATATAATTTAGAATACTTAAGCAATTGAATCCAGTTGGATGATACATATTATATAATTAAATGTAATTTGGAATACATAAGCTCATCTATACCAGGGACAGTGATTATTACGGTCAATTTTAAACCTGAACCTTATTATAAAACAAAAAAACCCCAACAATAATACGTATAGCATGAAGGTGATAAACCATTAATTACATAGCATGAAGCTGATAAACCATTAATTACATAGCATGAAGCTGATAAACCATTAATTACACAGCATGAAGCTGATAAACCATTAATTACACAGCATGAAGCTGATAAACCATTAATTACACAGCATGAAGCTGATAAACCATTAATTACATAGCATGAAGCTGATAAACCATTAATTACGATAACATATTGGAGACAAGACAAAACAAAAACAATTAATAACAAATCATAATTATTAATCACAATATGAAGGTGATAAACTATTAATGATGATGCAACATGGAGCTAGTAAACGATTGATGACATCATGGTGCTAATAACCGAAAGCATGATCACGTGGTTTTAATTAAGCTGATGACAAAATTATGCATCTAATATTAATAATTTAGAATATAAACACTACTGATTAATAGCAACACGAAGAAGGTTAAATGGTGCTGATAATTAAAGTAATTATATATATAATACTAACTAAGAAGATTAGAAATCTATGAGTGGCGAGTAGCCGTCCCAGATTTCTCTCAAGAAGTTACTTGTTTCGTTCATTTTGAACTCATCAGACTTGAATGAAATTGTGCGGGTGTTCCCTTTATATAGTCGTCGGGGACCGGAGCACAAAACAGATCTCGGATGGACCTGCGCAGTGCTGTATCACCGGAGCAACTGCTTCCGTTTAATAGTGAACAGAGAGACGGCTAAAGAATTTGCCGTTTATAAAATGCTTATTTGCATAGACTCGAAGGCTCCCAACCCATTTGACTTTTGTCGTTTAAAATTATATAAACAAGTGGGAATTATTTGGATAACCGGACTTGGTTATCGAATTTGTGTGATATACGTACTAAGCTTTTTTAGTGTTAGATTGCATAATTTGGAACTCCTCCAGACATGCACACTAAGTCTACAAGTAAACTTACAAGTAAACTGCTATTTGGCAGTTGTGCTGTCGGGTGATATTATCATGACGTGATAGAAATGCCTAGTTGTCTTGACTAAGTTTTGGAGTTGTCATATATATCGCGTATGTTGGCGCGGTAAAATGGCCGGGTCTCTAAAATGATTTCTAATTTTATTATACTCACTGCGGAGTAACCTTACCAGCTAAGAATTTCGGTCACCTCAAACGAGGAACCGAGCCCAGAGTCAAACATTACACAGGGAGAAGTTAACCCTTTACCGAAATGACTCGGATAGATTTTACGCCCGGAACTTTACCGGAGTATATCTGTCGATCAGAAAGCAAGCGTTTGTTCTGCCTTCAGCCATTACACCGGAGTACAAAAAAAAGTTTTCTTAAAAAACGACTCCACAACTGAACAACAAATTTATACCGTTATACCGGAGTCAAAATGCTCCGGAATTTAAATAGCAAATTTAGACGATTTTGATTCCACGTGGATCACCATAATCGTATAGACCGAAAATTTATTCTGGTCCTTATACGCCATATAAAAATATGAGCGCTCAAAGCGAGTGAAATTATTTTTACCTTATAAAAAGGAAATTTGATCGTTTATATAACGCTTCCCATTGTTGAATTCAGTAAGCCCTCCTAAGAGTAATGGCATTTATTATCCCACTCGGAAATAGCCCTTGTCGTAGCCTATATCCTCTGAAAAGCCCAATCAAATCATTTAGAAGGCTGATATGTAGGTTTTGTTACGATACAAATAATTGGGTTTTCAATGACTGATCTCGACTGAGACATAAATCATATGTCACGTGGCAGGATTTTCTTTGAATCTTTTTTAATCGAAATGGATTTAAGAACGTTGCAACGGACGGCCATACAATTTTATAAGATTTAGTCCCGAAGGGTCCCCTAATACTTTATATTTATATCTAACTAAGAAGAGTAAAACATATAAACAATACTGATTAATAGCAACACAAAGGTAGTAAAATGTGAGTGAAAAAGCTCCAATTTGAAATTTCGAAACATCTGGGTACAAGTAGGTGGAAAGTTTGTTTGTTAGAATCTGGTTATAAGCGTGCAATAAAATGAAATAAAATGAGGTTCAAACTTCTACTTTTCTGCATCGGCCAACACCTTGAGCGAACCCCAGCCACCTTCTTATTCACTGAGTCACCGCAGCCCCCGATTGCAATAATACAAAGAAGCCGGGTTATATAATGCTTTCTTGATAACAGAGGTGTTCTAATAAAATCTGTAATTGTCAGTGACAATCGTTTAACTTTAATAATTAGTCAGTTCTGAAGTTCTCTATAATATGTCTTAATTCGTTCTTCTTATGCGTCCTCTTGTCACGTAAAAACAGACATCAGTAATCATCGTCGTAATCATCATCATGATCACCATCATTCTCATCATTCTAGTCATCGTCATCTTCGTATTCGTCACTATCATCGTCTTCATTGTCATCTTCGTATTCGTCACTATCATCGTCTTCACGACATTGTTGTAATGTCCTGTTAATTTTATAGTATTTATAGTTATAAACGTCATTACCACGTTGTTGCGCGACACCATCATCACACCGACTAACCCTCTCCAATGCCAAACCATCTCCCCGTCCATCATTACAAGCAGGTGTTTGCGGGATGAAACTAGTAATATCCATGTGTCGATCATCATAAATAAAACCATCTTCATCTCTAGAATCCATTATATCATCATCCTTGAAAACATCATCAATATTATCGTGGAAGTATCGTTTAGGAATGTAATGAAAGAGAAGGATGTCATCTTTTAGTTCTAGGGGTAAATCTAACGTTTCAACCTTTCTCTTTATATCAAGTCCAATATGTTGTCTAATAACCCTTACACATTTGTCCTTCAGGGTTAAGCTGAAACAGAACAAATTAAACCTTTCTCTATTTGGTGAATGTAGCGCCTCGTCTGTCGCCCCCACCGCATCTTCCATTTTAAAGTTAACAACCGAAACAATTTCGTCCTTCTGTGCTCCGCTTCGATAAAGAAGTTGTCGAAGTTTGTGTCTGTCTTCGCTGTTCAAGTTATCTAAAGTAATATGCTCATTATAGTGATTGGTTTTAGAAGATGAAGACTGTAATTGTTGTAGGCAGCAGTTTTCAGCAACTAAATACCGAATGAAACTGGTATTGTGGTTTGATTGCGGCCATGGGAAGAGTAAAATTCGTTGAATCAATCGGTTTCCCTGTCTGTTTGGTAAATTTAAGAGATACCTACAACCTTTATCTAAAAGCAGTGTCAAACATTTTCGACCAAAACCAAGATCAAGAAATTGTAAGGCTGATGTTCCGTGTTTATAATCGACAATATGGCGATCGGCTCCTGCATATACAAGTTTATTGATAATATGTGCATCATTGATTTCGGCAGCTAACATTAATGCTGTTTTACCACCCGAGTCTTGAATATTGACATCTCCTTCAGCATTAGTAAATATATCTACACATCCATTAAAAGCGTTGTAATTTACATGTACATTGTTCTGTAAGGAATCAGTTAACGATAGGTGTTGTTGCAAACCAGGGTGATTGAATGCATTCACCAGGTCAGCTTGCGACTTTTCTTTTGGCTTTTCGCTGTTGACATTCATCTTCAACTCAGCTATTGCCGCTTCTTTATACTGTCTGTTCAACTGTGAACATCCAATAACAGCAGCATGTAAAGCAGTCTGTCCTACTTTGTTCTGTATATTAACATCACATTCCCGACCTTGTTGGGTTAACAACTGTAGATAGCTATTGTTTAACAAATACCCAGCAATAATAACAGAAGTGTTCGTTTTGGAATCAGTGTGATTTATATCAGCACCATAATCAAAAAGCCAGTTGAATTTATCAAATGTAAAATCATATTTCACTTGGGCAAGTAGGTGAAAAATATTTTTATTTGTGTCAACAGTTACATTAGCAACTGGTGACTTCAATCCAATATAATACTCAAAGATTTGTAAATCACCGAATGTAAGAATATCATGAAGTAATTCAATCCCACTACTAACTATATCAGCACCAGACTCAACTAACAGTTGGAAGATGTTACAAGTAGTCTGACAACATCTCATTTTTGTAGAATATACGTTGTTCCGTTTAAAGCAATATCTACATGCTGATAGACCATTATTATCAACACTATTAATGTTATCTTCATCTACCAATACAAGTTTAACGATATCTGTGTCAGTAGCGTATTGCACCGCTATCATTAATGGTGTAATACCTGATTTATTAGTAGTTCTTATATCAGCTTCATGTTTGATTAGTGATGATGTTAGTTTTATACATGTATCTATATTATCACCACGGTATAGTATAGCACATGTTAAAGGAGTATCACCATCCTCGTCCATTCCATTAACATCAGCTCCGTGTTCGATTAGTGATAATATTAGTTTTATACATGAATCTATATTATCACCATGGTATAGTATAGCACATGTTAAAGGAGTATCACCTGCCCAGTCCCTTTGATTAATATCAGCTCCATGTTCGATTAGTGATGATATTAGTTTTATACATGTATCTATATTATCACCAGGGTATAGTATAACATATGTTAAAGGAGGATAACCACATCTATCTTTTCCATTAATATCAGCTCCATGTTTGATTAGTAATGATATTAGTTTTATACATAAACCTATATTATCACCATGGTATCGTGTAGCACATGTTAAAGGAGTATCACCATCTTTGTCCATTCCATTAATATCAGCTCCATGTTCGATTAGTAATGATATTAGTTTTATACATGTATCTGTATTATTGGCACGGTATAGTATAGCACATGTTAATGGAGTATCACCTCTCCTGTCCATTCCATTAATATCAGCTCCATGTTCGATGAGTAATGATATTAGTTTTATACATGTATCTATATTATAACCATGGTATCGTATAGCATATAATAAAGGAGTATCACCTCTCCCGTCCATACCATTAATATCAGCTCCATGTTTGATTAGTGATGATATTACTGGTAAACATATATTATCTGTATTACCACTATGATGTTTAATAACATAATGTAAAGACCCACTCGAATCCAACCCAGCTTCTGTTAGAACATCGATACAGTTTAGACAATCGGATGCATTATCAGCGTTTTTTATACAATAATATAACGCCGTGTAGCCCTCCACAGATTTACAATAAACCAAGCGTTTAATATTATCATTACTTAAAAGAATCGATAACATTTCACCTGATTTTGCAAACATTAGAATATAATAATCAGGATCTGGTGTAAGGTCTATATCAGTAATAGATAATATATATTTAACTGTGATTAAACTGTTAGACCTGACAGATTCAGTTAAAGCACTCCATAATTTACCTTCATGTCGAAATAGTAAACTTACTCCCTGAGAATACAGATACTTGATACCTTCAACAAAATCATGTTTTATAGCGCATGTTAGTAATTCCAATCTGTGGTTAATATCAGATTGTAACAGTAGACAGTTAGTAAATAAACATTGTAAGAGTGATAAACTTCCCTCAGCTATTGCCTTATGAGCCAATTTTATAAAATCACTGCTTAATCTTCTAAAATCATCAGGTTGCAGTTGATTTAGTAATGTCTTTACTTCACCAGTGTTCTCAGATTCAATAGATGTCTCCAATCTAAAAGAACAGATTTAAAGGATTAAGCGCAATTTAAAGGGTCATATAATATATGTGTCCAAATCGGTCGAACCTGGTTACCTTTATGTACATGGTATTGCCATGGGTTGTCCTAAATTTCAACAAAAGAGAGAGGAGAGAGAGAGAGATGGGGTTAAACCAGACTGTAACGTAAATTACTATTTTTAATCATTAAATCTATGTTTATTAAAACTCGACAATATTTATTTTTAAATGTTAGTGGTATCCAAAGCCGTATACATCAAGGTGATGTCGTCAAAATCACCTTTCGGCAAAATAGTATTTTTGTCTTCCGCGATTTTTTGTATTTTTGTTTAATGTAAACTGTTACGTTGGTCCTTAAAAAAAATATTATTTATTATAAACCAACAACCATGAGAAGAAAAGACAAATTTATTTTAGCTAGTTATTTAATATTGGAAACTAAAACCGTCGGGACCAATATAGTAAATCTAAACCTTCTAAATCGTCCAGGACTTGGGATAAACCGTCGGGACCAATATAGTAAATCTAAACCTTCTAAATCGTCCAGGACTTGGGATATTCCACATTTGTGTTCAACGCAATGAATTAATATGTTGAAAAGAATTAAATGAATATTTATATTACACATTAATAGTTGGGGTTGTAACTATGCCTACTGCAATGATGACAAAGTGCCCCTGGTTAAATCTGGTTAAAGTAAATAAAATAACAACGTAATGTGTATACATACTGCTTGATTATAAAAGTGATATGTTCTTCAATTATTGCTTCCTGTCTGTCTGCATTTATTTCTTCCTGTTTTTCTTCATTTATTTCTTGCTGTCTTTCTTCATTATGTCCCCCTGAAAAAATAAAAGGCGTTTAAATTCTTGTCAACCTAATATTTATGTTACAGAGAGAGAGAAATGGGGTTTAACGTCCACTTGACACAAACTAGGTCATTCTGGGACTAACGTATGGTTTTCAATTTCTTTTTCAATAATTCGCTTGCGCGTAGGGGTCTTTAGCAGTGGGAAGAGTGCCCGGAGAAAACCCACGAGGTTGAGAAGGCGCCCCTATCTCCATGTCACATACGCTCACACTAGGGCTCGAAACCACAGCCGCAAGCCAGAGGTGACCGGCCAGCTAGAGGTCGAAGCGCGGAACTCTAGACCAATAGGCCACCCAACCCCTCTGTCAAGTTTACAATGCATGCGGTAAAATATTATGCTGAAATAGACCAATGTCCATGTTACCGCCGTAAACAGGAAACCCTGTTGTGTTTCCCATTGTGTCACAAATGTCTTAGTGCATTGACATGAAATGATGTATACTGTCCTACGTTTTTGTGAAAAAATTAATTTTTATGGCAAGTCAGTTCCAATGCGTAATATTGTGCTAAACATATGATGAAGAATGAGGCGAGTAAAAATTATATCTTAAAACAACCAATTTCACAGGTGTTGTAAAACTAAACAGCCTACATGGTGGAAACATTTAATATAACAGCCGGTTGCTATGAAGGATATGCCCACATTATTATCGAGATGGACTATGGGGACAATCGGGAGTCATAATCCTAGAAGTTAGAGTCGGATATGCGTAAGCCTCGAATGTAACCCAGATCTTTTGGATATTAAGATTTATTTTGACCTCCAGAGAACCTTATATTTTCTTACACAATTTGCGTAGTGGCAGTAACTTCGTTGTCGAGCAGTTTCGATGCGATGTTCAGGAAATTCAAATTCAACCGTCATTATGGTGTAACGGTGATATATTTGTCGGCGTTTTATTGTTAACTTTTATATATCATTAAATATTAAAATTAAAAATAATTTCTTAATTTTAAACGACAAAAAAATCAATTCACTATTTCACTTGATGTCCCTTTGGAAATTACCCAAGAACCACTAGGGCCACACCATATCCGTACTAAATTATATTCAATTCCACTCACTATTTTGAAATTGCTTAAATCTGAATGTTTGGATTCAAATTGTACTGACCCTGCATCCACTGAATACAGGGTTGTCTCAATTGTTCTTGACATTGCCCACCGTCGTCTGGACATTGCGACTGAGTCTGATGCATCTTACACCACCAACAGTTTTTTTTTTCTATAACTGAAATTTGCTAGTAAAGGCATTGATGCTATCGGGTTAAGCCAACTATCGCACCATAAGCAAGTCACAGCACACACCCCTCCTTACTTCAAAACGGTTATTGTTTTCTCATACGTATACTGAACCCATTGTATCCAAAATATTTTATTACAGAAACGCATTATATAACACCAATGCAAATGAATTATATGATAACCCTCTATTCTGTTCTCGCTCTAAGTCGTCCTTCACGCGCAAGCGAATTATTGAAATTAAAAACCATACGTTAGTCCCAACCCAAAATGACCTAGTTTATGTCGAGTGGACAGTATATATATATACAAAAATATAAAAGCCAAAGCCAAAGAGGCATATCTTATTGACAAATATCGGCCAGCTTTAAATGCAAAATTATAGTATAGTTTCATTGCATATAGGCCGAGTTTTGTCTGATTTGATATTTTATTTATGTCCCGTTTTTGTACTACTGTGTAACTATGGCGCCATGACGTAATAGTCATTGTTGTATTATCAAGATGTAGATTATCTGAAGAGCTTAATAAAATAAGCGAAAGTGCTAATAATCGACAAATAATGTAGTTCTTTTTTCGAAAACTTTTATATTTTTGTGTATTTAATACCTAAGAGTAGTTATCTTTAACTTTTCATATATATATGTATATAGAGAGAGAAATGGGGTTTGAATATAGTCCAGAATAATAAGTTACGTGAGATTTTGTCTAAAGGGCCCAAATACCGGGAATCGCAACTATTTTCATGGGATCAAAATTTCAAACTAATTATGGATGTCGCAGAGGACTACGCTAGATCATGGGCCAAGAGGGAAAATGTTATCTCTGATACTCTCTTAGATTAGACTAAGTTTATCAGTCGTTTACTTAAACGAAGAATTTATATGCAACGTTTGTTAGTTGACACTAGGCCTAAATCTATTTTCAATGATGTTAGCATTGTTGAAAATCTCAACGTGAAGTCCTAGACGATAATGTCACACGCATAGTGTCACAATTGTACCAGCTGACAAAGCGTCCAATAACCTAGTGTTTATATGTAAACGATATTATTATGACTGTCTGTCCAAAGAACTTAATTTCGGGAAACCAATTTACATTGCTACGTATAAACGCTCTACTCCAAGTAAGGATGAAATAATATCAAATCAGAGATCTGTATCCACTTCATTTGTTACGCCATGTGGTGATATTTAGTTGTTTTAACTTAACAAAATATGTGGAATTGTAATTAAAATTACAATTCCACACATTTTGTTTATAACCATAGTGATTCTAAAAATATATTCAGCGCCATCAAGATAATTGAGATGTTGGATTTTTTAAATGATAATATATTTGTTGAATTTGGGGGGGGGGGATTTATCAGCAAGTGGTAGGTACCCTTATGGGTACCAACTGTGCACGATGGCGATTACATACAGATACTCGTAAAATCAAATACACGATTAGTAGACATTTTAATTTCACTTATCGATATATCGTAGATGTTCTATCACTGAATTATCCACAATTTAGTGATTATATAGAATTCATAAATCCTGATGATAGACCAGTGAGAAAGGTGGGCAAAAAGTGTGAGTTGCCTTTTCTAGATGCATTTTTACTCAGGAATCCGAAAATGGTGGGTGATCAGTCAGGAGTTACCGAGCTCAAATGGTCAACAGAAGTTAAATGGACTGGCTTATGATTTTTGTCACTTCTGATACTATCTGTCGCAGACGTCTTGTTGGAACGCAGTCGAATCATTGAATAATTGACGCAGGATAATTTGTGAAACCAATTTATCAAATTATGACGTAATTGAAAGTTTAAAAGGTCACCAACATTGCTGAATCCACTACTGACTCTAATGCCCTTTACAAGCTGATGTTCCGCATAAAGGGTAAAGTAGGAACATATGCCAAGCTGGTGGGTAAAGTAGGGAAATATGCCAGCCTCCCTTATCTCGGGGGAACTAAAGACCATTGCAGAGGCTTTCTCAGAGTACTTTAGTCAGCAGATCACCAATATTCGCAAACAGTTTGATTATGAGGAGTATCTGTCGCAACATTCAGAATGCAGTGACAATGCTTTACATGCCTTTGGTAAAATCACAGAGTCAAAATTGTCAGTTATTCTAAAGCAATCCAAATCAACATTATGTCCTTTGGATCCTGTCCCAACATCGTTGTTAATTGCGAATATGGACATCCTGCTCCCAGTGAAAATGGAATTGGTGAATCTTAGCCAGTCTGGAAGAATGAACTTGGTGAATCTTAGTCTGGAAGAATGCCAGAAACTTGAAAATCTGCACTTGTAAAGCCTTGTGTTTGTGATAATTATATCTGTACTTACTTTGATCTACAGGTTTAACTTCCAGTGGTTTAAAAGTTGCAATCTTTTCCTCAAAGACTGGACCTGATTGGTTGATATCATGCTTTATAGTTTGTAAAAGGTTTTCACTTTCTTGACCATCTACAACAAATAAATAGTTCAAATAAAACGACCTCGGACCTAATGATAACATACCATGTCTTTGCACAACACAATAACATATCGACAAAACTAGATATCAACAAATGAATACGTCTCCAGTCGAGTAATATCGGAAATCAACTAGATGTATTAAACCCTCGAATATCGTTAAATGAATGACAGATAATAATTTAGTCAACTATTAATAATAATTATATAAACCTACCTTCTAAAAGTTTAGCCAAACTATGATGATGTGTTTCTTTCAAACCTTTCACAAAGACTGGAAAACTTCCTTTACATTCTTTAATAAGAAGGTTTAACAGCTTGATGGTTTTCTTTATTGGTGAGTCTACCATGTTTATCGCATGTTGATCCTCGGGTAGAAGTATACCTTTATTGGCCAGGTAATCACATATAGGCTGGGGATCACCGATTCCATCAATGAGTTTCAAGTTAACTTTCTCCATACGTCTCAGATCCTCACCAACCATTGGACCTCTTTCTTTCTTTCTTTCTTCATTTATTTCTTGCTGTCTTTCTTCATTATGTCCCTCTGAAAAAATAAAAGGCGTTTAAATTCTTGTCAACCTAATATTTATGTTACAGAGAGAGAGAAATGGGGTTTAACGTCCACTTGACACAAACTAGGTCATTCTGAGACTAACGTATGGTTTTCAATTTCTGTTTCAACAATTCGCTTGCGCGTAGGGGTCTTTAGCAGTGGGAAGAGTGCCCGGAGAAAACCCACGAGGTTGAGAAGGCGCCCCTATCTCCATGTCACATACGCTCACACTAGGGCTCGAAACCACAGCCGCAAGCCAGAGGTGACCGGCCAGCTAGAGGTCGAAGCGCGGAACTCTAGACCAATAGGCCACCCCAACCCCTCTGTCAAGTTTACAATGCACGCGGTAAAATATTATGCTGAAAAAGACCAATGTCCATGTTACCGCCGTAAACAGGAAACCCTGTTGTGTTACCCATTGTGTCACAAATGTCTTAGTGCATTGACATGAAATGATGTATACTGTCCTACGTTTTTGTGAAAAAATTAATTTTTATGGCAAGTCAGTTCCAATGCGTAATATTGTGCTAAACATATGATGAAGAATGAGGCGAGTAAAAATTATATCTTAAAACAACCAATTTCACAGGTGTTGTAAAACTAAACAGCCTACATGGTGGAAACATTTAATATAACAGCCGGTTGCTATGAAGGATATGCCCATATTATTATCGAGATGGACTATGGGGACAATCGGGAGTCATAATCCTAGAAGTTAGAGTCGGATATGCGTAAGCCTCGAATGTAACCCAGATCTTTGGGATATTAAGATTTATTTTGACCTCCAGAGAACCTTATATTTTCTTACACAATTTGCGTAGTGGCAGTGACTTCGTTGTCGAGCAGTTTCGATGCGATGTTCAGGAAATTCAAATTCAACCGTCATTATGGTGTAACGGTGATATATTTGTCGGCGTTTTATTGTTAACTTTTATATATCATTAAATATTAAAATTAAAAATAATTTCTTAATTTTAAACGACAAAAAAATCAATTCACTATTTCACTTGATGTCCCTTTGGAAATTACCCAAGAACCACTAGGGCCACACCATATCCGTACTAAATTATATTCAATTCCACTTACTATTTTGAAATTGCTTAAATCTAAATGTTTGGATTCAAATTGTACTGGCCCTGCATCTACTGAATACAGGGTTGTCTCAATTGTTCTTGACATTGACCACCGTCGTCTGGACATTGCGCAATGACTGAGTCTGATGCATCTTACACCACTAACAGTTTTTTTTTTCTAAAACTGAAATTTGCTAGTAAAGGCATTAATGCTATCGGGTTAAGCCAACTATCGCACCATAAGCAAGTCACAGCACACACCCCTCCTTACTTCAAAACGGTTACTGTTCCTAGGATTTCTCATACGGGGAGATGATATATATGAACAAACTAGAGGATTGCCAATGGGAAGCCCACTATCACCTCTGCTAGCTGAAGTTTACCTTGCCGCCTTTGAAAAACATGCTCCTAAATCTTCACCTATCAAACCCCTCTGCTGGTACAGACGTGTAGACGACACTTTCGTCATGCTGGACAATGGAGATGACCCACAAGACCTACTAAACCACCTGAACGCACAGCACAACGAAATTAACTTCACCATGGAATTAGAAACTGACAATTGCCTCCCTTTTTTAGATGTCAACGTTCAAAGGTGTAACAACTCTCTCCGCACGTCTGTTTACAGGAAACCGACCCACACCGATCAGTATCTCCATTTTAAATCCAACCATCCGTTCCAAACTAAAAAAGCCATCATCACAAAACTCACTAACCGCGCCCTCAATATCTGTGACCATGATCTCCTACAGAAAGAAATTGAACACCTCAGACAAGTCTTCTCCACTTTCAACCAGTATCCCAAGCAGCTAATCAATAAAACCATTAATTCTCCTATCAAGACCCGACACCGTACTGTGAAACCACCAAGAATAGACCCTTCACCCATACGCGTTAGCATACCATTCAACGGCAGTTCATCCTACCACATCAGAAGAATCCTGAAACAGGCAGGCATTGATACAGTCTTTTCCAGCAGCAGCAACCTGAAAGACTTACTGCGAGCCAACGGAAAAATAAACCCGACCATCCCACAACAACCAAAAGGGTGTGTCTACCAAGTTTCGTGTACGTGTGGTCAGATTTACATTGGAGAAACGAAGCGACCATTAAATGCCCGTATCAAAGAGCACCAATCCTTAGCAGCTAACAATACCTCAGCAATAGCCCAACACCTCAGCAGCAATGGTCGCCACAAAGTGAACTGGGAAAACACAAAAACACTAACAGTCAACCAACACAACAAAAAGACAAGGAAACTCTTAGAAGCCATCAATATTAAAAGGTACCAGCAAGAACTCAACCGCGATCCTGGTCTATTCATCCCAAGAGCATACGACAGTCTCATTAAATAATATTACACCCTGTCCATTCTCCTCTTTCGTCCATGTTTTTCTTTAATTAAGAGTAAGCCCCCCCCCCATTATTTCAATAATATTATTATTATTACCCTATATTTTATAAAATCTTTCTTATAGTTTTCATCTTTACAAGCTTACCTAGCATTTTATGTACATCCTTTCATGTGTTATAGTTTACGCAGTCTGCCTCTTAATTGTTTTACAAAATTTAATATATTCAACAATCGGGAAAATTTCATTTTTTATATTTTTTATTTTTTATTAATTTCTTTACTTTATTTTTTGTTTAATGGATATGCTTTCATATATATCAATGTGTAATGCCTATTGATTGGATACTGGATTATCGTTTTTATGTTGTTACACAATATGGTTTTTCTTTATGGCCTCTTAGTCTTAGTAGGTTTGATCTGTGCTAGCATAGTTACCGCCCAATTAGTTGTTTTCATAATCAATTTTTCTTAGTAATTAGTTCACTATACACACCCTTATGGCTTCCCAACCCTTTGATGGTTTCCAAATGATTATCTCTCATTGTATATAAATGCTTGTCTTTGTTCCATATTTTGTATATATATCTTTATTGTACTATGGTTGTCATTCTTTGCTTGATAAAGACGAGAGAACCCTCGTCGAAACGTCGCTGAAATGAACTCTTTAAGTAACTTGTATTCCATATAATTGTGTCATGTGCTTTTCTCATACGTATACTGAACCCATTGTATCCAAAATTACAGAAACGCATTATACAACACCAATGCAAATGAATTATATGATAACCCTCTATTCTGTTCTCGCTCTAAGTCGTCCTTCACGCGCCAGCGAATTATTGAAATTAAAAACCATACGTTAGTTCCAACCCAAAATGACCTAGTTTATGTCGAGTGGACGTTAAACCGAATTTCTCTCTCTCTCTCTTTCTCTCTCTCTCTCTCTCATCGTCCTTCATTTACCAACCAGCTGGACATGTTGCCACTGGTGATTTGAATATATATATATATATATAGAGAGAGAGATAAATGGGGTTTGAATATAGTCCAGAATAATAAGTTACGTGAGATTTTGTCTAAAGGGCCCAAATACATGTACCGGGAATCGCAACCATTTTCATGGGATCAAAATTTCAAACTAATTATGGATGTCGCAGAGGACTACGCTAGATCATGGGCCAAGAGGGAATATGTTATCTCTGATACTCTCTTAGATTAGACAAAGTTTATCAGTCGTTTACTTAAACGAAGAATTTATATGCAACGTTTGTTAGTTGACACTAGGCCTAAATCTATTTTCAATGATGGTAGCATTGTTGAAAATCTCAACGTGAAGTCCTAGACGATAATGTCACACGCATAGTGTCACAATTGTACCAGCTGACAAAGCGTCCAATAACCTAGTGTTTATATGTAAACGATATTATTATGACTGTCTGTCAAAAGAACTTAATTTCGGGAAACCAATTTACATTGCTACGTATAAACGCTCTACTCCATGTAAGGATGAAATAATATCAAATCACAGATCTGTATCCACTTCATTTGTTACGCCATGTGGTGATATTTAGTTGTTTTAACTTAACAAAATATGTGGAATTGTAATTAAAATTACAATTCCACACATTTTGTTTAAAACCATAGTGATTCTAAAAATAAATTCAGCGCCATCAAGATAGTTCAGATGTTGGATTTTTTAAATGATAATATATTTGTTGAATTTGGGGGGGGGGGGGGGGGATTTATCAGCAAGTGGTAGGTACCCTTATGGGTACCAACTGTGCACCTTTACTTGCTGATTTGTTTCTCTATTCCTACGAAGGCGATTACATACAGATACGCGTAAAATCAAATACACGATTAGTTAAGACATTTTAATTTCACTTATCGATATATCGATGATGTTCTATCACTGAATTATCCACAATTTAGTGATTATATAGAATTCATAAATCCTGATGATAGACCAGTGAGAAAGGTGGGCAAAAAGCGAGAGTTGACTTTTCTAGATGCATTTTTACTCAGGAATCCGAAAATGGTGGGTGATCAGTCAGGAGTTACCGAGCTCAAATGGTCAACAGAAGTTAAATGGACTGGCTTATGATTGTTGTCACTTCTGATACTATCTGTCGCAGACGTCTTGTTGGAACGCAGTCGAATCATTGAATAATTGACGATGGATAATTTGTGAAACCATTTTATCAAATTATGACGTAATTGAAAAGGTCAAAAGGTCACAAACATTAATGAATCCACTACTGACTCTAATGCCCTTTACAAGCTGATGTTCCGCATAAAGGGTAAAGTAGGAACATATGCCAAGCTGGTGGGTAAAGTACGGAAATATGCCAGCCTCCCTGATCTCGGGGGAACCAAAGGCCATTACAGAGGCTTTCTCAGAGTACTTTAGTCAGCAGATCACCAATATTCGCAAACAATTTGATTATGAAGAGTATCTGTCGCAACATTCAGAATGCAATGACAATGCTTTACATGCCTTTGTAAAATCACAGAGTCAAAATTGCCAGTTATTCTAAAGCAATCCAAATCAACATTATGTCCTTTGGATCCTGTCCCAACATCGTTGTTAATTGAGAATATGGACATCCTGCTCCCAGTGATAATGAAATTGGTGAATCTTAGTCTGGAAAAATGCCAGAAACTTGAAAATCTGCACTTGTAAAGCCTCTTTGAAGAAACTTGGTCTAGACCCAGGCCAATTAAAGAATTATCGTCCAGTATTGTGTTTGTGATAATTATATCTGTACTTACTTTGATCTACAGGTTTAACTTCCAATCGTTTAAAAGTTGCCATCTTTTCCTTGATATCATGCTTTATAGTTTGTAAAAGGTTTTCACTTTCTTGACCATCTACAACAAAAAAATAGTTTAAATAAAACGACCTCGGACCTAATGATAACATGCCATGTCTTTGCACAACACAATAACATATCGACAAAACTAGATATCAACAAATGAATACGTCTCCAGTCGAGTAATATCGGAAATCAACTAGATGTATTAAACCGTCGAATATCGTTAAATGAATGACATATAATAATTTAGTCAACTATTAATAATAAATATATAAACCTACCTTCTAAAATTTTAGCCAAACTATGATGATGTGTTTCTTTCAAACCTTTCACAAAGACTGGAAAACTTCCTTTACATTCTTTAATAAGAAGGTTTAACAGCTTGATGGTTTTCTTTATTGGTGAGTCTACCATGTTTATCGCATGTTGATCCTCGGGTAGAAGTATACCTTTATTGGCCAGGTAATCACATATAGGCTGGGGATCACCGATTCCATCAATGAGTTTCAATTTAACTTTCTCCATACGTCTCAGATCCTCACCAACCATTGGACCTTTTTCTTTTGATTTGATGCTAGGTGGATTAAAGATGAGTAAAAAATGAATATTTCGAAAACATAGTGAACGGTTTTACATTCGGTCGCAACATTGGATCGATTTGAAATGGGCGCCATTTTCAAGTTATTTACTTTACATTATCTTTTTTTGAACTACTATAGCAAGAATGACTAAATCTTTATCTAAATCTTGCATAATGTATCTTTAATTGCTTGCACATGTAACATAATTGTAAAGCATTTAGTATTAAAATATTTCACCAATCTGCGTAACCTAGGCAAACAATCTCATTGAAGAGTCGTGCTGGGAAGGTTGTGAATCATAAATGCAAAAAACAAAAGTGGAAATGGTTGATAATGCTGAAATTCAATGAGATTTCCTTCCTTCAGATAGGGGAAAGAGCGGGGATGGCTGTGCTCTCCCTTCCGAAAATGTGCCCTCGAATTTCGACAGAGTTACCTTAAATAGTCAAGGAACTGCACACCCTAATGAAAAACATTGTGCCCCTTTTTTCTGCTGCCCTTCCTTTTTTCCAACAAAATCCAGAGATATTAAAAGCCAATCGCATTCATTGTACGTACAGAATATGTCCCTTTTTTTGATGATATAAGGGGCCCATACACAATGATGAGATACGATCATGGATGATTGGTAATAAACTAGTGCTAACTGATTCCAAGACTGAAATTATTCATTTCAAATCTCGTTATGTTCACACTATACCCATTAAGTCAATCCGAGTCGGTGATGATTTTATTGTACCTCCGAATTCAGTTCGAAACCTTGTTGTAATGTTTGATTCAGATTGTTCCCTAGAAAGTTTTGTTCAGCAGACTTGTCGTAGTGTTTCGTATGTACTGTTCGAGCTTGGGCATATCCGTAGACTTCTTAGACCCATAACTACTGAGAAACTAGTGCAAGACTGATAATACGACACCAGTGCTTTTTAATCTCCATTGGCTCCCCATAGTTAGGGGGGATGCATTTAAAGTACTACTAACTATTTTCAAGGTAGTGAACAATATGGCTCCAACCTATCTGAACGAACTCTTCTCCGTAAAACAACCACCGAAATCTACCAGATTCACCCAGGCTCCATCTTTTGACTATTCCATCGGTGAACACAAGAGAACGAACAATAAATTTTATGGAAATAGGATTTTTCGGCACTATGCACCTTCATTATTCGCGCGGAGAATGACATTAAAAGTTTTAAACGTTCAATTAAAACCATGCTCTTCAAGCGTCATTTCACATGTTGATCCATTCTGTGTTAAAATATCTTACTAGTCGAAATCACTTTTACTGTCTTTTTATTTACTAGACGTTATTATATGAACACCATATCATCGTTGAATTTTTAAATCTTATTCTATTTTTATTACCCGTCTCTGTAAAGCGCGTTGAGACTTTTCTATGTTAGGGTGCCCCACCATAAATAAATATCTCCAAATATCTCGACAATTACTCCACAATATTTATATATATACCAAGCCTTAAATCAGTTCCACACAATTATAGTCACTAAATAAACGACCATGCTGTACTTAATAAGCTAATGATCATTTTATCATATAAATACTAGACTGAAAACTGGTTTCAATTGTTGTCCATAACATCCAGCACTTTTTGAGTAAAAGACAGGTTACTTGCCCTTGTTTTGACCTTAGTCTTGCTTAACCAGTCTACCAATCATTCTACGTTTGATTGACATGTCGGGATAATCAAGATTATATATCTTACGAAACGTTAAATAAAGCTGAACAAGAAATTGAATTTAGAAATTAGCACGTCTGTCAACTCAACACCTGTTTTAAGAAACTTGTAAAAGTAAATCGAAACTGCTGCTAGAATCATGTTCCGGCCTAAACCAAGCATTTCAGAGATATTATTTCTACTAAACCAAACGATAGCACTCCTAACGGTACAGTTAATAATAAAGCAATTTAAAAAATAAAACGAACGTAATTTCTAAAGCTTCTGTAATAACAAAGAAGCTAATTTTACTGCTATTCGAAATCGTCAACAACAGATTTTTTAGGGCTCTAATAGCTGAAATATTTGTACAGAAATGCACGTGCCGTGGCTATTTATAGTCTCATACACTCCGGCGCTGACCTATTATCATAGTTCGAGACACAGCCACCCAAGCGTGCACGTGGCCGTGTCAAGACCAACTTTTTGTAGAGCACGGGGCATCCTATCTATGTATTTTTATTGTATATATTTATGTTATGTTTGTACAATTCGCTATATTAAGAATATATTATTATTATTATTTTTAATAGATTTCACAGCCGGATTAATATTCCCATAATATTCAGAATCTTAGTTTTATTTATTTTTTCTATATGAATTTAGGAAAATTGCAACACGTGCGACAGTGCCTGGCTCAAAGACATCTTTCAATTCTACTCACCCTTCCCCTCATTACAATCGAATAAAACTTTGTGGTTACCCTTTGTAAGGAGTAGCAGTCCCCTTCTTGTTGCTTACAGGAGTTTAGTTCTTGATAGAAGCACTATGTTCATGTTTAGATCTTTAGGACTTAATCTTAATCATAATCCCTTAACCAAGTTTCATGGCTCACATAGATAACAAATCGATTCTACAATCATGCCCCACCTCTCCTATTTCAAGTGCTTTAAATTTGGTCTGCCTACACCCATTCGGGGGTATAATCAGCTTCCGCAATGACCCGGGAAAGGCCCCAGTCCGCAAAAATGAATTTTAGTACCACGGACCGTCTAGGCCTTGATACAGCCCCCCCCCCAACCCGACTTCAATTTTGTTACAACATTGTGCGACATGCTATTTTTCCGTATGAAAATGAGGTTCGTCGTAGATTTCATATAAGGTATATGATCTACTATGCAAGGTTATATTATGCATTTGTTTATTATGCAGAATGCAGAAGTGTATCGTGCAAAATAACAATTTTACTGTATTTTGTATTATTGAAAAGTGTATCATGTGTTTTAACACCGTGACATTAGTAATGTTGAAAAATGGAAATTATAAAACTAAAATTTTGAACCACTGAAGTTTGATGTTTGCACCGTGAACAATGAAATAATAATGGCACCGTTAACCTTCCATAATATTGTTTACAAGAAACAGACTGAGAGAGAGAGAGAGAGAGAGAGAGAGAGAGAGAGAGAGAGAGTGAGAGAGATATATATGGGGTTTAACGTCCACGCGACACGAACTAGGTCATTTCGGGACTAATATATGGTTATAATCTTATTTCAATAATTCGCTTGCGCGTAAGGGGTCTTTAGCAGTGGGAGGAAATCGGAGGACCCATACAAAGCCCACGAGGTTTAACAGGCGACCCTACTCACAAAAAACAATTAAAGTTAAAATAGGTGGAGCAAACTTACTGATCACTTATTATATCCTTTTGTTTATATGATGGGTAATCACGTGATGTTGTCTCAGTCAATCCTGTGATGTTATCTGAAAACAAATAATTATATTATACATTAAGTATATGTGTAATTTATACTGCTAATTAGTTGGTTTTCAATTTGAACGATATTGACGCGACTTTTACAGGTCTCCCCTAGTCGACGCAAAAAAAATATTTGTTCCTGAACTCCCCCGATATCTCCAAATTTTCCTGTTTTTATTCACTCGAATTTAGAAAAGATGTAGAAGAGTATACCTGTATTTAGTTTGTCACCATCATAAGGGAGATTGCATGTTTCTAATATAGATATTAGTTTTGGTAAACTGCTTTGGCCACGTTGTTGTAAAATTTCCAACAGTTTCTCTGCACCATTCTCTTTGCTTCCCATTTCGGCAACATCGATATCTTCCGTGTCTACCTCGTTTATAACTGCTACTCCATAAAGATGATCTTTCAATATTGACAGGTTTTCGGTGATGATACCTCTAAGATAATCTTTATTCCGTTTACATAGCTCAAGTTTCCGATCATTTATAATCCTAGGGCGTAATACTCCTGAAATATGTATGTATTATGGATACGTTGAATACAGGACTTAACCCTTAAACACCGTTATACAAGAGCTAAATCCGCATATTCAATGTTTTTATTTAGGCTTCAGATGTTATAGAAATTATCAATTAGACCTTTATTAGCATGACAAGCTCAAAATCAACTCTGAAGTCCCTCGGGTGGCTTAGATACATCTCGGACTTAAACAAGCGACCATTTAAATAAATTAGTGAATGGCTGACAAGGATAACGTTTACCGTTACTCGGTGACGTCGCTACCGGAAACTGGTGATGAAAGGCCTGCCAAGCGAGAGTACTATTGCTTTTGAAAACGTTACTTGATAATCAAGAATATGCGGGTGGAGTTATCGTCTGTCAATCAAACGATCGAAGATTATCGTAGACGGTGTAGACACAGTTGATGCCTATTCTACTCCAAACTCCCAACAGTGATAATTCCGTTCAGATTAAAATAATTTTTCTAAAATTTTCATTTATTTTCTTTTTTATCATCTATTTTAAATTATTATAGCAAGAATGGCATATCTTTTTACACTCTTAACTTATGTATCTTTAAAATATGAATAATTGCAATCGTACATTGTTTCTTTCTATCTCTCAATATTACATAAATCAGTGACGTCTCTACATAATGTTATCAACTACTATAACCCTACCTGTTATTTCGTCAGTCTCTTCATCAATATTTAGTACGTTGCTGCATTCTGTAAAGAATGAAAACCATAAATCTGATAACCAATTCGTGACGGGGACCACGTGACTAATTGGATAAGACTCTGGCTCGCTAGTCTGGGGGTCAAGTGTTCGATCCCTGCATTGGTCGCGAAAGTTCATCTCGATTTCCCGGCGTGGTTTCCCCTTGTCAGTAAAAGACCCCTTGCCAGTTAGAATTCGATATAAGAGTAGGCCGTAGAGCCGCTGCCCGGGTAAAATTCCCTCATAGCACACTGTATGGTGTATGCCCGTCTTCCATTAGCCCAGGTTAGGTGCAACACAGTAGGACGTTAAACCCCATTTCATTTTCCATAACATGAACAACAGCTTTTTTTCTCCTTTTAAGAGAAGTATTATTCATAAATTGATTGAATAGCGCTATTCTAAATAATTAATTTGGTTGATAAATCTACGTTGTTCTAAATGAATAATTCTAGACTGTGACAAACAGTTATCAGTCCCAACTTATTTGATTTATCACAATTTTGAATCATAACTTATATCATACGTAATGTTTCTAAATTCTGACACAAAAAGCGGTGTACAATTTAAGACTGACACACCAAGGTTTATCAATAATTGAAACTATACCTCCATTCTCTTCACCATGTACAGTTACTAAAAGTATTCGACGTCTTTGTTCTGTAACAAAAGGATACCATTTATGTATTTATTTACTTTTAAATACCAAAATAGCAATGGTTATTAATGGCATCCACATTTGAGGGTGTCCTTTAATCAGACTGTAATTTGTTTGGTGTCAGAACTGCCATATTTAATAGTTGTAGCCTGGAATGTAAGGTCTCTTCACACATGGGTGTACATAATTCTGGCCATTAGCATGGTCTCGTCAACATGATACATTAAACATTTTAAGAGAACCAGTCTGGGAAAGACTCGAGGGTTTCGCTCTATCCTAGAAGCGTTGCCTCCCCGCAGCCTCAGGTATATGCACACATTATTCACCAAGGGTAGATTTATTGTGTTTGACAGGATGGACACATCAAATTACAGTTAACTTTTTTAACACACACATTTAAAATTGACAAATGACAATTATGAAAAGAGGTATATATATCAAATCATAAGTATGGCTTTGCTCTAAAAATTGCCAACGAATCCATCGCAATAATATATCAGCTAGGGGTTTAAACATGTGGATATAACTTGATACGTATGCAAATGTATATAATATTTTTCATAAGAATGACCCAAAACAAAGAATAACAGCATTGGCGTTTCATATTTTAATCACATGGTTGGACTACGGGGGGGGGGGGATTTAAATTTAAATTGTAATGCGAGCCCTTATTGGTTTGTTGTGTATTTTCGCCTTTTTCTCGAATGGTGGAGGGCACAATCTGGAAGAGTGCCGTAGACATATCTTCTTGTGGTGCGGGCCACCCTGTATATGGGGGGTATTTGGGCTTTTAGTTTCCCCGTTTTGTTTTTTATACATGATATGTGTCACGGATAATATGAAAATATATTTAATCAAAATTTGTAAAACAATTCACGTTTTATATAATATGAATTAAAGACGTTACCTTCTATTTCATTAATTTCTCCACATTGTACATGTTCATATAGTAGATCCATATCTGTTAAGAAAGAACAGCTTATATATATTCTAATTCAATTTTTTAGTAAATGACGATTTGCAGTTCATTTGATGTAAGGACAAATGTGTTTATAGAACAGGCTTTAGAATGAGGACTGAAAGGTTTCCACCAACATCTGGCGATTAAGCTTTTGTCTCTGGTAGCTGGTTTATAGTTGAATATGAATGAATGAATGAAATGTTGTTTAATGGCACGTCAGCCCAAACATGGTAAATTGTTTGTGTAAAATTAAAACAATATCACATAGGTAAACTAATATCACAGAAATATTAATATAAATAAATATATCCAATTCTGTACATATATAAATTTTTAAAACGTAATAATTCTAAAATATATATAACTTAAATTTTGAATAAACGATTGTCTCTTTGGGCTAACAACTTATGAAGTGAATGACAACGGTAATACCGCGATCTTGCATGCTTCAGATGCTTGCACTGTATCAGCATTTGCTTAACTGTTAACGGAACGTGACACTGAACACATTATGGTTGATGCTTGCGCTTCAGGATGAAAATATGTGTGTTAAAAAGTATTACCTATTCGAGAGCGACACAAAACTACCAATCTCTAAGGAGAGGCTTCTTTATGTGTTGAAGTTGGTTTATACCTTCAAGATCCCAAGACCGTTGCCAGTGGTCATAAATAACATCATTGATACAGAATTTAAAATCCGTATATGGTCTTAAAAATTCGAATAAGTGAAGATCTAAGGCGGACGTGGCAGCCAAATCTGCTTGATCGTTCCCTTTTATATCCATGTGGCTGGGGAGCCAGCAGCAAAGGACAATGTCCTTGCTGGTGAACTCGTATATAGTAGCAGACGATAAATGGTAATGGGTGTTCAAGCGTTTTTTTTATTATCGCTTGTAGTGAAGACAACGAATCAGTACAAATTATGATCTTTTAGAGGCATTTAGTAACTGGGTAGAGCAATAAACTATAACGCATACTTATGGAAGAACAATTACTGAATTATTTAGGCGACGTTTTGATGAGTATTCTCTCAACGTTTTCAAGTAAGTACAGTAACAAATGTGAACATTACATATTTTAAATCAATTGATGATTGCATGAACTCCAAAGTCTGAAGAATAGCCCGGAGTTCAGCTGTAAAGATAGAAGCAGTAGGTGGGAGGTGGACAGCAATGGTCTCAGATGGTCACAGTAGCCGAAGCTACCCGATCATCATCTTCCGAACCATCTGTATATATTGGAACATAATCACCATATTTAGACCGTCGCAGATGGTGACACAGTAGCCGAAGCTACCCGGTTATCATCTCTCGAACCATTGGTATACATAGAAGCATAACCACCGTACTTAGACTTTAGTTCTCTAAAAGCGACTTGAGCTAGTATCTTTGTTATGCATCGAAATCGATCTTTGAGGGAGATATAGTCAACGGTGGAGCCCTAACGTAAGGAGTATCCGCAATACTGTCAAGATTGATATATGCCTTAAACAAAAGTGGTTGAATGTGAATACCGAATGATGGAATAAATACAAATGATCATAAGAGCACATCTGAAAGTCATCAACAGAAAGCGCACCATTTGTACCTGATTTAAGGCACACTGGTTAGTATTAATAATTATTGACCCCAGTCGTACCTTACATGACCTATCTTCCAGGAAATGTTTAATGAAGATAGGTAAGCGACTTCGTGTGCCGTGGTCATTTCACAACTAAATGTTGCGTCAGGGGACACGCGTCGCTGACAACGTTTCAAATCGAATGAGGTGATCACAAGAGCTCCTTTGGGACCGAAATCCACATTGGGGACTAGTAATGGGGTTGCAGCACTCACGGTACCATACAGGCCTTCGATTGATCAAGCTCTCAATGATTTTCCAAATACAGATAGTTAATTCAAATGAATGAATGAATGGGGTTTAACGTCCTACTATTATGGTCTGCATGCATTTTTGTCAGAAAAGAGGTTTGCATCCTGATCGAGAACTTTTCTTGGATTGCAACCGCCTTCCAGTTGTGGATGAAACCAAATTTCTGGGGCTGATATTTGATAAGAAATTATCATTTATCCCCCATATTAAAAACCTAAAAAAGAAATGTCTGAAAGCCCTCAACATATTGAGAGTCCTATCAAATACTGACTGGGGAGCAGACCGTAAGGTCTTGCTCCGATTATATCGAGCATTAATTAGATCCAAACTCGATTATGGGTGTATTGTGTATGGGTCTGCCCGCGAGTCTTATCTCAAAGAGCTGGACACCATACACAACCAAGGGCTTAGAATCAGTTTAGGGGCATTTCGTACATCTCCAGTGGACAGTTTATACGTCGAGGCGCATGAGCCCTCGCTGCACAACAGACGTGATACACTGGCCCTGCAGTATGCTACGAAAATAGCATCACTTCCAAATCACATTTCATTTAACATCATATTTAGACCTCTTCATGAGCATCTATATCTTGTGAAGACTAAAGTCATTCCATCATTTGGTATTCGCATACAACCCCTTTTGTCTGAGGCTGGTATCAGCCTTGACAGTATTGCGAATACTCCTTTCTTTGAGACTCCACCGTGGGCTATATCTCCCCCAAAGATCGATTTCGATCTTACTCAACATAAAAAGCGAGATACTAGCTCTACGGTGTTCCAATCTCTCTTTAGACAGTTAAGGTCTAAATATGGTGATTATGCTCCTATTTATACAGATGGTTCTAAAGATGGTTATCGGGTAGCTTCGGCTACTGTGACACCATCTGAGACCATCTCTTTTCGCCTTTCACCTGCTGCTTTTATCTTTACAGCTGAACTCCAGGCCATTCGTCAGGCTTTAGAGTTCATTCAATCATCATCGGATTTAAATTTATAATTTTTACTGATTCTTTGTCCTCATTACAAGCAATAATTAATCAACAGCTTGATCACCCATTAGTAGCAGATATTTATAGTCTGCTACTATCATACGAGTTGAGCAGCAAGGACATTGTCCTTTGCTGGCTCCCCAGTCACATGGATATAAAAGGGAACGATCAAGCAGATTTGGCTGCCAAATCTGCCTTAGATCTTCCCTTATACCATTTTTTATTACCATATGCAGATTTTAAATCTTGCATTAATCATTTCATTTATGACCGCTGGCAACGGTCTTTGGATCTTGCAGACACTAACAAACTTCATCACATTAAGCCTCTCTTAGGGGATTGGCCAAGCTCCTATAGAACCAACAGGAGAGATGAAGTTGTTTTTTAACACATATTTTCATCTTTAAGCGAGAGCCTCAACCAGAATGTGAACACTGTCATGTTCCTTTGACAGTTAAGCACATTTTGATTGAGTGCAAGTATCTCAAAGATACAAGATTACGGCACTACCGTTGCCAATCACTTTATCAGTTGTTTGCCCAACCGGGGCTATATTGTAAAGCGATAGACTTTTTAAAAGAGACAAATTTGTATAGAAAATTTTAATTGTATATATCTTATTTTCATTTTCATGTTTTAAATATATATGCATAAAGTTTATATTTATTTTTATTTTTATTTTGACATTTACTGTGATATTTCTTTTTATTTATGAATATATATGATATAACTGTGATAATTTGATTATAGTTTGTCTCAAAATTCACCGTATGTTTGGCGCAATATAGCCCGGTTGGAGCGCATGTGCCATTAAACAACATTTCTTTCTTTCCTACTATTATGCACGATTCAACTATAGTTGGTATGTTTCGTATGATCGTTACCAGGTTTAGAGATGGGGATCATTGTGGCTTCATGCCACGAAGCAGGGAAATGTTTATCGGCCCAATTCCGTTAAAATGATCTAATAAATTTAAGCGAGTTGGAAAAGGTAAATGTTTTAGAATTTCGTCTGGAACAATTTTAGTATCGCGAGAACTTTTAAGTGAGACACGGAGCTCTGCAACGGAAAAAAGGTCATTGAGACATTCATCAGTGCGGGACCTAAAATTAAGTCGCCTTTTCTCCTGTTGTTTGACTCAAGGATCTAAATAAGCCTTCGATTTTGCAAATACAGCTAGTTAAAGCGATCCGACGATAGTTGGTAGGATTCGTATGATCTTTAGCAGGTTTAGGGGTGGGAATTATTGTGGCTTCATGGCATGAAGGAGCGAAATCCCCATCAATCCAAATACGTTTAAAAAGGTCCAGTAAAATTAGAAGTGTTGGCTAAGGTTGATGTTTTAAAATTTGGTAGTGTATCTCATCTGGACTAGTTACAGTGGATCGAGCTCGCTTTAACGAATCACGGAGCTCTGCAATGGAAAAAACGATCATTATAGCATTCATCAATACGGGACTTGAAATTAAGCCATCCTTGCTCATGTTGTTTAATGCCTCGAAATGCATCAGCGGAGAAATTGGATGATGAATTAAATGAAAATGTACTGTCCAGAGAATTGGCAATATCAGTTAATTAGGTGGTATTATCAACATTTAGATGGTTAACTGATAATGCACTGCTTTTATCTTTAATCCTACGAATCCGATCCTATACCGACATGGATGTGGTACGGAAGTTGATCCTCGAGACATAACCTTGCCATGAAGATTTCTTTGCTTGACGTATGGTTCTACGGGCCTCCGCGTCACCATTTGGCAATGAAGGTTCTCAGGATACGATCACGTTCTTTGAGAGCGGATTTAAAATCGTCATTATACCATGGTTTATTGAAGCGTTTTGGTTCAATTTTGGTTATTGGAATTTTCTGCTCAGCTGCATCTTGTAAAATTGGATTGAAAAAGGCCATGGGCTTATCTGCATTTTATAACTCCTTTGTATCAAAAGAGAAGAGATACAAAGATTCAAACAGAGCCCAATCGGCCTGATGTAATTTCCACCTCTGGGGTCTTGCGACCGGAGAGGGACCATTATTTTATTTGTAGACTTAGATAGATTAGACACGTCCTCTGTTGTTTAGTTGGGATTGTTCGGGAATCCATGAATATATAGATATATATTTAATTCATACCTCGTCGTCCCCTAGGCTACTTTCTACCTGAAGGGAGGGGAGACTAGCATGGATCACTAGTACATGGGCTCGACGAGAGGTATACTCCGCTCTGTGGAATGTACTAAAGACACAAAGGAAGGTAGTATGCTGAGTGAATAAACAGAGCATTAAACTGGAAAAGGCACATTCTACAGAGCTAAAAACGACCAAAGCTGAGTGCGTCACTCTTATCTCCTGTCTAGGTGAACAATGGGCCTAAGTAATTTGTTACCGTGAAAAGACTCGCAAGCCAAATTCTCACTCATATACCCGTATTCCTCTCTCCACCGACACAGGTAGCAACGCACAACAAACACGTTGCGATAATATAGGTATCCTTTTATTAGCATTTTACATGGGGAAGGGGGGTGTGTGAATATGGGTTGATTATGCAAATTATACAAATACATTAATAAACCGGAACATGATTAGATGTACAATTTATCTATAGCCATTGTCAAGTAATCGAGTGGGATTAAATGGACCATATATATACATTATTGGTGGTCATTGTACATTCAACAATTTCTACTAATGACTAGTTGAATCTTAGTTATAACAAATATCTTGATGGCCGTGCTTACTAAAACATAAAACCTGATGTAGTTGACATAACTGTTATTGATTAAAGATTATATTAATTATAAACCATTGCCTTTAGTGAATATTTAATTTAATAGTCAATATTTTATTACCTTCAAAGTCTTCAAATTCGTTATATTGCAGTTGTTCATACTCTTGACTAAGTACTGAAAAGAAAGAATAAAATGTAAACATTGTTTATGTTTGAATCTCCTAAGGTGTGACGCGAAAAATGAACTGACGGATTAACTGATTAACAGAATCTTCATTGCTGGATATTTCCTATTTCACAAACCAACATATTTCTTTGCATAAAATGTCTGGTATCCACACCGATCTGTCGTGCCTGGTGGATTGATAGCGTACAACCTAGGATTTTGCTATAAGTAAATCCGTTTGATACTCATGTAAAATGTAAGAATGGACAAGAACGTTCTATGGTTATTGGAATTGGAAAACACGGGATGCTGGTAGCAATATCTATGTATTACCAACCTTATGTATTAATGTCTAAGCACCTCTGAAAATATACATATGCGGGTTATTTCACTTGTATTTTTGTAGACTGTTAAGTAGTGAATAGGGTATGACTGTTCTAAATCTTGGACACCATCCATAATCCCATCCCAGAAAATACGTAATAAAATGAACATACTTTTTCCAAAAACATAGATCGCATTGCCACTATAGTTTTCACCGACCAATGCCTGGCTGGAAAGAATTTCTTATTTAAGTTTACATTGAACTTTATTGATTTTTACTATTATTTTTGTGGACCTTACTCGGTCTTATTCAAGATGGGGGGGGGGGCTCCATTTCTTTGTTATAAAGGGCAGAATTGTAAACAGGCTTTAAGCCTAATTTCACCTTTGAAAATAAAGATTTTATTATTATTATTATCTAAATAATGCATATACTTTTAACACAGAAATGAAATTCAGTAGACTTATTTGTTTTACTATATGAATTTTACACGAATAGGAGTATCACTCAACCTTTTCTCACAACTCACCCCTAAATAAATTCTCAACAAAGTCATTTACCCCAAGAGTTTTAAGAAGGTTACTGACCGCGGAGCCGTGGCTGGCAAAGCCGGTCACTGCAAGCGACGTAGGCGCGAAGCCGCAGAAATTTTTTAGAAATTGGAGCCCGGAAACGTGATTTCCAGTCATTTCAGGCACTCTTCCAGGCGTTTTAGAGGAACTTAAAAATGGCCTTTTTTCTATAGAAGCTACCCGACTTGAACCGCGGATCCTTGCTTGGGCCTGCACCCCCTGACAACATTGACATTGAATATGGAATGAATGCGAATCGAAGTTGAGATTCAATAACCAGCAAATTTATATTTTAATGAAAATAAGCTGTTTTCAGTTCAGCGCGAAATTTGCTCCTTGCGATTGTCACAAACGATTTTTCTTATTCTCTGGACAGTGTTTTAGAGTGCTAATCTTATGTCATTTGGGACATTCAGTCTGTTCCGGTATTTGGTTTAATCACAACCAGCGTTGAAAATCCAGATTCACAAAGGTATGTTGAACCGAACGGTAAAACACTGAAAATAGCAAGCGAAAAAGTTAACAACTGAAATCTTAAAATGCAACTTCACCTCTTATAGTACTCTACAACCCTTATATGACCATTTTTGAAGTTATTTGGCATGTTGTCATTCACCCCTGGACGCGAGCCATTCCCCCCTTGGGGGTACATTCACCCCATGTTGAGAAACACGGCACTAGGGCTTTAACCTCCATTGAATTCCGAATAAAGTCTTATTCCGGACTTTGGCGTCACACTCAATTCGACAAAAACAAACCGAACTTAATCTGAATTAATGAATCGGTATATTTTTCCGAATTCAACCCGGAACAATTATTCTGAACGGTTTATTCCCAGTCAACATGATGTTGCAAGGCGGAGGGACTGATAGCTGTAGTCGTTCAGATTGATTTTCCGTGTACACAATCCGAAAAAACTGTAATGTGACGCATCACTTTTTATGCGGGAAAAACCAATCCGAATTCCGGAGGCTGGTCTCCGGAATTCGCATTAAATGCGCATGTAGTGTAGTCATTTACGAACTAGCAGCAGTATAAGTAGGGGAGTACATTTCGGATAATGCTAGATGGTCACTAGTATATTCTGACATTATTCCCCAATGAAATCGTGTAGTTTACCGAACTGCAAACAGTTTGCCGCACGTTTAATATCCAGATTCAAATTTTCTCCAAACATACTGTAAAATTCTAATTAAGACGCTTCTGTGCTGCAAATGTATCTGCCGTATGTTCCAAATTATTTGTATTAGATAATAAAATAAAACCAAGTACGAACCATTGGACATAATGCGAAGTCCTAAAAAACGGTATAGGTAAAATAGTGGACTATTCACCACTCTAAATTCAACGTATGGACTATTCACCACTCTAAAGTCAACGTATGGACTATTCACCACTCTAAAGTCAACGTATGGACTATTCACCACTCTAAAGTCAACGTATGGACTATTCACCACTCTAAAGTCAACGTATGGACTATTCACCACTCTAAAGTCAACGTATGGACTATTCACCACTCTAAATTCAATAAACTGTCAATATGGTAAGATATATTTACTTTCGGGTGCCTTTACTGCGTTGTATCTCGTGAATGGTAATTCTTAAACACTCAAATTGTTTATATTGTTACAATACGTTTTAATCCAACCAGTAGAATAAATACAATATTTAACAGTAAACATCGTACACTAGGCGCACGGACTCGAGAACAGTTAGGGGGCAGAACCCGAAATGCCCGAAAACAAATCGGGTTTAGAGACAGCGGCGCCGGTCTTCCTCGAAACGAAAAGAAGCGGATCATACCTTGTATGCCCCCCCCCCCCCAAACTCGAATTCCTATCAACCGTTTTTACAGTCCTCAAAGAGGGGACCGTTAGCAGAAAATTTGGAAAATTTAACTGCTGCAAACGCGTTTTCCTCCTATTTCAGCCAGTGAACAAAAAAACTTCAAAGTGGTCTAATATAGCCTAATTAAGGTGGCCTACTCGAATTCCAATCAATCGTTTACAGTCCACGAAGACGGGGCCGTTAGGAGAAAACTTTACTGTCGCAAACGGGTTTTCATGCTATTCCAGTCTTGTTGGTCCAATATAGCTTATCTGGCTGACCAAAAACCATTTAATCACTCCAAAAGTATCCGAAATCCCACTCTAAATTCCAACCATCCAATGCAGACTGTTGCGTCTGCATTCACAAAATAATCGATGCCCGAAAAATGTCGCACAAAGAAGAGTGGTTCCAGACAAAATGTTTTAATCTATAGTCAACTCGGTACAAATTAGTAATATTCAATTACAAGAAGAGTCAAATTAGTGTTTTATTAGGGCTCGATGACAGTTAGCTAAGCAACACTAGAAATGCCTGAAAAATTTCGGGTTTATAGACAACGGCGACGGTTTTATTTGAGAGAAGAAGAAGCGGAACTGACCATGTATGGACCCCCCAGAAAGTTTTGGATTCTTTGACGGCCGCAGACGCGTTTTACTGCTATTCAAGCCCATAAAATCAGTGTTTTATTAGATTTCGGGCACTTTATTTTTTCAAATAGAGAAAATAATTGATTTTTTCTCGTTTTACCCGTCTACCCGAAAAGTCAGCTTGCCCAAAAGTTAAGGGGCAGTTTGCCCCCCCCCCCCCCTGTTCGCCAAAAATATTTTATTAATATTTTGCTTCACTTTTTTTATTCTCCAACAGAATATTCAATTTTCTGAAATGTAGCCTATCCATTACAACCATGACAACGGATCACTTTCCATAACACTGGAGAAACCTACCTTTATTAGTGTATTATATTAGTAGCCTACCTTGAGTTTCTCCCCTCCTACCAAATCGACGAATTGAAAGAGTTTTGCCTGTAAATAACAAAATATGCCATATTATACAGCGTCATTAGTTTGAGATTTGAATTTTCTTAAAACAGAGAATAGAGGGAAAGGACAAGGGGCAAAGTGTGATATGAGAATAGCATTTGCTATTCTTTTACCATGTTTTTTATCCGACGAAATATGGGCGAAGCGCTGTGCTTGAGCAAAACTCTTTTCCGGTAACATAGGAGCGTAACTAAAACTGTCACCCACAGACTGTTGATTAAAAAAAAATTCAGACCGGAACCGGATACACTGGACCAAAAAGGCAATGGACATGCTGACCTGCCCGATCTTGCCCAGAAAATATTTTTTATGACAAATTTAATCCATGACGTCACATATTTCTGACTTCAACGAAAATAAGTCTCACCCTTTTATGTTCTTTTTTAAAACAAAATTAATCATAAAATTTAAATTTTAATTAAAATCAATTCAGAAAATTGAGACTATTTAACATTACTTGTATCACTTGAGAAACTTAATTATGAAGGTTTTATATTAAACAACAGTACAATATTGGAGTAGCATATACCTATCATAAGAATGTTGAACTCACAGAACAAACTCAACTTAAAGTGCCACGCTGCAATCACATATTTCGGATAGCAACAATGGCGACTGCGCGAAAATTAATACACATTGTTTTTCACTATCGTATTTACTTGTATATATTGTAATACAAATTTCTTATCTTTACAGTGGAATCCAGCTTAACAAAAACAGTTGTAAGAATTATTTAACATGTGATATATTACGAACACGAAGAAAACACAAGGAAGTCAAATATTACTATAGACGTCAACACCTGTCGGTAACACTTTCTAGCCAGTCTGAGTTTCAGTTCATACATCCTCGACTGACGAATATACAATCAGGCCAAAGTATGAGAGCGTTTGAGCTGACTTTTGGTGTTGGACGTGCCATATCTGACATACTAAAGATAATTGATTCCACTGACATGATGCAGATTCATACCCCTTATTGTTTAACTTAGGAGTTATGCTCATGATACGTTTGAAGGAATAATAAAAATATTATTTAGAGTTTTGTCTCGAAGAATCAATATTAAGAGGTGAAGTTATTAAAGATTATAAACACCCTGTTGGACAAATTCTGTAGTTATCTAATGCTACTGACAATGTTTAAGTTGTAGTGACATTCCGGGGTAACAAGGCAACTCTTCTCCCTTTTCCACCTAGGCAAATAGCTTTGATAGTTTTAACTGGTCTCTTAAATACAGATGATTAAACCAACATGCTTACGTTTGATCAATAATATAAGTATTACTGTTACCGCCAATATTACAATAAATAAAACAGCCACAGTTACACCAACAACTACAGCAAGATCTGATGTTGATTCATTTGATCCCATTGGTGGCTTTTCTAAAATGGAAAGAAGAAGCAATACACGCCTTAACGTACATCAAAATACTGAATGAATGAAATGGGGTTTAACGTCCTACTTTTATGCACAAATCCTGGGATCAAAATACTGATCGTCGACAAAAAAACCTAACAATATCAACAGATCAACTTACAGACATTAGAACAATAATTTCGACCACAGAGTACAAGTTTTTTTAAAACATTAAGCACAACTAGCCCGATGTGTAATATTACTGCGAACGCCAATAATTTTCTCGCGTGGAACTTCTGTATTTTGTACACGGGGAGCAGTCCATTTGCTGATCACACTATTTTGCTTGAATATACTATTTTGCCTATAACGTTTTTGAGGACTTTGAATTCCGTCTTACGGTTTGGATTGTTCGTACTTGGTTTTATTTTATTTCTAGTGTTATGATTTACTTGTGAATATAAATAAAGCCGACAGACAAAACCATAGCTTATCTGACCCAGGGTATATCTTTGACATGGTTAAGCATTATAATGTTGAAAGTCGCATTCAATCCGCGTGATTTTTTGCCATTTACGAGGGGGTTCAAAAACAAACAATCATGACGCAAACCTCGGCATTGTGTCCCCCCTACTTAGCCTCTACCACCCCCTTTTCTTGCAAACTTTGTCAAAATATTTAAATCATTTGTTAGCATGCCATTTATTTGATATCAGATATCTTGCAAACTTTCCGATAGCTGCTGTGTTGTGGTGAATGTAAACAGTGACTCCCAGAGTGGTATGTAAACTGGTTTCGTAGAACCAACCTACTTGGTCAATGAAATTGTCAACTTGAATTCGCGAATACCCTGTAAATGAACATAAGGTGTTATTGGAGGAAAACAAAAACGATGCCATTGGGGATACCGATGATGAAATAGTATGTCATGACTGTCGCTTTGTTTCCGTCAAATTGCATCAGCGGTTATGAGGCTTCACTTACCTTGAAGGTATATATTCCACGATCCTCGTTTTTGATCAGAAAAGGTAATTTGACAAATATATGTATAATTAAAGTCATCGGCTGTCGCATTTATTATAGTTAGAGCAACCTTTCCGTGTACACCATTGGTAATATTTAGTTCTGTCTTATTAAATAGAAGTTTAATTTTACCATTCGATATTATAGACTCCAACCCGCCATTAACCCAATATCCAACTTTGTCAATCTGTTAAACAGAAACATTACATCGTTATAATAATAATAAAATGTACATGTATATAGCGTGAGCACTCCATAAACAGCAGCATGCTCACAGCGCATACAGTTCAGTTGATTATTAATCATGATATCATTTCTCAAAAAGATGTGTTTTAAGTCTTGATTTAAAACAAGAAAGAGTTGGTGATGATTTAATGATTTCTGGTAGGTTGTGCCACTGTTTATGTGCATTAACTGAGAATGATCTGTATCCGATTGATTTTAGCTTCCCCCTTGGGCAACACAACTGACGAAGTCTGTTTGATCGGAGGTTACGTGAGGTAACATGTATTTGCATAAGATCGGATAAGAATTTGGAGCTAAGGCATGTACACATTGATAAGTCAAGGACAGAATTTTGAAGATGATCCTTTCATTTAATGGCAGCCAATGGAGTGATTTCAGAACAGGGGTTATGAGAGTATGTTGATGATCTGGTAACAATTCGAGCCGCGGTATTTTGCACAAGTTGAAGTTATATGGTAGAACATATGTATAGGGCATTTACAAGGTAAACTATAAAACGTGAACCCTAATGAAAAATTGCTGATATATTATTGATTCTGTTACAAGTACCGGTAGATTGCTATGAAACTAGGACGATTGACAATGGTCTTCCTCGGCGTCGCTAGTGACGTGTCCTTATTGTGAGTAAGAAAACTACATTTCGACGTATCGTGATTAAATACCATATTAACGAGAGTAACTAAAGCGTGTCCACACACCAATTCGTAATGAAAACAATGTTGTATAGTAAACAATACGCCCATTTGAGTTCCCAAACCAGGGTGTCATGCATATTATGCCACGTTACAAGTTTCGTTGTGTTGCATGTTTACTAATTCATATGTGACAGTCAATGTCTACAATCAGGCAATGTGTACAATGTCTTTGTAACCACACCCCACAACCCAACCCTTACCCTAAGACTAACCCATTGTACACATTGCCTGATTGTAGACATTGACTGTCACATATATACTTACCCGTTTGGTTGTTTTAAATCTTGTGAATCGTATTTTTAATACAGGATACATATACTCATAATACCATATAAAACTAACATTATCCTGGGGTAGAGCTTTAATAATTGTTGTCTGACTGTATATTTGTATTACTTGTTCTACAATAGAGATCTACAGATAACAGATAAAGAATTTAATTCATACCCACTGTTTTTTGGTAGGGAACGTAGATTACACTCCCGTATTTATCAACCAGATAATTGAATTCAACTTGTACTTGTTCTGTGTAATAGAATTAAGCCCGTTGACTCTGATAATCTACCATGTGCTGATTTATGCAGAAAAGTCCCTTATATCTTATAAGAAACGAAGATGTGAATTGTGTAGCAGTAGGTACACTTTACACGCTACTTGCATTCAATTGTCAGTGTATCAGACGCCCCAGCAAGTACATAAACCATAACCGCCTATGGTCCAGGAGCTTAAATAGAATGGTTTGATTTCCTTGCAAAGAGTAGCACCCAGTGTTTTCGACAGAATAACTAAACACGTTTAGTTCAACTTACTTTCCTTCAGAGTTACGATTTCGTCATATTTGATGCAGTCATCGCTGAACTTTAACTTGGGCAAGTACATGTATTTCAGATCACCAATTGTTAGATCTCGAATAGTAAAATTAACTGTATGGGTCCCATCAATACCAATGGTTTGGTAAACCATCACTCTGTTGCCTGTTGCTTCAGTCATGTTTTGTTCCCCAATAACACGGTCTTGCTGTAAAATAGAAATCTGGTACAACCGCAAGAAGACACAATAATTAAGTCATAAAGGTGGACGACTTTGACTATCACTAAGTTAAAAAAAACGATTGATAAAACGTTCTGAATGGTTAACATCAAGAAATAAATATTTGCAGCACGTATGCTGATTAAGACGAGTTAATGACAAATCCAAAGTGCTTTCATACTATTGATTTATAACATCAGAATTACCTACCTTTATACTGTTCTGTTTATATATCCAAATCCTGTCAGCTACAATTTGACTAGTATATTTCCATACAATATTCACAGTATCCCCAACACTGGCGGCCTTGGTTTGAACTTCATTTTGCCACTGGAAATCTATTTTGTATTTTAAAAGAATGTCGCAGTTGTTTTAATGACGATTATGTTTTCTGATTTTTTTTGGTAATGGAGCGTATGGGGTAATGCTCACTAGTCCGTGAATATATATTATTAGGGTTAGAGTTGGGTTAGGTTTAAGGTTAATTAATCTACCGATATCTATAATTACGGTTAGGGTAAGATTTACGGATACCCATACCAGTAGTGCTTCCGCGGACTAGTGAACCCTAACCGAAATATGGAGATGTGTATTCATTGGTGTTCAGAATGTTTGTTAAATGTTTAATTTGCAGCAGATATCACCTCTTTCGTGTACTAGGTTTTAGTAATAGGCAACCATGTGAGGCGTGAACGATTCCTCGCATCAATGGAATTCGAATATTAATTAATTGTATATTATGTATGGCAATGTAGTTTAAGTTCAGTAAAGTATACGTTTTTGCTAAAGCTCAATCCATACCTGTAATACTGAGGTGAATAGCTTCGCCATCGTCTGCTGAATGCATTTGGCATCGATAAATACCACCATCGTCGAAAGTTACATTTTGTATAATTAATACTACTTTATTATCCTGGCTTCTGTCGATGTTGTATTTCCTATCATTGTGTAGCTGCTGTGATTTCTAATTTTGATATAAAAGACTTAAATCAGTACAATCCATATTAAAGGACATACATAAATTAGTTATAAATAGAAAACTGGGATACAGTACTGGCTTTTTATAAAAGTCACAAAACATCACGTCTTGTCACTTTCGGTGACACCATTCATAATCGAGTATAGTCACATTAAATATATATTAATAAAACCGAAAGTACCGGTAATACTTCGAAATCGAACATGTTTATATCATCCGTTAGTATTATACATGACAAGGTCTAAGATACTAAACGATTAGGTCAACATATGATAGGTTTGCATTGTTTTTATGAATGCATAATTTGCAATTGTAACCGGGATAAATAAATTGGACTACTGATGATTGTGGCTAAAAGTGATAAGGGATACGATGTCTTTGAAGTAAATATCGGTGATTTACATCAACACATGCCAGTTTTAGTCTATTAACAACATTTTAAAAATGATTATGAAAGGTTTTTAAAAGGCTCTCATTTGACCTCTGATAAAAAAGGAATACAAGTATATTTAAATAATACTCCTGTCGTATATTGACTTACTTACTTACCTTTTCAAAATATATAATATAAACCGACAGTCTTGTATATAGCATTACAAATTATTTAAACATCATGTTGCCCATGTTGGTGCCACAAATGTAAACATATTTTGCTTATTTTTAATGTATTGAAACTTAAGTAAATTGTATATGAAGTTTATTTGAAAATAAAATAACATTTTAAAAAAATGGAGAAAACCATTTATATTTTCTGAAGCCTTCACAACTTTGTTTATGGACGGATTCCTTATTGATACCAAGTCAAGGAATCCAAAAATGGAATCCAACGAAGAATCGTTTATAAATGAGATTTTGGCAATTTGGCGTAATTGTTAGTTTTATCAGTAAACCATTTCCAACACAATATACGATGTCAAAATATTTGCACCATGCACAGTTATGGCTAAACATCTGACTAAATTCACCAAAATGATGAAAAAATAATAAAACATGTAAATATTAAAATATAATAATATAATGCAATTACACGGACATTTCCATATACATAATACTGACGTCAGATTTCTATCCTATATTAGGTCGGTTTTAAATAGCTAATTTCAGTAATAGCATTTGCTCTTTATTTGAAAGTACTACTACGTGGGTGAACTGACCTTGAAAACATATGTTTTTTTAACCTGTCCATTTAACTTCCAAACCATCCTAGCATTACAGCCAACTACTACAGTTTGATCAGGATGTTCTGGGATAATATTTTGTGACACGGAATCTGTAGCATAAAAAAACCAAAAAAAAAATTAGTGGTATGTATATATAACCTTGCATTATACCCGATAATTGAAAATTAAAGAATCGATGGGAAAGATATATTAAATCTATGATTTGTGAACTATATATCTATTGCTTAATTATGATTTTACACATAAGATACATTTATTTATTACTTGATGAAACTATTTACCTTTTAGTACAAGTAAACACAACAGCATAAGATAACAACCACTGACACGGGTCATGATACCAGATGTGCTATTCAACAGAATATAAAGGAAACTGAAAATTGATATTAGCATAAAATCATTTAACAGGTATTACCCTTGACATTTGGAATTAGGCAAAGATTATGCTAAAAAAGCCACGTTTCGGCTATTTGATGGCACATGGTCCTCGTCATTATCCCGGTCGATTTCCACATATTTAATTCCGCAATTCTTTTCATGATCGACATGAGAAACTAACTGACTCACAGTATTTTGTTTATTCAAATTAAAAATATGATAGTATTCTGATGAACTTTCACCTAAACAGTATGTGTGTATTTTCAATACGGTTTGTTCAGTCTGGTGTTAAAATTGCCTTTAATACGATAAAACTTCGAGAATATGTTCGCAGTTCCACACGACATGGCTGCAATATTATTAAGATAATATATTTGAATGCTTGAAATTTTAAAGATATCTAGACACATTAAGGACATAGAAACATTTCAATTTACACGTGACGCCCAAACGCACCAATAGCTACCGCATGGAATGCAGGTGATGCTTGGGATCATCATGGGGGTCCAACCCAAGATTTTCACGACTCTGACTTTGAATGTTACAGTCATTGTGGCATTGAATTCCAGGGTGGAAACATCAGTTTAATTGTTTTTTATGCGTCGGCTTACCCAAAATGAAAGGCTACGTGCCCTTGGCATGCTACAGATCGACACAACACAGGCGGTTGTGGCGCGGACGATGAATGTTTCTCAGCCTGTCATAAGCAGGCTATGGTCCAAATACCGTGATACACAATTTGTACAGGACAGACCACGCTCAGGTCGATCAAGGGCGTAAACTCCAGCCCAGGATCGATTTATCGGTACCTTGGCCTTGAGATCAGCGCTCGTTTTCAAACAGACACTGGTGTGAGAGTGAGTGGCCGGGCGATCCGGAATCTACTGCATAGGGGTCACCTTCGCGCCCTCGCGCGATCCCTTGTTTGAGAGATCATCACATTCGTCAACACTGGGATAATCGACGCTGGAGCAATGTGATGTGTTCGGAGGAGTCAAGGTTCACTGTTGATTTTTTGGACAGACGTAGGAGGGTGTGGCGTCGTCGAAACGAGCGCTTCCAAGACGTTAACTTTATCAGACATGATCGATTTGGGGGTGGTTCTGTTATGGTGTGGGGAGGCATAACTGTTGCGGTAAGAACGGGTTAACATGTTGTTGCAGGGCGTATTACAGGCCAGTACTACTGGGCCAATATCTTGGCAGTCCATGTTGTGCCGTTCGCATGACGTCATGGCCGCCGTTTCATCTTCCAGGATGACAACGCAAGATGTCACAGGGCCAGGATCGTTACAAGTTACCTCCAACAACAGAACATCACCACATTGCCTTGGCCAGCACTGAGTCCTGACACCTCCCCCATCGAGCATGTCCGGGACATGCTTGGACAGAGGTTACGTCAACGCCAACAACGTCCTACCAATGTCCAAGAACTTGCTGCTGCGTTGCATTAGGAATGGGACAATCTGGACCAAAATGACCTTAGACGTCTAATTAGGAGTATGCCACGTCGGATCAATGCTTGTTTGTCAAACTTTGTTGTGATGCTGTGGTAACTTTGCTGTTTGACCCCGGGTATCATTTTACCCTTATAATGGTCAGTCTGTGCCTTACTTAGACTAACGATGAATGTGAACTTCATTTCATTTTGTCATTTGTTTCTTCGTCAGTTTCATTAGGTGACGTTAATAACACTTAAAAATCAAATATTCCCTACTTTTTTTGAATAGTATATGATCAGAATTGCAGACATTGACAATGTTACGGTAATGTTATGTAGGCAACGTAGGCTAGAATGATACCACATTACAAAAACATACGACATTAGCATATATAGCTAGAAGATAACACCTTTCGTTTTTATCGAAAATAAATTGAAAATGTTAGGTTTACTAAGTACGGTGAAGTAATTCAATAATAAAGGTTAACATCTTTAAAACGGTGTGACCGAGCAAACATAAAGCCGGACATATTAATATGGAATTCAAAATCGGTACAGCCCAATCGGAGCAAAACAGTAGGACGTTAAATCTCATTTCATTTCGAAATCGGTACACGTGACATGATTGGATATCGACAACTGTATGGAACAATTATTTGATTATGATAAGGGATTTGACGACATGGGGAAGATAAAGTTAGGATTTGGACGATGATTCATAACAGTTTGGATATTTCTGCCATATATCCATAGTATATCCTTTTCCGTTTAAGCATCGTAGTATCTTGGTTACAGTCCTGGGGCTGAGGGGGGTCCTGTGTGCAATCATATGTCCCCTGATTTCGACTCTTGATCCATTTAGGGTACCCATAGGAGATTGAAAAAAACTTGGTTAGATATTCCAGATATGGGGCCGAAAGCTGCAATTCAAGATGGCGTCCAAGATGGCCACTGTACCCTTATACCGATATAACTCCATCTAGATATGTCATAAGGTGATGAATTTGGTGTCTTTGCCTAGGTTATTGGGGTCAAGGAATCCCTTGAAATCATTTTCAGGGTGAAAAAAGTAGCGGGTAATGGTGAAATCAAAGATGGCCACCAAAATGACCACCACACCCTTTCGGCTAGCCTGTCAAGACCATTCACTTTGCCGGTAGAACTATCTAGCATTGTTATTTTCATTATAGGGCAGCCAGCTGATCAGGATACTGGTTTTACTCAACCAAATAGTCAGAAGGATTTGACTGACCTGTGACAGAGATTGGATACTTTATTAACGTCTGGAGATATAAACTATCGTATTTTGACAAGCATTTTTATCTTGAACAATACTTTACACAATATTCACAAATCTACAAATGTTCACTGTAAATAAGTTGTACAGTTAGGATCACTTTTCTGACTATCATTTTGTTTCTCTCAAAATACCACCATTTTGGTTTTTGCATTGGTTGCACTGACTGATTGCCTGGCATTTACAGAATATGCAGCAGCGGACATTACTTTCTCTACAAGGACAGGAGCGGGTGTCGCATTTGACACAGTTACTTTTCAAAGACACTTCATCTGGCAAATTACATGGTATTTCTTTGGGTCGAGACATATGTTTCTACGGTAAACCCATAGTCTTGTGGGTTCAGTTTCCCAGGCAATTGACTTGGATGTAGGTTGCATAGAATGCCCTCTGAATATGACCTTCTGTAGCATAACTGGTTGGGGGGGGGGCAATAATTGTCATTGACTTTCTGTGATGGTACCAGTTGGAACGTCCCCATAGCAAATTAAAAACCCGGTTAAAAGACATTATTCACAGTGTCTTTTCAACTAAATCGGGACATGTTAGATATAAATATTTAGTTGTTAATTACAATTCCACATATTTTGTTAAGAACAATAGTGATTCTAAAAATAAGTTCACGGCCATCAAGATAATTCAGATGTTGGATTTTTTAATAGATAATATCTTTGTTGAATTTGGAGGGGAAATTTATCAGCAAGTAGTAGGTATCCCTATGGGTACCAACTGTGCACCATTGCTTGCTGATTTGTTTCTCTATTCATACGAGGCACTTGTTAAATCAAATAAACGAGTAGTTAGACATTCTAATTTCATTTATCGATATATCGATGATACTCTATCACTGAATAGTCCAAAATTCAGTGAATATATAGAATTCATATATCCTGATGAGCTCGAAATTAAAAACACTACTGACAGTGACAATTACGCTTCCTACTTGGATCTGCGTCTCGATTTTGACAATTGCCATAAACTTAGTGTTAAGCTGTACGATAAACGTGATTACTTTGACTTTCCTATTGTTAGTAGTAATATTCCAATATCACCAGCTTATGGAGTGTTTGTGTCTCAGCTAATCCGTTACGCGAGAGCTTGTTCATTCTATTCTGATTTTTTAAGTAGATCGAGGCATTTGTCATCTAAGCTTCAACTACAGAGATACTTACGAACTAAACTTTTTAAAACTTTTAAAAAGTTTTATGGCCGTCATATTGATTTGATTGGTAAATATGACATGTCTCTTTCGACTTTTATTTTTGACATATTTCATTGACGGGTATACTGTATCCCTGATAATATAGGTCTACTAGTACTACTACGTTGTTAACACTGTTCATCACGTGTATTTTGCATACCGATAGTTCATTGGCCAATCACGCTATTTTACCGAGATTTCGCTTAATAGATTGGATGCAGCTATGGCGGGTGTGGCATGCCAACAGGGTAAGCTTACTCTTCCGGACACCTGTTACCACTGTTTGTCGTGTATTTTGTACACGGTGAACAGTCCATATGCTGATTACACTATTTTGCAATATTACACTATTTTGCCTATACCGTTTTTTTAGGACTTCGAATTTCGTCTGATGGTTTGGATTGTTCGTACTTGGTTTTATTTTATTATCCATATTTTCAATGACATGTTCATCACTTCTACCAGGACCTTCTTAAGAGTTTAGCACACCATCCTGTAAATCCGTATGTGCCCTCCCAAAGTCCTTCAAATGTTAACGAGGGGATGAGAGAATTTAAATTTGAATATAAATCATGCAACGATAAAATAAATTGGCAAGAACATAATAGACCAGAGGGAGGAGGGGGGCATTGTCACCCGAGTGGGGGCAAAATCTGAGTTAACTTTTCTAGAGGCATTTTTCGTCAGGAATCCGAATCTGGTAGGTAATAAGCCAGGTGAGGGGGCGTTTCCGAGATAATCGAGGTCAAAGGTCACGGAAGGCCAAATAACGAAAGAGACGTAAAAAATTCAAAATCTTTTCAGAATGGGGACGAAAATCATTGATAACAGCAATGAGACAATTATAATACAGTAATATAATAATAACATTATATCTGGAATTTCGTACTAAGACCCGTATTTTGGCATTGAATAAATTCATTATCTTAGTAATAGAGTTTTATACCCCACAACTTTGATCGCTATGCTATTTAAGGTAAGTAAAAATGAATGTGCCATAATAATAATATTACTTACATATTTGAAGAGGGTAATAAACAAGCTTTTCTGTGATATGTAACATTATATCTAGAATTTCGTACTAAGAATCGTATTTTGGCATTGAATACCCCTCCCCCTTCATTATCATAGTAATGGAGCTAAATACCACCAAATGTTGATCGCTTTTTGAGGTAAGTATATATGAATGTGCCATAAAATTATTTACATAATTGAAGAGGGCAATCAACAAGCTTTTCGCTGATATGTAACATTATATCTGGAATGAATGTCGTACTAAGAACCGTATGTTGGCATTGAATACCCCTCCCCCTTCATTATTATAGTAATGGAGCTAAATACCACCAAATTTTGATCGCTGTTTAAGGTAAGTAAAAAAGAATGTACCATAAAATTATTTACATATTTGAAGAGAAAAATTACCAAGCTTTTCGCTAATATGTAACATTATATCTGGAATTTCCTACTAAGACCCGTATTTTGTCATTGAATACCCCCCCCCCTTCATTATCATAGTAATAGAGCTTAATACCACCAAACTTTCATTGCTTTTTAAGGTTAGTAAATCTTAATGTGCCAGAAAATTATTTTCATATTGGAAGAGAACATCAACAAGCTTTTTGCTGATATGTAACATTATATCTGGAATTTCGTACTTAGACCCGTATTTTGGCATTGAATACCCCCCCCCCCCTTCATTATCATAGTAATAGAGCTTAATACCACCAAACATTGATTGCTTTTTAAGGTAAGTAAATATGAATGTACCATAAACTTATTTACATATATGAAGAGGCTTATAAACAAGCTTCTACGTGATATGTAACATTATATCTGGAATTTCGTACTAAGACCCGTATTTTGGCATTGAATACCCCCTGCCTTTCATTATCATAGTAATAGAGCTTAATGCCACCAAACATTGATTGCTTTTTATGGTAAGTAAATATGAATGTACTATAACATTATTTACATATTTGATAAGAAAAATCAACAAGCTTTTTGCTGATATGTAACATTATATCTGGAATTTCGTACTAAGAACTGTATTTTGGCATTAAATACCCCTCCCCCTTCATTATCATAGTAATAGAGTTTAATACCACACAACTTTGATTGCTATTTAAGGTAAGTAAATCTCAATGTGCCAGAAAATTATTTACATATGTGAAGAGAGCAAACAACAAGCTTCTCAGTGATATGTAACATTATATCTGGAATTTCGTACTAAGACCCGTATGTTGGCATTGAATACCACCCCCCCCCCCCTCATTATCATAGCAATAGAGTTTAATACCCAACAACTTTGATCGCTATTTAAGGTAAGTAAACATTGAATACCCCCCCCCACCTTCATTATCATAGTAATTGAGTTTAGTACCGACCAAACTTGACCGTTTTGTAAGGTACCGGTAAGTAAATCTAAATGTGCCAGAAAATTATTTACATATTTGAAGAGAGCAAACAACAAGCTTTTCAGTGATATGTAACATTATATTTGGAATTTCGTACTAAGACTTGTATTTTGGCATTGAATACCCCCCCCCCCCTCTTCATTATCATAGTAATAGAGCTTAATACCACAGGTATGCAGGTGTCATCGCTGCTCATTGTTATTATAATAATTATATTGCTGTATTATAATTGTTTCATTGCTGTTATCAATGATTTCCGGTCCTATTCTGAACAGATTTTGAATTATATACGTTTCTTTCGTTATTTGGCCTTCCGTGACCTTTGACCTCGATTATCTCGGAAACGCCCCCTCAATTGACTTATTACCTACCAGATTCCTGGTGAAAAATGCCTCTAGAAAAGTTAACTCAGAATTTGCCCCCACTCGGGTGGCCCGTGTCAGTGGAGAGTGGAATCCTGGTGATTGAGTGGAGATTGGGTTTGCGAGCCCCTTCTCTGCGACACATTGCTTCGGCCCACAATTCACCTAAACGGGAGGTCAGAGTGGCCCACTTTGATCAATCGGCTTTGGTCGTGTTTAGCTAACGAGTAGGCGCATCTTTTCCATTATTCTGTAATATATTTTTGTTGCAGTTCTACCTTTGTGTCGTACGTGCCTACTCTAAAGCAACGGCTTTGGTCAACTAGGTAGAGTAAAAATTCTAAATCTTTACTTTGTCTAGGTATATCCCTGTCTGTCCTCGTAAGGCGCATGCGCTGGATATCCGCGCAGTAGCCTGCATGGATATTGCAACCCTTTGGTGGTTGGAGAGCAGGCAGGGATGAATCTTTTCAATTAATCAAATGGCTTCTCAAACAAAGAAGACTCGTGCTACAAAACGTATGTCGACCGAGGAATTGGAACCATTACCAATAAAAACTTCCCGAACCTGGCCTATATTTCTGGTCATACAAAGTACTAACGATATAAATCTTAGTAAAACATCTCCTTTTTGGATTGCTAAAGGTCTTGCTGGCTTAGCTGGTGAGCCCAAAAGCGTCAAGAAAATGAGAAATGATACTTTGTTAGTGGAATGTGCTAAAGAATCACATGCTACATCATTATTAAAATCAAAAACTTTAGCCAACATTCCTATCAAGGTAGCACCGCACAACTCTCTTAATTCTTCAAGAGGTGTTGTACGGTCTCAGGATTTAGAAGGCAGCTGTGAGGAAGAGATGCTTGAAAATCTCGCCTCACAAGGTGTTACCTACGTCAAACGTATTTCTATCAGACGTAATGGTATTATTATTCAAACAAACACCTATATCCTGACCTTTGATAAACCAGATCTTCCTAGGACGATCAAAGCTGGTTTTCTTTCCATACCAGTTACCCCTTACATCCCAAATGCATTGCGTTGCTCTCGTTGTCAACGCTTTGGACACAGTAAAAACGTATATAAGGGGAAAGCTGTGTGTGCTCGATGTGGACAAGATGGTCACGAAAGTACCTCTTGTCAGCTCGACCACCACTGCATTAACTGCAAAGGGCCCCATTTTGCTTATTCTAGAGGGTGCCCAATATGGAAGAAAGAAAAACAAGTTCAGCAGGTGAAAACAGAATAAACATTCCATATCCTGAAGCGAGGAAGCTGGTTGAGGCTGCAACCCCATCATTTGCAATGAATTTTGCAAATGCAGTCAAGCCAAAGGCCACTTCCATTGCTTGTCAAACACCTGCTGAGTTTCCAGCTGATACAGACGATTCCTCGTCACGAGCTGAACCTCCAATTCCCTTAAAACCTCCAATTCCTCCAAAACCGGTCAATACAAATCTCAGCACTCAGACTGTTAATAAGTCTGGGGAGTCTGAGATTGAGGAGATTGTGCCCCCCCCCCCACTCCTCAGCCAACTGGTGGAAATCCACCCAAGGTTAATAACATCAAGGAACGTTCTGATAAAGGCGTTCCTAGAGGTTAAAAACTAAATACCTTCCGTAGTAGGAAGGGTGACGAGGATCCTGTTGGAACCTATAACAGGTTCGGGATACAGGACAATCTAATGGATGTTGTTGTTGAAGTACCCCAAACATGACCCCAAACAACATCATAGAAGTCCTGTTAAACCACCCTGAAAATGGCTAATTCCATTTTTCAATGGAATTGTCGTGGTCTTAAACCAAATTTTAATGAAGTTCAAGTCTTAATTCAAAAATTTAATCCTTTAGCTATTTGTTTACAAGAAACATTTTTAAGAATTCGGATGTCTTATCACTCAGACATTTTCATAATCTGTTTGCCCAACCGGGTTTATTTAATCAACTGTTAGACTTTTTAAAAGAGACAGGATTTTATCATAAATTTTAACTGTATATAGTATCATTTCATTTTTGTATTTTAAATATTGTATGCATAAAGCGATTTATTTACTTTTAATCTTAGTTACTACTGTGATATTGTTTTTATTTATGCATATAATTTTTTGATGTGATATAATTTAGCCTGTCTCAAAACAATCATCATATATTTGGCACAATATGGCCCGGTTGGTGCTGGCGTGCCATAAAACCATATTTCATTTCATTTATTTCATTTCGTATTACCGGGACTGCACGTATTTAAGCTCAATCGTTATTAAGCCAAAAAAAAAAGTTTTTAAGCCCACGTTTTGATTGTTTTTGCTAGTTATTTTGCCCTGGGCTTAAATTCGACCAAAATATTACCTGATGAAAACGGGCAAAATCCGTATTGAAGCCCTGGCCGTAAATACGTACAGTCCCGGTAAAATACATTAATGTATTGTCATGTTGTAGCCTTACTTTAAGAATAAATAAATATGGTGTGTATCATATAACACTATCTTTTACACTGTCCACATTTCAATACTTTTCGACAAAAAACATTTCTACATTACCTGATGAGTATAAGAACAGCAAAACACTACTCTACGGCATGCATGACTCCCAACAACACAATTAGTAACCTTATTAGTACGTACACCCGTTCAATCATATTCCAATTGAACTAAACGATTTTAAAATATTATTGTTGGTATTATAATTATACTAAGTAGGAGTTGTATATTGTATATACTGCTTTTCATTATTAGTATATGATTTGTATTGTCTGACATAGGCATTTTGCCTGTTCCCCAAAAATACAAGGGGCTTGGTGGCCGAGTGGTTAAAGAAATGCGCTTTAGATTATAGGTCTGTCATTAGCATGGTGTCTATTCCACGAGGTACGGTACCGGAAATCGGGTCGTCTACCAAACCTCATCTCTGCATTTTAGTTTGAGATATAGCCCGGTCGAAGCAGCCGTGCCATATAACGTCATTTCATTTATTTAAATCATGTCAACATAATACATGACGCAGTTTGATTATAGTGTTATATTTTTATCCCTATCTCTTTTGTGCAAATCCTTGATTCACAACTGTCAATAAAAACGTAAACAATATTTATAAAGTTAATGTAATTTGAATGCATGTCGATAAATAAGTTACTATTAATAATTTGAATGGATTTAAAAAGTTACATTGTGAGGTCCTGCTTTCCAAATACAATTCTTTGGCGATTAATGTATTCATTTATTGGCGGTGATCCAAGTTATTCATATACTGTCAATACAATTTAAAATATTCTACAATGTAAGTGACTTCGAGTTGAATACTATGCCTCGATGTGTGTTGTTAGCAGATTTATTTATCGATTTATTTATTGTATATTATATTTCTGATTCACGCGTTGGTTGATTTGTAGTCAGGACAGTCGTTTTCTTAGTATTATGTAACCATTACAGGGGCGGATCTAGGATTTGGGATGGGGGGAACTATATTTATATACAATCAAATGTTCGATACCATACGGTCTCTTTTAAAAAGGCTAGTATTATGTATTACTTACTCTCAGTCAGAACATCAAAGCATTACGATTATGGGTAAGGGTCAGCTTTTAAGATAACGAATGACCTATGCGAGAACAATTCAAAACACGTTAACCCCTGGGGGAGTTTGGCCAATCTCCTAATAGAGGCTTAATGTGATGCAGTTTGTTTGTACATGGGCATACGTGTTTTTTAATAGTTCAACCATCGTCGTCCGGAGGATTACTGCCCATCTACAAAGTGGGTGCGGGGGACTGACAGATCACACGAGGCAGAGGTGTATATTCCAATCATTTCTGGACCCATTTCAAAAATATTTAAATAATTCGCGTGTACGCATGGGGGAGGGCACGAGGTTTGGCAGACCACCGTTCTCGACACCTCCCATCCTGAATCAATAACATACCTTATGATCTGTTTACACGCGTTAAACCATCCATCCCCGCCAACCTATTTTCCCTAAATCATAATGATATAGTGATCATCAGTAGATTACTTACAAAATGATAGCAGATATCCAACGGTCGTATTAATAAAATGAAATAAAATAAAACAAAATAAAACACAAGTACGAACAATCCAAACCAATAGACAAAATTAAAAGTCCTAAAAAAAACGGTATAGGCAAAATAGTGTAATCTGGCAAAGGAAATGTAATCAGCATATGGACTGTTCACCGTGTACAAAATACACGACAAACATTGGTATTAGGCGAAATCTCGGTAAAACAGCGTGATTGGCCAAAGATTTATCGGATACAAAATGCACGTGATGAACAGTTTTAAGGATGTAGTGGGCATATATTATCGGGAAGATAGTATACGCGCCAATTAAATATGTCTAGAATATTAGTCGAGAGAGACATGTTATATTCACCAATCAAGTCAATATGGCGGCCATAAAACTTTTTAATGGTTTTAATAAGTTTAGTTCGCAAGTATCCCTGTAGTTGAAGCCTAGATGACAAATGCCTCGATCTACTTAAAAAAAATCAGAATACAATTAACAAGCTCTCGCGAAACGAATTGGCTGAGGCACAAAGACTCCATAAACTGGTGATTTTGGAATGTTACTACTAATAAAGAGAAATTTAACAATCGGAAAGTCAAAGTCATCACGTTTATCGTACAATTTATCACTTAGTTTATTAAAATTGTCAAAATCGAGACGCAGATCCATATAGGATTAATAATTGTCACTGTCAGTAGTGTTTTTTTTTCGAGTACACCAGGATATATGAATTCTGTATAATCACTGAATTTTGGACTATTCAGTGATATAGTATCATCGATATATCGATAAGTGAAATTAGAATGTCTAACTACTCATTTATTTGATTTTACGAGTGTCTGTATGTAATCGGCTTCGTAGGATTAGAGAAACAAATCGGCAAGCAAAGGTGAACAGTTGATACCGAAGGGGATACCTACCACTTGCTGAAAAATTTCCCCTCCAGATTCAAAAAAGATATTATTAATTAAAAAAACCAACATCTGAATTATCTTGATGGCGGTGAATTATTTTTTTTGGAATCACTATGGTTTTTAACAAAATATGTGAAATTGTAATTAACAACTTAATTTTGATATCTAACATGTCCAGATTTAGATGAAAAGACACTGTGAATGATGTCTTATAACCGAGCTTTTAATTTACTATGGGGAATATTAGTGTACAAGGTAGAAAAATCAATTGTTTGTATAGACTGAAGCAAGTTATCTAGATTGCAAACCATCAAGTAATTCTTTGGCATTTTTTAATATCCACATTTGATTAATACCACTACGAAAGTATGTATTGTCACAGTATTTTTGAATACCCTCTTCCACTGCCGTATATTAAAGGGGAATCTTTGGACCCCCCCCCCCCACACACACACACCGTGGCTCCGCCCTCCCACATGTATATAATTATGGTTAGTTGGTTATATTATTCCAGTTGTCATCGCGATTCTAATTCATAAAACAAGTGACTGATCTGTTTTGATTTACTACACTTGTACCCCTGACGTATCAAAGCAGTTATTCCATCTGTCATTATTTGTCTGAGGGTGACCAGATCAAAACAAACAGAACGATCGTGCTCTAGGACAACAGTTAAACATAAAAAAATTGGCTGGACATGCGATACTACGCGTTGTCACACACAAGCGGGGAATCGAAACCCCACCACTTGACTCAATAACATCCCTCCTAATGCAATGCGTACGCGTCACCCCGTGCAAGGTGGTTGAATGGCCGGGTGGTTAGCGCGAGCGCGTTGTATCATAAGGTGTTTGACTTAGTCAACTGGAGTGATTTTCGATTCTCTCTCTCGCACCACGTGCACTCATTGACATTATATTGTTGTATCAACTGAAGCTGAACACAGACTGGTATTAGTTTTAAAAAAGAACAACCCCAGTCCGTTGCCCTTCTATATGATTTGGAATAATGTTTGTACCATTTTAATACAATTAATACACAATGATATTTGGTGATATACTTACATATGCTTTACTGTCACGGGAAATCGTCTACTTCAAATAGTGAGTCACGTTTTGAGAGTCATTATATAGTATCGAATACAAATATGGCATGTGCATGTTAGTATTGTTAAGTTCGTTAAACATATCATTCACGCCTTGTCGACGTATACTTGGTATCTACAACAAGGGTTATTATGAATGAATGAATGAATGAAATGTTGTTTAATGGCATGTAATCTCCAACCGGGCTATATTGCGCCACACAAATGGTGAAATTATTCGAGACAAACTAGAAATATATAATCACAATATTATCTATATATACAAAAATAAAACCAAACATCACAGTTATTCTCAAGTAAAAATAAAAATAAACTTTATGTATATATATATTCAAATACGATTTTTTATTTCTATTTTTAATTTTGTAAAAAAACTTTTAATAATGTGAAATAATTTTTAATAATGTGAAATAATTTTTAATTTTGAGAAATAATTTTTAATTTTGTGAAATAATTTTTAATTTTGTGAAATAATTTTTAATTTTGTGAAATAATTTTTAATTTTGTGAAATAGTTTCTATTTTGTAAAATAACCTATAATTTGTTTTTTTCGAGCACCATAGGGGTTGGGATGGCCTAGTGGTCTAGAGAGCCGCGCTTCGACCTCTAGCTGGCCGGCCACCTCTGCCTTGGGGCTGTGGTTTCGACTCTGGTGTGAGCGTATGTGGCATGGAGATAGGGGCGCCTTCTCAACCTCGTGGGTTTCCTCCGGGCATTCCGGTTTCCACTCACTGCTAAAACCACCTACGCGCAAGCGAATTGTTATAAAATTAAAACCATATGTTAGTCCCGAAATGACTTAGTTGTGTTGAGTGGACGTTAAACCCCATCTCTCTCTCTCTCTCTCCTAAGAGAGGCTTAAAATGATGAAGTTTGTTTGTGCCTGCAAGTTCTGAGAACACTACATTAATTTTCATCACCTTTGACTAAAGTTGACAGCACGATGATATAAGGGTGGTTTATATAGTACATGTAAAATTAAAAACTATTTTACAAAATAGGAAATAAAAAAAAATTCGTATTTGAGCTACCGTAAAAATCAGATATATACAATTAAAATTTTCGATAAAAATGAATCTCTTTTATAAAATCCAGCACTATATAGACCCGGCAAACAACTGATGAAGTGACTGGCAACGGTAATGCAATAATTTTGTATCTTTACTTGCACTCAATCAAAATGTGCTTCACTGTCAACGGAACATGACAGTGTTCACATTCTGGTTGAGGCTCTGTCTTCAAAATGAAAATGTGAGTTAAAAAGTATGACCTATACGAGAGCGACTCTAAACAACTTCACCCTTCCTGTTGGTTCTATAGAAGCTTGACCAGTCTCCTAAGATAGACTTAATATGACGAAGTTTGTTTGTGCCTGCAACATCCCAAGACCGTTGCCAGCGGTCATCTAAGCGGGTCACGAAGCTCTGCCACAGAAAAATGACCATTGTAACATTAATCATTCCGGGACTTGAAATTGAGTCGCCTTTTCCCCTGTTGATTCTTAATGCAGCAGAGGAGAAATTGAATGATGAACTGAATGAAACTGCACTGGTCAGAGCATTAGCAATATCAGGAAATGTTGTTAAGGTGGTATTATCAACTTTAAGATGATTAACTAATAAAGCACTATTTTACCTTTTAATCCCACGAATCCTGTCACATACCGATTTGTATGTGGTATTGGAATTGCTCCCAAAGACGTAACCTTGCCATGAAGACTTATTTTCTTGACGTATGGTTCTGCAGGCCTTAATCCGGACCATTTGGTAGGCCGCAATATTCTCCATGGAAAGATGGTTTCTTTAAGCGTCTGAGAATACGATTACGCTCTTTGAGAGAGGATTTGCAATCGTCGTTAAACCATGGTTTGTTGAAACGATTTGGTTCAGTCGTGGTTTTTGGAATCGCCTGCTCAGCTACATCTTGTAGAATTGAAGTGAATAAGGCCATGGGCTCATCTGCATCTTGTAACGCCTTTATATCAAAAAAGAAGGAACACACAGGTTCAAACAGAGCCCAATCAGCCTTATGCAACTTCCACCTCTGAGGTCTTTCCACCAGAGAGGGACCATTATTATCAATCAAGATTGGAAAGTAATCAATGCCACATATATCTTCATTTACTCTTCATGCAAAATCCTGAAACAGGACCAGAGAGCAAATGGTGAGATCAAGAGAGGAAAAAGAAGCTGTGGCAGGATGTAGATAAGTAGGCGAGTCATCATTTAATGAAAACAAATTATAAATGTTAATGAAGTCCGCTATTTGTTTACCTCTGTTGTTATCATCTGGACTACTCCAGAGTGAATGATGACCATTGAAATCTCCCGTAACAATAAACAGTAGAGGAAGTTGAGCCACGACATTTCCATTGAATAATTTATTGGTGGCGGTTTACCGCGGACGGGGTCATCATTACAAAGGTAATAAATATATTAAAGATTGAGAGATGTACCCACCATGTAGGTCATGAGGTGCCAAAATGAACCCCTTCCTCAAATGTCACGATTCTAGAAAAGTAAATTACAAAGGGTCATATACCCCATCCAAGATATGACCCCTTTCCTCAAATGTCATGATTCTGGAAAAGTAAATGGGAAGAGAAATATTTCATCTGAATGTAGAGAAAAACGTCGATGAAAAAATCGATATTCGGGAATGTTCTTTAAGACTTTGGAAAGAGGGACCTGATTGACTCAACACGGATAGACAATTTATTGTAGTTTTAAAAGCTGCCCAGGCGGGTACGTATTCGTTCGAAATCACCAGAAGCACTTTTCCAATTTATGCAAAAACATTTAGGTGGTTAAATGTTAACGAGGTTAGTTTTATTTATCCTTAATGTCTATTTGGATTTCATGTACACCAAAACCAACTATTACATATCATATTCCACTAAATACTGAATAACATCTTGTGTGATTTGTTTATTCATGGTCAATAATGACAAAAGTGTCATCGGGAAGGAAGGATGTCCTGAAAACAGTAGATTTCACACAACAGTCATTCTAGTTATGTCGCTTTTTTAGTATGGAATATGTTATCTTAATTCAGCTTGTACTAAACACAGGATAAAGGCGCACGGCATCTGTCATGACCCATCTATGAAGATTAGATATCGCAAGAATATTAATCGTTTATCTCGAGACTTCCCTATCCCCTATGTGATATTACATTCCATAAGATGTTCGACTCTGGTGAGTGTTTTCAGTCTGTAAAGTTCTTTTACCACCAGGGTTCCTCAAAAATTGGACTTTTCGGTAAGCATTTTTACACTCAGATATATGACACGGTGTGTGATGAACGTCATTTTTAAATCCTTTCAATTGTATTATTTTGGTTCAAATTGTTCGTTTATTATTTTTGTAATGGCCATTCTAAATTTGTGTTTACAGGAGAGATTTCTGGCACGAGTTAAGCATGGGAGGAAAGACAGATGTATATCTGCTAATTTAATGAGGAATGAGGTATTAATTGTATCGAAAGTCACAGTATAACTACTTTATCAATATTTTGGATAAGCTTTTAATAAGTTTTCTATCTTGGCATGGTCGGTGGAGGTGTCGACCCCACTTGACCTCCTTTTGCTCGGGTAATTCCCAAGACTCTTTTAGCAGCGGTATATGTTTGTTTATACATGTAATACATAAAAAATATGTCAAATGTTTAATTTGATTGTTTTTTCTTAACAATAAATGAATGAATGAAATGGGGTTTAACGTCCAACTATTATACACCTATCTGGGCTAATTAAAGACGGGCATACGGCATACAGTGTGCTATGAGGAAATTTTGCCCGGGCAGCGTCGCTACTTATATCTAATTCTAACTGCCAAGGGATCTTTCACATGTACTCCAATGTGTACACGGTACCTCGGTTTTTCGTCCCAACCGAACTAGGCAGATATCCTTGTCAGACCCTCCTTCTGCGTCACAGACAAGTGGAAGTCACGCCGGAAAATCAATGAACTTTCTCGGCCAAATGCAGGGATCGAACACCCGACCTTAATATAGACATATTTAGAAAGAAAGTTGTTTTTTTACCATCACCCGTAAACTCTACCCACCCACTGACTCGCCCATGACACTGTGTGGTCAATTCGCCACCTCGTAACACCTGGCACCTTAGATCTGTCCTATGTGCTGTGCGGAGTATACTATCCAAAAAATTACATAATCGCTAAAACAAAATCACACATAACTCCATTCTTTAACAGGAAGGATTGGCTTGGCGAATGTTTTTTTTTTGTGTGGTGCACTTACTATTGAGTCAAGTGTCATTGTTTCGATTCGCTGCTTGTACAAAACGAGGCATATGGTCGACTTTCTAACCTTGTGGGTTTTCTCCACCTCCGCCCTCCAAAGTCCCCCGGAACATCCGCAATACAGCTATGGGCACTGCTTGTTACACAAAGTGTGGAATATGTACAGAATTGGTGGACAGATTCAGATGAAACAGCTTGTTGGAATTTATTTCCAAGGGCTTTGCAGTGTTATAAACAACCACTCACAGTGTATTCCCTATAATGGCACCTTTATTATATTACTTATTAATGTACATATCTGGTGGTAACATATTCGCCAAAATCGAACCCTAAATCACACGCTAGTTCATGCCGCTTGTAATTGTCACCTTAGAAATTGCATCATAAAACTTTGTGGCATCCTTGACCAAATACTTACGCCGACCAGTTAGCCACAACGATAACCCAACCGAGAAAAGATTTTTGTTATAAATACTTTATTCATCAATGAAAATTTAAAACTATAACAAAAAAACAATTAACGACTAAAAAGCACAAAAATAGAACATATTACCCTACTAATTAAATTTTACAAGGATGATTATCATCAACAATTTCTTTGAATGGATGCAATTATTATACAATTTTAATTGTATTAAAATCCATGGTGTAACGTCTAAACATGAACATGTTTCCTACCATTTGTAGGGATGTAATTATTTTACAATTTGACTTGTATTAAAATCCAGGAGTTACGTTTGAAAATGAACATTTTTCCTATCATTTGTTAAAATTGACTTAAAAACGACACGCATATCTAAAGAAATAAAAACTTCTCCTTACAATAGCCAATTCATAGTTATTTTAATGAAACACAAACATGAAATGCGGTTTCATGGCACGTCAGCACAAATTGTGCTATATTGAGTAAGACATATTTTGGTGATTATGATGTATTCGAGGCAGGATAAATTATATCACAGAAAGAAAAATTATATCACAGAAAAACAATAATGTCACAATAAATTATATCACAGAATATCACAAAAAAAATTATATCACAGAATATCACAAAATAAATTATATCACAGGGAAAAACATATACAATTAAAAACAATATCATAGAAAATAAGATTTAAAATAGAATAAACTTGAGACGAGTAGGACAAGCTTTGCGGAATAAAATTAAGACATTGGCATTTTATTACAAACACGTTAATAGGACAGCAGCTTATTTGAAAGGAAAATATGGCAGTTAACCAAATTTTACCTGGATCTATGATAAATTATTAACCTGTATCGTGTTCAAAAACATACACGTGTTCAACAGGGTTCGTTGTGGGTTTTTTTTAAAAAAAAAAATGGATGGGTGTGTGTCTAGTTTCAGAACCCAATGTCGCGATGCATTTTCAGAGTTGAAAACCATATGTCAAATTTTTATGCCTATATCGTATTGACAAGGTTTTTAGAAGATAACAGAATGCGGAATGTTGAAAGTTGGTAGAGCTCATCCATTCCCGACCCCAGTGCTTCAACCCAACTTTGAAAAAAACGAATCAGTTAAAAACTTGTGCGAACAACCGAGCTGTTGATGACCGGGTGTATAGAAAGACAGCAGAACATGGGTAATGACATAATAATTGATTGTGGGCTTATAAAAATATATTTAAATATATACGAAAAAACTGTGACCAATTTATTTAAGGGGAAGACTAAAGACTCACTGCAAGGTTCCCATAAATTTAAAATAATCAACCCATTGTAAATTACCAGCCAGACAAGATTTGTAAGCGAATAATTGTTAAAAAGCATACACATTTGATGTGAATTTAGTTCTGTATTTTGTTTTCGCGACGATGTTTGTCTGAAAATCCGACTAAAGGACCCTAACCCAACCCCGTGATAAATAAAATTATAAACAAATAACAAAATTAAACAATTAAACAATCTGGAATATAGGCATTTAGCACTGTTTTAAACAATGGTTTCTGTACACTTTACTCAGTCCCCGACTACTGCAGCTTCATCTTCGGATCCTGTGTTTAGTCCCCGCAGTGGATTCGACTCCGTCTGTAAATATTCAACAGATATTTTATTATATACCAACGTCCTTAAAATGTATGTATTAAGAGTATATATATGGCTGCAAACAACAAATTTGTAAACTTTGGTCTTGTGTAATCAATTCACACAAACAGTTTATCGAAGGCTGATATAAATATGCGCTTAACTGAACAATATGGTGAATATCTTAATTCATTGTGCACAATTCTGTTTTTTTTAATTTGTTTTTAGTTCGAGTACCGTAAGATCTAAAGCAGATTTAGCAGCCAAATCTGCTTGATTATTCCCTTTTATATCAGTATGACTGGGGAGCCGTAATAATAATAATAATAATCGCGCCATTTTACAAATTAGCAAATTAGCCCTGAGGCCTTTTTCCAATTTGGCCCTTGGCACAGATCGTGCGAATGATTTCGATCATTACTGCAGGAAGAAACCATTGAACTCGGGGGGAAAACCTGCCTGATCAGACGGGAGACCGAATACCCGTCTTATTATGAGATCGACACAATTGGACTCGGCAACCGTCTATCCGTATTTGTAAGTTTGTCACATGAAATCAACAGATACTGGAGCATAGTTGTTACCAACATGATTACCAATTTTTCGTTGACATATTTCACTCCCGAGTTCTATTGTTTCTATGATGTCAACGAAAATGAGTCTCATGAGCACTTTTCAATCAATGTTTATGAAGATCTACACAGATGAGACTGGGTTAGTAATGTGGGTGGTGTTAATGGTGGACTAGGTTTTGTCATGCCTGGTAAAAAATCAATATATTTATTACCTGTAGTGACCAGAACAATACAAGAGCTATTGGATTTTTTGGGGGTTGGGATGGCCTAGTGGTCTAAAGTGCCGCGCTTCGACCTCTAGCTGGCCGGCCACCTCTGGCTTGCGAACCCTTGTGTGATCATATGTTGCATGGAGATAGGGGTGCTTTTTCAACCTCGTGGGTTTCCTCCGGACACTCCGGTTTCCTCCCACTGCTAAAGACCCCTACGCGCAAGCGAATTATTAAAATAAAATTAAACCATATGTTAGTCCCGAAATGACCTAGTTGTGTTGAGTGGACGTTAAACCCCATTTCTCTCTCTATTGGATTTATTACCTGATTTGTTGTGCTGTTTCCCTTTGTCAAACTTTGTATTTTTTGTCTGACCAATTCTGAAATTTAAGACAATATTTGTAATTTCCTTCTTGGTTTATCACATGCAACGTTTCAATACTCTTACAGGGGGGGGGGGGGGTTGGGATGGCCTAGTGGTCTAGAGTGCCGCGCTTTGACCTCTAGCTGGCCGGCCACCTCTGGCTTGCGGCTGTGGTTTCGAGCCCTGGTGTGAGCGTATGTGGCATGGAGATAGGGGCGCCTTCTCAACCTCCTTGGTTTCCTCCGGGCACTTCGGTTTCCTCCCACTGCTAAAGACCCCTACGCGCAAGCGAATTATTGAAATAAAATTAAACCATGTGTTAGTCCCGAAATGACCTAGTTGTGTTGAGTGGACGTTAAACCCCATTTCTTTCTTTTCGTCTTAGACCAGGTAGAGATATGCATTCTCGAATGTGCAAATAAACCCATTCAAATTTGTCCCATTCCCTACCTTTTTGCCATGAATGGGCATTATTAAAAATACTTATACAGAATATTGTAAAGATTAGCGGAACCATTTTTCTGAAGCACTTCATTTAAACCTTTGTTGTTTTGTGGGATCATAGTTTACGAGTTGAAAGTGGTTAGTATTTCACATAACACAATCGTTAAAATTTCCTTTCGGACCTCAGTAAAATTATATTTATGTTAGAAACCTTCTAGATACGGACTGCACATTTTTATATGAACTATTATTGTTTCTATATTAACAAAACCCGACCATTGAAATGCCGAATAATATACAAAAAGCTCACCATTTCGTCTGGCCAATAATACAACTAGTATTACTACCAGTATTACTACCACTAGTACAACTGTCACAGCTATAGCAGCAACTGCCCCGGTTGATAATGCAGAATCATCTTTGACGACTAGAGGCGCTTTTTCTGAAATGACAACAAGAAAGCTGATAATTTTTGCCACTTAAACAAAATAGAAAACATAACCTGATTACTTTATGCAGCAGTACATGGATTACAGTTTTAAATATAAAGTCGTGTTTCACTATCGTCAAATTAAATGACATGACATCACCACCTGGACTACAAGTCGGCAATAAAATAATAATATAAATCGAGATAAGTCTAGGTATTGATGTAATTAAACTGAAAACTAAGTTACATGACTATCACGTGACATGCCCATAATCAACCCTTTAGATCACCAGATCGAAACTTTGTTTTTCTATCGGAACAAGAGCAGCAATGCAAATCGAAACTATTCCTCAATCGTCCTTAAGTTCGTTATTAATTTTTACACTATTATATCGATAATTGTCTTTATTGTCTTATACAATCCATCTTTAATAAGAATCAAGGCTACAGTGTCCCAAAGCATTAACCAATTTAATCGCTGATCTCAGTTTTCACTCCTGGCTTATACATACCACGTCTATTCCCCATTTTTTTAAAATTTAATGACTTTAATTGATGAAATCATAGTAATTCTAAAATTCTGTTCAATTAAATACATGATCCCTATACCTTATTCTAAGCCGAAATTATTATTATAGAACCCCGTCAAGACTTTGACATAGATGTACTAATTTCGTGGAATTATATATATGTTGTTTCCATCAAGCGGTACAACACTCACCATGCGGAAAAAAAATATGCACTAAAGTGTTTACAAAATAGAGGGGGTTGGGATGGCCTAGTGGTCTAGAGTGCCGCGCTTCGATCTCTAACTGGCCGGCCACCTCTGGCTTGCGGCTGTGGTTTTGACACTGGTGTGAGCGTATGTGGCATTGAGATACGGGCGCCTTCTCAACCCCCCACTGCTAAAGACCCCTACGTACAAGCGAATTATTGAAATAGAATTAAACCATATGTTAGTCCCGCAAGGACATAGTTGTGTGTTGAGTGGACGTTAAACCCCATTTCTCTCTCGCTCTCTCGTATACAAAATATCCATAAAAGTGTGATTTACCTTCAAGTAAGATATTCCAGGAACTTTCTTGTTTATCATGAAAGATAATACGACATATATAGTCATAATTAAAGTCTTCCCTTTGTGCGTCAAGTAATGTTAGGGTGATCTGTCCTTCAATAATGTTTGCAATTTTGCGTTCTGTTTGATTAAAATTCAGTCTACTCTCGCCATCTGCCATTTGTGGCACAAACTCGCCAATATGCCAATATCCTATCTTATCAATCTGTAACATATAAAAAATATTCCTTACGACAAATAAAATGAATCGCTAAAGGGTAAACCATTGTTTAATCACCAAGCTGTACCATACATACTTTACGAAATGGTTCATTAAATTGGTTACGGTCGTGGCATTGATGCTAAATATATTCACAACTGGTTACGCTAACTTAACATTGTAGTTAACGCTTTGTGTGCTCAATCGAATAGAGGATGGTGACAAAATTCAGGTTTAGCTCTCAAAAAATTAGAAAAGAACAATTAATTCATGAAGTTCAACAAAGCTAAAGTTGAACAACTGAATCAAATGTGCAATAGCACGCCAGCTTAGGGCTGTACGATATTGCAAAAAGGGACGATATCGATATTGGTATTTTTTCAACGATACAGTTAAATATCGCGATTTTTAATAATGTTACTTTGCTATTAAATATAAATTCTTTAAAGCGGACTACAGTGTGAGTAAGATTTGTGGGTAAGACTTTTTATAATATGATTTATTAAAATGAACAAAACATCATTTTTCGATAATTTTTATAATAGATTTATTAGAATGGACAAAACATCATTTTTGAAAAAAAAAGTTTCAACACAATACGGGGGACATTACTTATGCCTAAACGATAAATAAAAGTACAAGAAATACCAGCATATTCACCTTATCAGGTTTTAAACATGTTCTTTCACAGGTTACAATGTTTCCTGCGGTACTGAAAAGCCTTTCAGAAGGCACACTAGTTGCAGGAATACACAGATAATTTCTTGCAATTACTGACAAGTGAGGAAATAAGCTTTCATCAATTGCCAACCATGTTAATGGATTGTCTGAATAGTCTAAGTCTGGATAAGCCAAATATCTTTGAATTTCTATTTTAATAGGATCAGTGTTTAAACATGCTACTTAGGCTTGTCCCACTTGATTGACCTCCCATTGCCGTTTTACTGAAATTTTCTCCACAAAGTTTCTTAATTTCTTCTTTAAGAAGAACACACTCTTCGTGAATTTTTATTTCAACCAACAGCTTCTCGTCTGATGCTTCTTTGAAGTATTTACATTTAAATCTTGGGTCTAAGAAGGTTGAAATATTGAGCATTGGCCTGGAACTTTGATCAGAATATTTTGAATTCATATAATCTAAAATCTTTTCTTGATGCTTCCTGTCATCTCAACATCTTCATCTTTTTCGGCTAATATGTCATCATTTAAAATACGAAGCACATGTATTACACTCGACACACTAATATGAAGCTCGGCTTTAAGTGCATTAGTGAAATCACCAACATGCTTTACTGCTTTATAAATAGCCTCTAGAATATCCATGTCCTGCCATTTTGGAAGTAAATCACTGCCTTTTCTGTCTACTGATAGCACTTGCTTAACCGCCTTCTCTTGCTCCAGGAACCGTCCTATCATATTTAATATGGAACCCCCAACGGGTTTCACAGGCAGTAATTAAAGAATGGTGAGGTAAGTCCAGGTCTGTCTGTCTTTTTGTCAGATCTCTCTTCTTCTTCCAACTATATGAAAATGCACTGACCACTTTCTAACAAACAGCTATTGCTCTGTCCATCCTTTTATCATTCAAGCTATTAGTGACAGCTAAGTTTAGTATGTGCCCAAAACACCGTAATCGTTGCCAATTATTTAACTCCATGGCTTTGATAATATTTGAGCCATTATCTGTTGTGACACATACTTGAAATTCTTCTTTCAAATCCCATGACTCAAGAGTCTCCCTTAGACCGTTTGCTAAAATACTACCAGTGTGATCTTCAGGTGTATACATAGTTTGAAAAAAAACCGTGTCATTAGCTGCCAATCATTATTAATATAATGCACTGTATAACTCATGTATGGTGCCATAGTTTTACTCGACCATAAATCTGTAGTTGCAGCATAAAACATAGCTCCAGTTGACATTTCCTCCCTGAATCGCTCTTGTAAATAAATTTGGAATAGCTATGCTTGAAAAATAAGCCCTCCCTGGTACTTGGTAACGAATCTCAAATACTTTCATCATTAGTCCAAATGCTGGTTTCTTAACAAGGTAAAAAGGCGCGGAATTCTGTTATGCAGTTGGTTATGGTAATCCATCTTTTTGGACCCTTAATCCTTATCATATTGCATGAAATTTGGAATGGTCTGTCGATCTGCCTTTTTGCTTTTCTCCTGTCCTGTACCTGGCATTGCTACTCGAGGAAGGCCTATCCATGTTGTCATTGGAATTGAACTCATTATAAAACACTGTGTGGTAAATTTTTAAATGATGAATTACCGCTCTTTGAAGCTATAGTCTTACCACAAAACCGACAGTAAATTGTTTTTTGTTCCACGTCAGTTGGCGAGAACCCAAAATATAGCCATTTTTAAAAAAATGACAACCTATAATAAGACGTGATAGTGGGAAATTTCAGGCGTTTAGTAGGCCTAAGCTTTACATGTAGTAACAACTGACAATTTGCTGTCGACTAAAAACAAAGTAAAAGTAACGCATACACGATGCAGGGAAAAACGGCTGCGGACACTGCGCAAGTGTTTTTAACATTTAACGATTCTCAAAACATTAGTTTTATTATAGTTTATTGTCGTCGGCTAATTTCCACTGCTCAATAGTGTATATTTTATCTATTTTCATGATATTTTTTTTTTCGATATTTGAAGTTTTTGGCGATATTCGATAAACCACTATATCGACGATTTTTGGCCACATGATATCGTAGTTGGGTCTGGATATCGTACAGCCCTACGTCAGCTCAAACCAGGCTATATTGCGCCAAACATATGGTTAAATATATGAGACAGGCTAAAAGATATCACAATACTATTTATGTATTTGCTTACATATAGAAACAAATATCACAGTTCTTAAGTATCATGGACATTTAGGTATACAAAAATTTAAATACATATTTGAAATATATATACAATTACGGTCGGGCTAACATGTAATGTAATGACTGACAACGGTAAAAATGCGATCTATCCTCGAGATGATTGCACCCAATCAAAATGTGCTTCACTGTCAAAGGAACAGGACAGTGTTCACATTCTGGTTGAGGCTCTCGTTTTAAGATGAAAATATGAGTTAAAAATGTATGACCAATACGAGAGCGACACAAAACAACCTCATCTCTCCTGTTAAGACCTGGAGGAGTTAGGTCAACCGCCAAGGAGAGACTTGGTGTGATGAAGTTAATTTTTGTGTCTATATACAATGTTACACTACAGATAAGAGACGGTCAGCATAGTTGGTAGATCTTTATTGAGAACATAGAATAGACATAGATCGGAAGGAGCTCTATTCAAGTCTGACTTACTGTCAGTTAATTCTGGCTTTATAAAGCATACAGTAATTGAAAATAATGATACATGACAGATTAACTTATTTGGAATTGAGATTATAGTTTCTATAACCACACCTCGTATTTCCATTTAAGTCGCGAAGTTCTGCTGAGTGTTCAACACATAGAATATGTGTAGATTATAAATAACATATGGATAATTAAGATATTTAATGAGATCGTGCGTATTGTCAAAACTAAGAGAGGTCATTTGTGTGTTGCCCGTAAATAACATATTGAACACATTAGCAGAAGTTGTTTATAGTTGAAAATGTCCAATATAATATAATGTAAAATCTAGAAAAGTTCTATGTATGTATTACTTTGTCACAACAATGGTTTATACAAATTTAAAATCTGTAGAGAGTTGTGATATGGGAAGATCTTAAGCAGACTTGATAATTCCCTTTAATATCAACATGACTGGGGAGCAAGAAAATGACGGTGTCCTTGCTGATCAACTCGTGTGGTAGTAGCAGATGATGACTCTCTGTTTCTAATGGGTGCAAAGAGGGCAAATAATCAGTCGTTTTGAATTAGAAGATGATTGAATGAACTCAAATGTCTGAACGATGGCATGGGACTCAGCAATTAATACGGAAGCAGCAGTTGGAAGTCTGACAGACATGATTCCAGATATCACCATCTTTCGAACCATATGTATACATTGGAGCATAATGACCATACTTAGACATAAGCTCTCTTCAGAGAGACTGGGTCGCCGTGGAGCTAGTACCTTTATTTTTATGTCGTGTAAGATCGAAATCGATCTTAGGTAGAGATGCAGCCCAAGGCGGTGTTCTAAATTAAGGGGTATTCGCAATACTGTCAAGGATGTTGTAAGCCTGCACATATAACGCTAACTTACATTGAGTACCGGTAATACACAATGAGGTTTGTATGTGACGAAGGGCTGCAAACAATGCAAATCTATCAAAAACCGTACAATGACTTAACCTAGACTGCGAAAAATATATTTCGTTCACTTAATTCTTTCAGGTATTTTAACGTTAGCAAGAACGTAATTTCTCAAAGTGAAATTGAAAATCCTTTCACTCACTTATCAGTGTTTTCACCAAACCGCACCAAGTTATATATCGGAACTTGTCTGAAAATATCATCCTAGTCGAACACTTAGATCAGCTAACCAAAACTTAGTTTGTGTCACAAAAGTCAAATTAAGATTATTTGGACAGCGATCTTTCCAGTAATTACATTTTGGAATAAACTACCATCAGAAATTAAAGATGCGTCAACTTTTTTTTGCAATTCAATAGTTTATTTAAAAACACACTCCTATTTTAAGAATACCAGGATACATAAAACTGTTAAAGCCCATAAACCAAAATGTCGTCAGAACTTCTGTAGCGCTATAATCATAAACTTAGTGTATGGGGTTTAGAGGGTTAAAGGTGCGCTATTAATATTATTAATTTCTGCCACCATCAATTGTCCTGTCATCTCGTGCACAGTTAAATATAATAAAGTTGACGTCGCTTGGGCTTACGGACCGAGGGGTATCATCATGTAGAATGAATGAATGAAATGGGGCTTAACGTCCTACGCTTAAGCACCGTACCTGGGCTAATTGAAGACGGGCATACGCCAGTGTGCAATGAGGGAAATTTTGCCCGGGCAGCGGCGCTACGGCCTACTCTTATATCGAATTCCAACTGCCAAGGGATCTTTTACGTGCACTCCAATATGTACACGGGACCTCGGTTTTTCGTCCCATCCGAACGACTAGGCAGCTGTCCTTGTCAGGCCCTCCTTCTGCATCACTGACAAGGGGAAATCACACCGGAAAATATCATCATGTAGAGTGTAGAAAGCAGATCCTAACTGTCACCACAAAGTACAAGCCAGGAGATAGGGAACTTAACAGGACATTGAGTTAGAGACTTCAGGTCGAATCACTTAACTCGGTTCCCTGTATGTTTCTAACTAAGAAAATTTACGCCCAACAATCTCCTTTTCTACCACTCCCTGTCTAAGTTAAAAAATTTTCTAAATGCAATTCAGCGGATGATAAGTTACTACTAATTCAGTAAATGAAGTCACTGTCACTATTAATCGTGATATAAGTAGCTTTACCGATCATTTTATTCAGGATGTCTGAATGGGATTGGGGAACAGGCTTTGTCTAAAACCACTCTCGTAATTTCAAAAGAGTATCAAGATATTGTGATTCTCGTTTACACAGTGTTGTATATATTAAAAGTTTGCATCACCTTTTTTTCGCATAAATATATTTTGTCCACATCAGTTTCACAATTTAGCAAGACAATACTGCTCATATGAAAAATCCTACCTCATTTTCGGGAGTTCGACGGGTGAATAATATGGTAAACACAGGAGATATATACTCATAATACCATACAAAATTGATATCTTCTTGATGCCGAACTTTGATAACTGGTGTACGACTGTACACTTTGGATTCTATAACGTAAATAAAAATATATGTTGATATCGATGATCGAAAAATGCAATTAAAATATTTAAGTGTAATTATGTTACCAACGGTCTGTAATGTGGCCTTTTATTGTAAACGTGGTTAATGTATATGACTCAAGATCTCGTTCGGAATGGGCAATGTCCAGAATACGCATTGGAATAGCTACGCGAATGTAGCTAAAAACGATGAGATATACTGATGTGCTTGTTTTGTAGCTACACTTGGTTGTCACCATTTTGACGTAGCAGTCTATTAATATTAGTCTCGGTCACACAGAACCCCCTAGTCTTCAACGTAGGTAAAATATTTGTCTGGATGATAGAAACTATCAATCTCTGTTTCGATGAAAAATGCTGTCAATTTTGTATAAAACGCCCCGTAACGATTCAGATCTGGGAGTGCTACGCTGTTTCTGATACGAGCCAAGCTCATCTCTCGAAACAGAAACAGAGGGTTGAGAGATGAGATTTGTTATCTAGCATGAGCAGGTAAAACATTCACAACTCGTACAACATTACAATTCTAATATATGTGCAAGGCAACACAAGCGAATCATGAACTATTGAATGTTGATAATCGATGAAATCCCGTGTTATGCTACATGTATACTCTTTAAGAACAGTAGGGGATATTGAGGTGCAAATACCTATGCAGGTTGTGATATGATAAATAGTCATGGACACCTGACATGCTTTGAGAGTATGTTCACAGAATATGAAGCGCCACCGAGCTGCATGTTCGACACGCAATAGCGCCATGCACATGGGAGGGGTTCATTGTCAAATTTGACACTCCAAGGAAGTAACACATGACACAATTATATGGAATACAAGTTACTTTTAGAGTTTATTTCAGCAACGTTTCGACGAGGGTTCTCCCGTCTTTATCAAGCAAAGAATGACAACCATTTACTCCAAGGAAGGTTTGATGAAAACTGCCGCTTACTGTTTTATCCTATCCGTATTTGCTTTCCGATCGTTTCTTGCATCAACATTACTGTTAAACGTATCTTTGCTTAGTGTGTTACCTTTAATTTGATCGGGAGCGTGTTCGTCGACTACAACCGACAACACTGCAAGAATTGGCCGTGACATCGCAAGAGGAGTGGGTCAGGTTGCCCCAAATCGTGATTTGACGTTTGATAAAGAGCATGCCACGACGAATTGCTGGATTTCTGACGATTGGTGGAGCCATTATTCATTATTAAGACAACAATCACGAAAACGTCAAATTTTCAGTGTAAAACTGTGCGATTGAAACTGAGGCTGTCAGATAAACCGTCCATATGAACTGTTTATGTTCATGTGTAGGCAATTGAACGGTTAGTAACATACACTGGTTACCTCTAATAAAACAGCAGTGTATTTCCGTAGTTTTGTATAGTTTTTGAATATCCCCTATTTTGTTAAGGGTATATAATAGTCACATTAACACATATTCCTTTGTCAAGTGGGTAAGGTGCGGACTCGCTAGCCTGGAGGTCGGGTGTTCGATCCCTGCATTGGCCGAGAAAGTTCATCTCGATTTTCCGGCTTGGTTTCCCCTTGTAAGTGATGCAGACGGAGGGCCTGACAAGGACAGCTGCCCAGTCGTTCGGATGGGACGAAAAACCGAGGTCCCATATACACATTGGCGTGCACGTAAAAAAATCCCTTGACGGTTGGAATTCAGTTGGAATTCAGTTGCTGCTCGGGCACAATTCCCCACATAGCACACTGTATGGCATATGCTTGTCTTCAATTAGCCCAGGTTTAGGAGCAGAAGGGTAGGACGTTAAACCCCATTTCATTCATTCATTCATTCATTATGTTCTTAAATTGCATAGTTTAGTTATTTCTTTTAAAATGTTGTTAATTATGATAATAACTAAATTACCCTTATTTAAAAAAAATGGTTCTTCTTTCATCGAACAAGTATCACTGTATACCAACTCTATAATGTAATTATATTTTACATCTTCTTCAGTTACGTTACGTAATGTTAATAACACACCATCGCCATTTGTATTTACAGTTACGTTGGCTCTGTCAACACGTCTCTCCTCTTGGTTGTCCATATTATCTGCTGTCAAATTTCCAAGATATTCCTGAATAAACAAAGTATTTAAATACCGCTGTCACTTTATATTTACATTAACTGGACTTGAGCATATTACACAACTATTGTCATAGAGCATAATTTAGCATCGGTCGACTTCCTGGCATTTATTTGAGGATTATTTACACAATGAACATGGAACAGAACTTTATACGCAAATGTCATAATTGATTAAACGTCCCCATCTATTCTCGCTGATTATAGATGATTAGTGCGATAGTTTAAACTTAAACATGCATTATTCAAGAGCTAAATCTGCCTAGTGCAAGTCTTTATTTGGGCATGAAATGTTTTCTAAAGTATTAATTAGACATTAATTAACTGATCCAGGCCTTAATCAACTTTGGATGGTATCACATTGCTCCGATATTAAACAGATTAAAACGTTTAAGTGATAAATCAAATATGGCGGTTCTAGACGCTTCGAGTCATAGCTTTGATCAACCAGGACCGTGGTTGAAATTATTGCACACGTCGGCCAAATTTTCAAATGCCAATATCTTCGCTTACAATAGAGTAATTTGAATGAAATTTTCAAATTATTCATTTTACATCACCTACTTTCGACCTATTATAGCAAGAATGGCTAGTTCTTATCTATATCTTGAATAATGTAACTTTAAGATGCCTTGATCTGAAATAAAGAGACGTTTTGGGATTTCGAGATGTTTTGGGATTTAAAATCATTTGATTACATTGTACTTACTTTTCTGGGATCTTCATACGATATTCTATACACTAAAATATATTTGAATTTTGCCTTGGTTACATACTTCCATTCCAGGTTAATATTCTCCCCTTCTTGAACGTCTATTGACTTTTTATCAGAATTCCATTTAAAATCTGTTAAATAATAAAGTATCTTTTTGTCATAGTAGTTGATATAACAAATGGTGGAGCATTAAGTGTCACGACTTTCAGATAAAAAGTAGTAGAAGTTGTGCTTACCTAGAACAGTAAGGTTTATGTCTTTATGTCTCGGTGTATAATCAACTACACATCTATATACACCCGAGTCCTGTACTGTGACATGGGGGATGATCATAGATATATCTTGTCCGTGTTCGGTGTCTGTACTGTATATAACGTATCTCTCATCAGCGTTTAATTTATATCCTTCATCAATCTGGAATAAATATAATACCATCTCGAATTAAGGGAATACGTGTTTCATAAACCCTTTGACTGAATCGTTGTTCGATTAGAATGTCAAGTCAGTCAGCAGCTAGTCTATTATCTGCCCTGGTATGAGCTTATCAATAATGCTATGTTCTGACTCAGCGGACACACAATTGCCGAGTAACCATAAAATGCATAGATCATGTGCCATATTAATATTTCATCGCCAATTTAACACATATAGATTCAATATTGAATATGTTTCAATGTATTACTGTTCAAAATATTATTTAATGGGTCGGCAGTGTTTACCATATTTCGTTCATTTATCTTGGTTATTGTAGTTGTGTGGTCTTTTATCAGTAAATTCCAAATAAGTTCAATGTTACAGCCACTCAAACTGGTATATTCGTCATTACCGGGTGGAAACCATTTACTTGCAAGTAGTGCATAATCTAAATATATCAAAATACAATAAATGATTACATACATATGTTTTATTAAGTAATTTGACTGATTTCATTTTCGCGTTATCATAAACCAGTGAAACTGTGTCACTTAGATCGACATGCGATACATGAAGTGTTGCTCTATCTACCTAAAATGAATAACGTTCAATTTGATTACCGACTGGAATAATATTATTTGATTGGGTCTTGACAAAGGAGGGGTGTATCCTTTAAAATAAAGCCATTTTTATCAAACATAGTTTGCAATGTGATCATACTAACCGGATTTCAATTTATATAACTCACCCGCTATAACATGCAAAAGGAAGAACATGGTGGTGTGAACCTTCATTGTGAGATACTAATTTGTCTGAAAATAGATGTCAGATTGCAGAAAGGTACCATGGTAATATTAAGTTTAAGTTTATAAAATTTGGGTTCGATCTGGGTTCTAAGGGAACCAAGATTGAACTTTGGTATAGCGCTCGTTACTGCTGCAAATCAGCATTACAAAACAGATGAAAAGAACATAACAAATATATACATAAAGATAGTACACCATATACGACAGTAGCAGTTAAATCACTATTAGTAGGGGTTGATTTATTATTGGAATGTACGCTTATATAGATATGTTTTTAATGATTGTTTATATTTGTCTAATGTTAAAGATGACTTTACAGAATCCGGGAGATCATTCCATAGTTTAGGACCAGCCACACTGAAGGCCCTGTCTGCGAAAGTTCGTTTTTTAGTAAATGGAACATGAAGGAGATCAGCAGTAGCTAAACGTGTTGAATGTCTATTTAAATTATGTGAAATTATGTTTTTTAAGTAGTCCGGGGCCAGATTGTTTAGGCACTTGTGGATCATGACAAGGAGTTTGAATTCGGCTCGAACTTTTACTGGCAGGATGTGGAGTTCTTTGAGTGCAGCAGTTGAGCTCGAGTATTTTGATACACCAAGTATCATTATGGCGGCCATGTCTTGGACTCTTTGAAGGGGAAGTAAGGCAGAGGCTGTGAGATTGACATAAAGGGAGTTACAGTAGTCAATATGTGAAAACACTAGAGCATTTACCAGTTTGAGGCAGGTTGACTTATTACACAGTACAAGATAAACAGTGTTATTTATACAAGTTGTACATTTCTATAATGCCAGGTGACTTTTAAATAATGTATATCTGCAAACTGTGCTTTCATGATCCACACGATCAAGACGAAACACTGATAGAATTGTACCGGTAACAAAACCCAAACTTGCATTACTTTAACTCGTTACAGCTATCTGTACCGTTATTTGACTCATGATGCGAGTCGGGGGGCATGACTATGACAAGTTTCTGATATCGACCCCAAAAATCTTAATATCTGACGGGAGACACCACCCACCCCTTAATTTGTTATATGACAAGTATCTGCGGCCAAATTATAACACTTGGAGGCCATGGCTGCCGAAGCCGATGGCAGTGTCGAGCCATGTACACCAGAGTTATTGATTTTCAATGAACTTTGATAACTTGAACAGCTAAATCCATGATATTAAATTTTCGTATACTGAACATTAGCATGGAGGACAACTTTATTATAATACATGTAGTAGGTGGAAAAGGTGATTTTGAGATTATTAGATTTCCAGATGGACCTCATCATTCTTCTCACAAAACGTTTATAAATTCAAAAGCGGATGAAAATTTAAAAAATTATTGAGGCTCAAAGGTACGATTTTTGACTTTTCGCAGAAGAAAGGTTTTTCATCACTTTAAAAAAGTAATTTTCAGTGTTTTTTTGTGATGACATTTTTCATTTCCTATCAAAATTATCAAAAACGAATATGTAAATTCATGAAATACAACTTTAAGACTAATTATGTTTCAATTTTCACATTTGAGTAACAATTACTCTGGTTTCCCAAGCAACTCCAAAATAGGTAGGTTTTCTCAAAAATTCCTTTTTGTCAACGTGATTTTGGTCCATTTACTTCATCAAAATTGGTCTTGTCCATGTTACATCTGAAATATTGAGCCTGGTGGTTATGCATTTTAAAATAAGTAGCTATCAAGTAAGGTTAACAGAAAAAAAAAATAGGAACAAATATCAATATGCCTTCTCTCAAGAGCTGGATATGTATTCACTTCCTAACCATTGTACGCGGCACATTGCCTACTTTTCGGGCGTTTTGGGGACATTTATAAAATTAGAAGGAATGGAGATACGGAAGTGAAATTATGGAAATATTTCAAAAAGTTTGTGCAATTTTTGATCATTTCCAGGCAACGTGAAGTTGGCACGTTATTCGGGATTCGGGATTCGAGATTCGCGAATCCCGAATACCGTGCTGGCTCGTTATTCGGGATTCGCCAATAACGAATAACGAGCCAGCACGTTATTCGGGATTCGGGATTCGGATTCGGAATTCGAGATTGGGGATTCGCCATTAAAACAGAACGACCTACGTTGCATCCGACCATTTCCTCTCTACCCCCGGGATGGGGGGGGGGTGGATGGCCGAATGTCAAAGCATGTGCGCACTGTATCATTAAGCCTGTCATTGAGTCAACTGGCGTGGTTTCGAATCTCAGGTTGTACGTGACAAGGAGTAGGGTGGTATGTCTAACGTCGTGGGTTTTCTCCGGGTCACCTGGTCTCCCCCTACTGCTAAAGAGCCAGCCCGCAGGTTTTTCGGGATTCGGGATTCGAGATTCGGGATTCGCAACTAAAACAGAAGGTCCTACGTTGCATCCGACCATTTCCAATCTACCCCCCGGGGTGGGGTGGGGGTTTGGGGTGTGAATGGCCGAATATCCAAGAACGTGCGCCCTATATCATTAAGCCTGTCATTTAGTCAACTGGTGTTGTTTCGAATCCCCGGTTGTACGTGACAAGGAGAGGGGGTCGTCTGTCTAACGTCGTGGGTTTTCTCCGGGTCCTCTGGTTTCCTCCTACTGCTAAAAACCCCACGACCAAGCGAAGTATTGAAAAAAAGTAAACTATATATTTGTCTCGAAATGACCTAATTTGTGTCGAGTGGCCGTTAAACCCCATCTCTCTCTCTCTCTCTCTACCCCCGACCGATTGTAGAGCGAAAAGGGTGTTGGCTGGTTTGTTGGCGTGAAAGGGGCAGTCATCTCCAGTAATCACCTGTTGTATTGTCGAATCCCGAATCCCGAATCCCGAATCTCGAATCCCGAATAACGAGCCAGCACGTTATTCGGGATTCGGGATTCGGGATTCGCCACTAAAACAGAACGACCTACTTTGCATCCGACCATTTCCTCTCTACCCCCGACCGTAGGGGTAAGTGGACGTTGGGTGTCCGACTAACCAAGAGACAACCTTCGTCGAGCGAATAGGGTGTTGGCTGGTTTGTTGCCGTGCACGGGGCAGTCCTCTCCTGAACCCACCTGTTGTATTGCCGAATCCCAAATCCCGAATAACGTGCTGGCTTGTTATTCGGGAATCGCGATTCGCCACTTAAACAGAACAACCTACGTTGTTGCATCCGACCATTTCCTCTCTACCCCGACCGTAGGTGTAAGTGGGTTTTGGGTGACCGACTAACAAGGAGACGACCGTTTGTCGAGTGAATAGGGTTTTGGCTGGTTTGTTGACGTGCACGGGGTAGTCCTTACCAGCAATCACCTGTTGTATTGCCGAATCCCGAATCCCGAATAACGTGCTGGCTCGTTATTCGGGATTCGGAATTCGCCACTAAAACAGAACGACCTACGTTTCATCCGACCGTTTCTCCTCTACCCCCGGGGGTGGGGGTTGGGTAGTGGATGGCCGAATGTTCAAGCACGTGCGCGCTGTGTCATTAAGCCTGTCATTGAGTCAACTTGCAATGTGACAATGAGTAGGGTCGCCTGTCTAACCTCTTGGGTTTTCTCCGGGTACTATTGAAATAAAATTAAAACTATATGTTAGTCTCGAAATGACCTAATTTTTATCGAGTGACGTTAAACCCAATTTTTTTTCTCTCTCGAATAAGGTGTTGGCTGCTTTGTTGGAGTGCACGGGGCAGCCATCTCCATCAATAACCTGTTGTAATGACCAAATCTGAATCCCGAATCTCGAATCCCGAATCATGTGCTGGCTCGTTATTCGGGATTCGTCAATAACGAATAACGAATAACGAGCCAGCACGTTATTCGGGATTCGGGATTCGAGATTCGAGATTCGGGATTCGCCAATAAAACAGAACGACCTACGTTGCATCCGACCATTTCCTCTCTACCCCCGGGGTGTGGTTGGGTGGGGTGTGGATGGCCGAATGTCAAGCACGTGCGCGCTGTATCATTTAGCCTGTCATTGAGTCAACTGGCGTGATTTTGAATCCCCGGTTGTACGTGACAAGGAGTAGGGTCGTCTGTCAAACCTCGTGGGTTTTCTCCGGGTCCTCCGGTTTCCACCCATTTTTAATGACCCCTGCGAGCAAGCGTACTATTGAAAAATATCATTAAGCCTATTATCATTAAGCCTGTCGTTCAGTCAACTGGCGTTGTTTCGAATCCTCGGTTGTACGTGACAAGGAGAGGGGTTCGTCTGTCTAGCGTCGTGGGTTTTCTCCGAGTCCTCTGGTTTTCTCCTACTGCTAAAGACCCCGGGGGTAGAGAGAAAATGGCCAGATGCAACGTAGGTCGTTCTATTTAAGTGGCAAATCCTGGATCTCGAATCCCGAATTCCGAATCCCGAAAAACGTGCTGGCTCTTTAACAGTAGGAAGAAACCAGAGAACCCGGAGAAAACCCACGACGCTAGACAGACGACCCTACTCCCTGTCACGTACTACCGGGGATTCGAAACCACGCCAGTTGATTCAATGACAGGCTTAATGATACAGCGCGCACGTGCTTGGACATTCGGCGATCCACACCCCCACCCCAACCCAACCCCGGGGGTAGAGAGGAAATGGTCGGATGCAACGTAGGTCGTTCTGTTTTATTGGCGAATCCCGAATCTCGAATCCCGAATCCCGAATAACGTGCTGGCTTGTTATTCGTTATTCGTTATTGGCGAATCCCGAATAACGAGCCAGCACGTGATTCGGGATTCGGGATTCGGCATTCGGGATTCGGCATTCGGCATTCGGGATTCAGATTCTTTCAATACAACAGGTGATTGTTGGAGATGACTGCCTCGTGCACGCCAACAAAGGAGCCAACACCTTATTCACGAGGGAAAAGAAATGGGGTTTAACGTCCACTCAACACAAACTAGGTCATTTCGAGACTAATACATAGTTTTAATTTTATTTCAATAGTACGCTTGCTCGTATGGGTCATTAACAATGGGTTGAAACCGGAGGACCCAGATAAAACACACGAGGTTTGACAGGCGACCCTACTCCTTCCCACGTACAACCGGAGATTCGAAACCACGTCAGTTGACTTAATGAGAGGCTTAATGACACAGCGCGCACGTGCTTGAACATTCTGCAATCCAACACCCAACCTCCACCCCCGGAGGTAGAGAAGAAATGGTCGGATGAAACGTAGGTCGTTCTGTTTTAGTGGCGAATCCCGAATCCCGAATAACGTGCTGGCTCGTTATTCGTTATTAGTTATTGGCGAATCCCGAATAACGAGCCAGCACGGGATTCGGGATTCGGCAATACAACGGGTGATTGCTGGTAAGGACTGCCCCGTGCACGTCAACAGACCAGCCAAAACCTTATTCACTCGACAAACGTTCGTCTTCTTGTTAGTCGGTCACCCAGCACCAACTTACACTTACGGTCGCTGTAGAGAGGAAATGGTCAGATGCAACAACGTAGGTTGTTCTGTTTTAGTGGCGAATCCCGAATCCCGAATAACGAGCCAGCACGTTATTCGGGATTCGGGATTCGGCAATTCAACAGGTGGGTTCAGGAGAGGACTGCCCCGTGCACGGCAACAAACCAGCCAACACCCTATTCGCTCGACTAAGGTCGTCTCCTTGTTAGTCGGACACCCAACGTTCACTTACCCCTACGTTTGGGGGTAGAGAGGAAATGGTCGGATGCAAAGTAGGTCGTTCTGTTTTAGTGGCGAATCCCGAATCCCGAATAACGTGCTGGCTCGTTATTCGGGATTCGGGATTCGACAATACAACAGGTGATTACTGGAGATGACTGCCCCGTGCACGCCAACAAACCAGACAAACCAGCCAACACCCTTTTCGCTCGACAAACGGTCGTCTCCTTGTTAGTCGGTCACCTAATATTCACTTACCGAATCCCGAATAACGAGCCAGCACATGATTCGGGATTCGAGATTCGGGATTCAGATTTGGTCATTACAACAGGTTATTGTTGGAGATGGCTGCCCCGTGCACTCCAACAAAGCAGCCAACACCTTATTCGAGAGAGAAAAAAAATGGGGTTTAACGTACACTCGATAAAAACTAGGTCATTTCGAGACTAACATATAGTTTTTTTTTTTATTTCAATAGTACGCCTGCTCGTAGAGGTCATTAGCAATGGGTGAAACCGGAGGACCCGGAGAAAATCCTTAATGATACAGTGCGCACATGCTTTGACATTCGGCCATCCACACCCCCCAGCACACCCACCCCATCCCGGGGGTAGAGAGGAAATGGTCGGATGCAACGTAGGTCGTTCTGTTTTAATGGCGAATCCCCAATCTCGAACCTCGAATCCCGAAACCCGAATCCCGAATCCCGAATAACGTGCTTAATGACACAGCGCGAACGTGCTTGAACATTCGGCCATCCACTACCCAAACCCCACCCCCGGGGGTAGAGGAGAAATGGTCGGATGAAACGTAGGTCGTTCTGTTTTAGTGGCGAATCCCGAATCCCGAATAACGAGCCAGCACGTTATTCGGGATTCGGGATTCGGCAATACAACAGGTGATTGCTGGTAAGGACTGCCCCGTGCACGTCAACAAACCAGCCAAAACCCTATTCACTCGACAAACGGTCGTCTCCTTGTTAGTCGGTCACCCAAAACCCACTTAAACCTACGGTCGGGGTAGAGAGGAAATAGTCGGATGCAACAACGTAGGTTGTTCTGTTTAAGTGGCGAATCCCGAATAACGAGCTAGCACGTTATTCGGGATTCGGCAATACAACAGGTGGGTTCAGGAGAGGACTGCCCCGTGCACGGCAACAAACCAGCCAACACCCTATTCGCTCGACGAAGGTCGTCTCCTTGTTAGCGGACACCCAACGTCCACTTACCCCTACGGTCGGGGGTATAGAGGAAATGGTCGGATGCAAATTAGGTCGTTCTGTTTTAGTGGCGAATCTCGAATCCGAATCCCGAATCCCGAATAACGTGCTGGCTCGTTATTCGGGATTCGAGATTCGGGATTCGGGATTCGACAATACATCAGGTGATAACTGGAGATGACTGTCCCATGCACACTAACAAACCAGCCAACACCCTTTTCGCTCTACCATCGGTCGGGGGTACAGAGAGAAGGAGATGGGGTTTAACGTCCACTGGACACAAATTAGGTCATTTCGAGACAAATATATGGTTTACTTTTTTTCAATACTTCGCTTGGTCGTGGGGTTTTTGGATATTCGGCCATTCACACCCCAAACCCCCACCCCATCCCGGGGGTAGATAGGAAATGGTCGGATGCAACGTAGGTCCTTCTGTTTTAGTTGCGAATCCCGAATCTCGAATCCCGAATCCCGAAAAACCTGCGGGCTGGCTCTTTAGCAGTAGGGGGAAACCAGGGGACCCGGAGAAAACCCACGACGTTAGACATACCACCCTATTCCTTGTCACGTACAACCTGGGATTCGAAAACACGCCACTTGACTCAATGACAGGCTTAATGATACAGTGCGCACATGCTTTGACATTAGGCCATCCACACCCCCCAGCACACCCCACCCCATCCCGGGGGTAGAGAGGAAATGGTCGGATGCAACGTAGGTCGTTCTGTTTTAATGGCAAATCCCCAATCTCGAACCTACTCCTTGTCACGTACAATCGGGGATTCAAAACCACGCCAGTTGACTCAATGACAGGCTTAATGATACAGCGCGCACGTGCTTGGACATTCGGACATCCACACCCCCACCCCACCCCCAGCCCGGGGGTAGAGAGGAAATGGTCCGATGCAATGTAGGTCGTTCTGTTTTAGTTGCGAATCCCGAATCTCGAATCCCGAAAAACGTGCTGGCTCGTTATTCGTTATTCGTTATTGGCGAATCCCGAATAACGGGCCAACACGTGATTCGGGATTCGAGATTCAGATTTGGTAAATACAACAGGTGATTGTTGGAGATGACTTCCCCGTGCACGCCAACAAAGCAGCCAACACCTTATTCGAGAGAGAAAAAAATGGGGTCTAACGTCCACTCGACAAAAACTAGGTCATTTCGAGATGGGGTTTAACGTCCACTCGACACAAATTATGTCATTTCGATACTAACATATAGATTATTTTTTTTGAAGACGTCGCTTGGTTGTGGGGTCTTCAGCAGTATAAGGAAACCAGAGGACCCGGAGAAAACCCACGACATAAGACATACGACCCTTCTTCTTGTCACGTACAACCGGGGATTCGAAACCATGGCAGTTGACTCAATGACAGGCGTAATGATACAGCGCACACCCCGGGGGTAGAGGATATGATCGGATGCAACGTAGGTCGTTCTGTTTTAGTGACGAATCCCGAATCTCCAATCCCGAATCCCGAATCCCGAATAACGTGCTGGCTCGTTATTCGTTATTGGCGAATCCCGAATAACGAGCCAGCACGGTATTCGTGATTCGCGAATCCCGAATCCCGAATAACGTGCCAACTTCACGTTGCCTCATTTCCAACGGTATTTACCAGAACCCAAAAGGTGATACCACATTTTAAAGTAAGCAGTTTAAAATAATTGAAACCCATGTGATATCAAATGATTTGGATTGTGTAAGTTTGAAAAAAATCTGAAGGTGTTTGGCCTTGGGCCCTAAGAGATGGGAAAGTGGTTCACTTTCGAAAAACATTCGGCTGTTAATAAGACATAAATAAACTATGAAGGAATTAAGATCTTGAAGGGACATTTTGTTTATAACTTATAAGTAAAGTAAATCTATGAATTATTAAAATTACTTACATTTACTCTTGCATATTATTTAATATTTAGTTGTTATAGCAACCAACAATGATAAAAAAAAACTCTCAAAAAGGCAATGTTGTACCATTTTCAATGGTGTTACCATGACGAACCAAATGATTACCAGTAAGCATTTTATGAATTGCATTACATCATTGTAATGTTACAAGAATTCTGCTTTGACATATTATTTCTACTCAGAAGATTGGCCAATAAATTATTCTCTAAAGTAAGCTACAGTAAAGGTAGTTACTGATAGGTTATGATTAAGATGTAGGCCTACCGGTAGTCATGTTATATTATAGAGGCCTATGCCTGGAATCTGCATTTTAACTCAAAGTCAAAGAATTGTTGTGGTTTTACTGAATTGGTAGGTTATAGCCTATTGAGCAACTTCCATTTTATTTTGTAGGCCTAATAAGTGGGTCTTACGTTTGTCGGTCCTTGCAACAAAATCTCGAGAGTCTAGGTGTTAATTATAATTTTATTTCCCTAAAAAAAACAAAGAATTAAAATTATAATAATTAGTATTTTCATTCACATGATACTTATCATACCTAAACCGGCCTAAACCAGTAGTTGTGTACGTTTCTCAGAAACACTGACACATATCTGTATGACTTGTACCGCACCTTTACAACCCAGATTATTAATTTCTTTGTTATACGTGATGTCTTTAGTGGTGATTTGCTCATTTGGGCTTATTTTAAAGTTCTAGTAGTACACTGTGGCATATAAATTGCATATTATGAAAAGTTTTAAGCTAGTATGAAAAGTTTATTTTGGGTCAAGCGACCCCCACCCACACCATAAATAAAATATTTTCATAGTATGAAAACATCATTTACACCCCTTGAGACACCACCCACGCCAGGGACGATATCAAAAACTTTTCATAGTCATGCGAGTCACATTCATTTATATCACTGTCAGTTTCCTTGATCCAGTAAACATATCTCAACCATCGGTAGAGAATAATCCATGTGATAATATGTAAAATCAAATAACTTTTTAAGGAATGAAATATGAAAGTGAGGAATGCTATAGCGCAAAAACGAAAAATAATCAGCACACACACAATCAGTCCGCATTCATAAGGCTTAGACATTCCTCGGGCGCGAAAATGTGGTGAAATATTTGAACATATATATCGAAGGAGTTGAATGTCTGCCTCTCACCAGAACAAGACAGTACAATAAAAATGAAATGGGGGTTTCACGTCTTAAATTTCAAATCCTCCGAGATAATAAAGATGCACATATTAGAAGTTTTGACTTCACAGCGAGGAAGAGTGTAACTTCAGAACGTAAATTGTTAGGGTTCGCCCTCTCATTACCTAAATGATATACAACAATTGAAATATATTTTAATGGCATGCCAGCACCAATATACATGTATATTTAAAAAATCACAGATAAGTAAATTTTTAAAATCATTTCACAGATCAAAGTCTGTCTGGTAGTTTGTCGTCGGTGGGGAGTCAAAAGGTCGTATCTGGCATATTTTGCGATATTCACTTTTTTGCTTTTTCGGAATGAGAATTTCCGTGCCCATCTTTTAATCTGGTAGTCGTATTTCTAAGCCAATAAAAAGAGATTTTATAGTCTCCATAGATACTGTTTCAAAAGGTCGTATATCGGGTGTTAATTTTTGGGGGGGAAGTGAAAGGGTCGTTTTTCTTGACAAAAAACAACTCTGTGTCTAATCAAAGCATTGCAATCAAACGAAATATGGCAAGTATCGGTTTATGGTTGAATATGTATTATTGAAATTATTGTTGAGGCTCTACTGTATAAAATCTATGAAATTGAAGCAGGTAAAGGTGAATATTTTCAGGACATACGTCTTTGCTTTATAAAATTACAAATAACTAGCCTTCACTCCTTTTTTTCTGCACTAGATGTTAAGCTTGATATGTTCGGATCGTTACGTACTGTTTAACTGGCTACACATACATTTTGTAAATAAATATTTGAGAAAAGCTTCAGAAATACGACATTTTGACGTGGCGGTTTTATTAGACATTTTGATTCTTTACCTTTGTGTTTTTTGGCTCTCCTGGACAATTTCGCAATACCCAGATACGACCTTTTGACTCCCCACCGACGTTGTGTAAATTTGTAAAAGAAAAGTAGATTTACCATGTATATTGTATATAACGTAGCTGCATGTTTTTTATACTTTTTATTACATTTTTGGATGAAGGGGGTGGGGAGCGCAGTTGATTGTGTATAACATAGCTGCATATTTTATTTCATAATGATTATTATAAGTATCATCATCGGTTACCCAGTGTACTCATTCCGTTCTACTCCACTATACCCTGGGATAATCCATAGGGGTTCCACGATTTCAAATTGCTAGAATGTAGCTATACAGTACGAACCAATCAGAAAACAGTTTACAAACTAATCGTTTCGCCTTTATAAGGGTAGATAGCCGTATATATGTACATTTACTGATTTATATAAGTAATGTTTATATTAATACTTCATTTATATTTAATTGTATTATCAAAATGTTTTGGTGGACTCTCTACAGGTCACAATTCTTACCCGATTTTGACGAAATTATGGCCCCTGATTGTACGAAAAATCACGTTTTTAGCTTGTGGTCCCTAAAGAGGTCACTATTTTGAATTGATTTTGATGTAACCTGACATGCATGTTTATAACCCAAAGATCTTGGTTCCTTTTGTTATTTGCACATATCAGACCATGTCTTCCTGAATTATGGCTCCTGATTGTCCGAAAATTCCCCTATGGTCCCTCTGGAGGTCACGAGTATTATCCGATTTAAAAAAAAAGTGTGACTCTTATCACCGTTACACCCTACTGAAGGCTGAGTTCGAATTTCTAGAAAATCGGACCATAATTGCCAGACAAAATGGCCGCCGTTTGTACGCGAATAGTGTAAAATATGGTATACTAAAGTCGTGGACCCTGTGGAGGTCACAATTTTAATTCGATTTTGATGAAACATGAATTCATGTTTATAACCTAAAGATTTTGATTCGTTTCGATATTTGCGCATATCAAATTGTAACTTAATGAATTGTGGCCTTTTATTGTAGGAAAAAACGATTCGGTATTGCTTGCTCTCTATCCATCTCTCGCAAATGTGGGCGTATCCTGTCTGGCAGTGTCAGTTTACTATCTTTTTTGATTTATTGGCAATTGGTTTATACAGATTTTCATTTGGCAAGTCATTTGCTATCTAATCACTCTGTTATATTGCAGGTTCAGTATTGTCTGTAGGTGGGTTGGGGTCATCGGGTTCAAAATTCCGCAGGTAGTCGTGTTCAATTAAGCCTCTAAGGCCCATGGGGTCAAATTTGGAACACCCCCTTTAGACCCCTCCCATTCCCCCCAAAAAATTAAAAACTGATGTAAAAACTGTTTTACACTCATTAAGACCCATAGTGCCAAATATGGAAGAAGAGAGTAATACGAAAGGAGGTAGAAAAGTTACTGTTGTTATGGTGAAAAATGGCAGAGCCCACAAGTTTGTAAGCATGGAAATTTAAAAGTAAAATAAAGACCAAGTACAGATTAATTAGTGAGTATTTTTTATTTTCCTATTCCTGATACAGTAATTGTAGATCATATCTACATATCATTTGAATGGATTTCTGCCATAATACTTTTTTAATCTAATGGTTTTGTCCATGGGTCAAATTTGGAACTATGGGCCTAAGTGGCCCCATATTAACCCGAATAATCAAGCTATTGACAGTATACATTTTTGCTCATCTTAGTAGAAATGAAATGAAATAGGGTTTAACGTCCTACTGTTATGCACCTAACCTGGACTAATGGGTGACGGGCATACGCCATGCAGTGTGCTATGAAGGAAATTTTTCCGGGCAGCGGCCCAACGGCCTACTCTTATATCGAAAGGGGGGGGGGGCTGAATGGTTAGCGTGCGCGCTATAGGTTATTGAGTCAACTGGCGTGGTTTCGAAACCCCGGTTTTACGTGACAAGAAGAAGGGTCGCCTGTCCAGCCTCGTGGGTTTTCTCCGAGTTCTCCGGTTTCCTACCACTTCTAAAGACCCATACGCGCTAGCGAATTATTGAAATAAAATAAAACCATATGTTAGTCCCGAAATAACCTAGTTTGTGTCGAGTAGACGTTAAACCCCATTTCTCCCTCTCTCTCTTATATCGAATTCCAACTGCCAAGGGATCTTTTACGTGCACGCCAATGTGTACATGGGGCGTCGGTTTTTCTGACCATCCGAACGACTAGACAGCTGTCCTTGTCAGGCATCACTGAGAAGGGGAAACCACGCCGGAAAATCGAGATAAACATCTTGGTAGACTATTACTATTTTGATGATACTATATATAATAAACAAATTTTCTCGACCTTTCCCGAATTTAACAGGAACATTTTGGTCATCATATAATTAATTTTGTGTTCCCTTTTTTTCAGCTTTTTTGAACAGACATGTCAATAAGGCGACAGAAGTTATCTCTAAACAAAGTACTGGATGAAATTGACGGCAATGATAGTGATTTAGGTGGATTTGATGACGGTTCCTCGGATGAAGATTTTGCTGTTAATGCTAATGATGATAGTGATGAAGAGGTTGATGATGAAGCTGAAACCAACTCGGAGGTTGAACATTCTGCTTCACCAAATCAAGCAACATTATGCAGCAACAGAAGAACACTAAACAACACCAACAAAACAAAAATGGTTAAAGGCAGATTTTAAATCACCAGATATTAATTTTGTTGGTTCTTCTAGAATTGCAGAGTCTGTTAATACCCCATATAATTATTTTCGCAGTTTCATTACACCTGCCATGATTGATTTGATTGTTGAAAACACAAATGTGTACAGTGTAGAAAAGAGTGGCAAAAGTATAAACACATGTACTTTAGAATGGGTATTGTCCAGATGAGTGGAAATAGAGTCTATTGGGAAAATGAAACTAGGTATGAACCTGTCGCAAATGTGATGAGTCGAAACAGATGTACATCTCTTATAAGTAAAATCCACTTTGTAGACAACAACGGGCAGATTGACAGGGAAAATAAAGTATGGAAGATTCAGTCATAGTTGAGTAAGCTGAGGGAACAGTGTTTGTCCGTAATTCCCGAAGAATTTCACTCGATAGATGAGATGATGGTGCCTTATAAAGACAAATTTAGATGTATTAGATAATATATAAAGAGTAAGCCACACAAATGGGGATTTAAGCTCTGGGAACGATGTGTTGAGGGAGATTTCATGTATGATTTTCAAGTGAACCAGGGCATAACTACCAATAGAGATGCCATTAGGGCTTTAGGTGTTGGCGGAGATGTTGTTGTCAACTTAACATCTACACTACCAAAACACACTGGCTACAAAATCACAGCAGATAATCTATTTAGTTCCGTACCACTGCTAATATGACTAAAGGATGTTTGGTTTTTGTACACTGGTACATTCTGAAGTAACCGACTGTCCAGATGTCCCGTAAAATCTGATAAATATTTAAAAAAAACTGGGACGTTGGGCATATGATTCGTGGATAGAAAGGTCCTCTGGTATTGTATGTGTGAAATGGAAGGACACAAAAGCTGTTACCATTATGTCAACCTACACAGGTATTCAACCCCTAGACGTGGCCAGACGTTATGATAGGAGCAAGAAGGAATATACAAATTAATGTCACCAGACCCAATGTATTGATGGTGTAGACCTCATCGATTCCTGTGTATCCAGATATAAGTACCCAATTAGATCAAGAAGATGGTATATGAGCCTTTTTTGGCACACAGTAACATTGACACTTGGTAATAGTTGGCTGCGAATCTTTCAAGTAATAGTAGTCAGCCCTTTGATTCAAGTAAATGCACCAGCTAAGAGAGTGGGTAGACCATTTGTTGGCAGTGACGAAGAAGTTGATCAACCACTAAAGACACCGACCCGACAACCAAAGAGAACGAGTACTATTGATGACGCTGTGCCCTTTTTAAGGATAGGAAATCCGACACATATTGTGAGAAATGTGCTGTTCCACTATGTTATATTAAAAGACGAAACTGTTTCCGCGAATACCATACAACATGGACAAGACCAATACTTGTGTTTTTCTGCATTACATATGTCACAAATTAAGATTTACTTCTTCTTTTAAATATGGTACATTTTGAAAAACTAGGTTAAGGTCATTCAAGTTTTTCCAAACTCTGGAATTCCGCTTATTACTCCTTTACAACTTATGGGACCAAGTTTTAGAGTTTTAGTTCACCTGTTAGGGGTCTTGGGCCTTAGGGGGTTAAGTCTATTCACATAAACTATGTTGTTAACTAATTTGCCATCGGATTTTCGTCGAATTTGAACATGAATGTACTATATAATAAGGACAGGTACGGGGTAGAAGAAGTTTTTCCTACACGGACTTTGAACTAAAACACCGACACGAAAAAAAGGTTCATGTGCTTTAACTTGTGATTTTTTTCCACCATAGCAGATTTTCGATCAAGCAAATTCTGTTTTTCAACACGGCGTGACACTTCAACCGCTTAAAGTAGTTCAACCGCATAAGATTTGGCCATCTTAGGAATGTCAAGAGAGAGTAATCCTACTTCTAATAATGTTTTTAGATGTCGACCGTGAACTAAAAAGAAAGGTGTATATTCAGTACTATCCAAACTGAATATAAGGTATAAATTTATCCCAACTATCATGCAAATCATCCAAAAACGTAGACAAATATGTTGCTATTACCGACATTATACGTTCAAGTTGTCCATTACAACATGCATGATAACTAGTCGTAAAAGTGTTGTGAATGTTAAAGTTATATTATGGGATATAATTCTAAAGAGTTGGCCATTCTTGCTATGACGGTTCAAAAATAGATGATGAAAGACGAATAATATATTTCAATCCCATCTTCTTGAATTAAGCAAAGCACTCCACCGATCGAAAATGAGCTTGCATCGTTATATAAATATCATTTATTAAACATCTAATTTATTCAATATGTTCTGTGTATAAGATTCAAACGACTTAAAGGGATTATTCACATGCCGTGACCAGAGCCGGGAGAGAAGAAAGGCTTGGACGGGTGTATGGATTCACCCGAGTCAAGCCGCTGCCATGGCAGAGAGGCAGAATAGTAGATTTAATATTATGTAGATGTGTTCCTGTCGTAGTTGTTGTATAGTTTAAGTACCTGTATTGCTGTATTACGTAGATGTGTTCCTGATGTAAATAAATCCTTTATATTTACTAAACCGATATTCTGTTATACACTAATAGTGTTACAATAAGGCCGATTTGATATTGGATACCCTGATAAGTAAGTTCATAAAGAGGAGTAGCCATACCAGCATAGTTGTTAATAAATGTCCTGTAGTATCCAGTTTATCACAAATAGGCACGTAACTCTTCAAAAAAGTTGGTGCAGGGTAGGTAAATACATCACCAATCTTCTGAGAACTGACAATATGACCCAGGTAATCTATTTAAAAATGAGCAAAATAACATTGACAAGGTTGAATTAGCAGATCGGAGTCTATCGAAACTTTCACGGACATATTGTGTATGTGACGAAAGGATTTTTTCTTAAAGGGCTAATCCCGATATTTTTTTAGGGAATAAAACTGCTTACTTTCGTGTTAAACTCCCTTAAATTATTCTAGTCAAGGACCGAGCAACTATTTATGACTTATGATACGTTTTCAAACGACTTAAATCCGTCAGTTTTCATCTGGTTTTTGAAACCGGTGCCCCAAAATGTATTTCGTGGTAACTGGATAAAACCAAACATTTTTTAAATAAAAAATAATGTGTCGTTGAAATTTGCCTTTCACTATCAAGTATGGTACATGGATTATTCACTGCATAACCCTCTCAAGTAACCGTGATCATTTTAAGGTCACCCAACGAAACAATTGACCCGAAGTCTTATAAGGGTTACGTGTCCGGATAAATTGTTTTGGCGTTCACATCCAAACGACTCAATATTTTCAGTTGAAAGTTTGAGACAAGGTAAATGAGCCATTCCCCTATATTTTGGCGTTTTATTTTCATTCATTCTCAGACTTTTGTTTGAGTCTGTTTAATTCGGGATTGTCTCTTTAAAGCAATACAGTCATCAAGGTAGACTAAGCATTTTGCCATGATAGGCCAAGTAAAACCGCTTCCATCATCCTGTGACATGTATCAGGAAACTATTTTAAGCCCATAGGTAGGTGAAGATATTGGTATACCCCATTTTGGATGAATGAACAAACCAACACAATATCCAGAGTTTATTTACAGTACATAATTTATATTTACATTGTATATCAAACTGATGTATTAAATGAACAAAATCGGTTTTCCATATAAAATTCACAAATGGGTGAAATATTTTTACTATAATACTGCAGCTTTCACAATTTATGTCTGATATCAGCCTTGGTTGAATTGATTGACAAAACATTATTATCCACACTATATAATATGAACACTACTTAAAGGGGAAGACCAACGATTTTAAACAAGGTTTCCATAAATCTTAAATATATATTTATAAATAATCCCCTCTGTAACACACAGCAAAAAAGGTTTTGTAAGCGAGAAATTAGTTTTTATTTACACCGGAAGTGACATAGTTGGTTTAACAGGCTCACTGGGCTCTATAGTAAGCATACAGATTTGGCATAAGTCTACTACTGTATTGTGTCCACGCGTTGTCCTTTGGCCAAAAATCAGATCAAGTGCCCATGTTTATTAGGATTTTATAAACACGAATTTGTGTTTTTTAAACGTTTAGTACACAAAGTCGTCACGTAAATTCACTCATACTGAACAGCACGCTGTGTCTCAATTAAGCCCACATAGCTAATTAGAAATCAAATAGGGCGAATTTATGTAAATGAATTAATACCGGTATAAACAAACTTACAATAATAGAGCTTCTAATAAACGTTCTTCTTTACACGAGCCCTTCTATGCTATCGTGTGATCGACCCATTTGCAATTCTAACCTTTAGGGTATACAATTGAGCTATTTCACACATCCTGACTCTCCAGAAGTGAGTTCCGACTTCAAGGTCGCGACTTATTACATCAGTTTTATTTAAAATTATAATTGTATTTTTTTTTTATCATATATCACCTTTTAAAAGTTTATAAATGTAAAATAATTTCTTTATTTGTAATTATATTTTATGTGATATTTGTTTTTATTTACATATATAAGAACATTTCTGAAATATTGTTTTAATTTGTCTCGTAAAATTCATCATGTGTTTGGCACAATATATCCCGGTTGGTGCTGACATTAAACAACATTTCATTTCAAGGCCAAGATAACATCAGTTACTACAGTTTAGTGTAATATATATATAGCTATTCAGCCCCCATGGAGAAGTCATCCGACCATTGTCGATTGCAAAATGACAGAAAGCTTAACTTGGAAACTCTATTAAGATAAAACAATCGAAAGGAGAACAAATAGAAAAGGAACCATTTTAAGGCTTTTACATTATTGAATTCTCAAGGGATTCCTATTTCCCTTAAATTAGATTCAGATGAAATAACAATAGTTTGGGATAATGTGTAATTTAAATCGTTTATTGAGCTACTCACATAAAAACAGATATAAAACACTTTGAAATATTTTGATTGAAAAAAAAACCTTGTCACAACATTGAGAGTACAAAAGGCTTTAATTGCCTGTATGACGGACATATTTATGAAAGCGTAGTGTAATACCAATCGGATACAAACAGCTTTTGAACCGATTCATTTGAATACATAAAATGCGGTTTGAAGTTCAACTGTTCTACACCGACGACTCAAAATTTGTATTCTCCGAGATTTTACAATACGTAGAAAGCCCAAATCTGTATTGAAAAGTTTTTTGTCAATTTTGAACGTGAATAATACATCAACATGCTATTGTGTTTTGGCAAAGGGGTTCAATTATTACGTTGCATAAAAACATTATAAAAATACACAGTAACCGTCACTATTGACATATTTTGTCACAAGGGTATGTTTATAAACGGATTGAACATGCACAAATTTTGCGCATTAGGCAGCACATCCTTAGTCTACTAAGCCATTGCTGATTCATTTAATCTATAAAAAATCGAACTAAATTACACATTCATACTGCAGTCACCTCTTTTTACGGTAAGCTTTATCTTACAGAAACGGGGATCTCTGAAATATGTTTTTCCACCAAGCCCACAACTATATCAACTCATATAGATATCCAACATTCAGATATACTTCTTTCGTGTATAATAAAAAAAAATTGTATAGGAAGTAGATATCCTGTGATATCTTCAAACAAGCGGCTGTGCGTCTCCTGCTGCGGGAAGATATGTAGATCCGAATATATTTTAAGATTTTGGTCCGAGAGAGAAAGTAGTGGACGCTGCTATTGTTTTAGAGTGTGCTAACATATAATTCTCTATTTGACAAATGTTTCAGTCTGCGAATATAGTACAGAAACATTAACACACTACGGAAGATTTCTTAAAGGATCCTTATCGTTAAGAACAAAAACGCCTTCAAATAAGCTAGTGGGCCACTCTGAAATATGTCTTAAATCCAAGATGGCGGCCAACATTAGAAATGGCTTTCAGAATAGCTAAAATGCTATTTATGAGAGTTGTTTTTACCTGTTGGTGATCTGTTGCAACAGTATGTGGCTTATTATGGTAAAGAAACATAACTCAGTCAAATATAAAAAAAAATAACGATCGGTACATTTTTAACACTTAAATGCAAGATGCCCCCCCCCCTTTATTACTGGAATTTCTCTAGTTATGAATGTCATATAGTTATAATTTTGGTGTACAGTCAGGTTGTTGTGATCATGGAATCCAAATTTTTATTATTTATTTACCTGAACTCACTGGTTCAGACATAAATCCCATGCTTGTCACCTATAGAACAGATCCAGTCATGTCTCATGTCTGGTTACCCATTTAGTTGTTTATAATAACAACTAGCTCAATAGGTCATCAACTACATCACCAGAGCACCAGATCGGATTGAAAATCCGGCACATGATGACACCAAGAGTTGATTACGGTTGGATTTCAGGCCTAAAGGAAGATCTGCTATAGGCAGATTTAGCTCTTGCATGTATGTTTAATGTGAGCTTAAGTAAGCATTAGTTCCGTCCATATATGATAAAATGGGGGTCAACCCTAAAAAAAAAGTGGAAGAAAAAGTATTTTGGCTGCTTTTGGTAGCTGTGGGTGTACTGATTGGCTTCCTAAAAGTTTACAAGAATTGAAGTCCCAAATTTTGAGGGTAAAGTTTTCCTTTAAAGGGTACATCTTTAGACAAACATATGAGGAACGCACGAAACTGGCGCCATGCATTAGTTTGTCAGGGTTAAACTTTTATATGGCTCTCTTGTCGGGGATTTCATTACCCCAGAAATATGCTGCCCAAATTCAAAATTTACAATGTGGCATAACTCTGCACTGTTTTATCATAAAATAGGAATTATGGTCTCCAAATTAGTGTTTTGGGGGCGACTCTTTTATTTGAAGATATTCCCAGTGGTGTTAAGTGGTTCCTTATACCATTTTCGGGGAATCCCCTACCAGGGTCAAATATAATCACGTAAACCATATATAATATACAACATAATCCATCATATTCCGAAGGCCGCACACGGGATTATTTTCTGGGTTACTTTTCGAGCTTCTTTCACCAACTTGTTGACCAGTTTTCCTTGAGAAAACCCAAACTTTCGCCCAATTGGTCCACGAGAAAACTTTTTGTTTTTTGTGGGTGTGGGTGTGAGATTATTTTTTTTTTTTGGGGGGGGGGGGGCTACATATTCTATCTTACTACATTGATGGGAGGTGGTAAGGTTGACGTCTGTGAAAAGGGTTGATAGATAAATTTTCAAGGAACCAATTGTTGTATGTTTTTGAAATAGGGCTCTAGCCGATGAGGCTACTTCACCCCCCCCCCCCCCGAGAACCTCAGGCAACCAATGTATTTTATGTACTACTATCGTAATATATCATTACTATATTAACCACTTCCTGGTGGCTGAAGAGTGAAGACTTACACCGAATGCGTATGAGGAAAAAATGTCCCCGAGAAAAAAAAAAATTCCGACAATCGATACTCGAGATGTCTTCTGTTACACAAATTATGCGGCACTGTGTAAGAACTTGCAACCATTGATCTGAAGGTTGTAAATGGAAAACTAGCATTTGCAATATTTCAAAGTAAACCTGCATTTTTATATATCATCCCGTAGTTTGTGATTAATGACAATGACCGTCTGATTTCTACAAATAGTATAGGTTGAGGAACGGAAGATCTATGTTCGCCACGTGATTGGACAATTCCATCCCCGTCCCTCCGCTATTTATCTGAAGTTTGGTCTTCGTGTGTTGTTTTGGACCAGGTGAACGATGATGAAATTAGTTCATTAACATACAAGCGAGCTATCGGTCAAAGAAAAATTTCATTTTTTTTCCATTATTTTTCTCTGTAATGTTGGTTTTTTTTGTAAAACCATTTTTTCGAAAACATTGATTTTTTTTTTTGTGACAAAATTGTGAGAAAAAAAAGACGGAAATAATTTTGTTTGGCTATATGTAAAACGGACATCGTAATTACCAATGACAGGCTTATGATACAGCACGCACGTGCTAACCATTTGGCCATCCCCCTTTATCCTAATAGAAAGAAAGAAATGTTGTTTATTGGCACGTCAGCTCCAACCGGGCTATATTGCGCCAAACATATGGTGATTATTTCGAGACAAGCTAAATTATATCACAGAACAAATAACATGCACAAATAAAACAAATATCACAGTAAATAACATTAAAAATAAAATAGATCTTCATGCATATAACTATCTTAAATACAAAAATGAAATGATATATAAATACAAATTGTGAAGAGTTGTTATATAATTCGTATTTTGCTTGAAATGAAGGGTCAGCCAATCAAATAGTCTGTCGAATCGAGTGCTGCACCTTTCTGGCGCGGAATTGGGGCAGACATTAAAATCAAAAAATTGAATGACTGGCGTTATGGATTCATATGACTTGAACTCATTCGGCAAACCGCGACAGATACTACGCATCTAATCTCGGCCGCATGACGAATTCCGCCATATTTGAACGTTTCCTAAAGAAAAATTGTTGCCCCCATGGAGATTACTGTGGAGAGTGTATTATATCAACAAACATCAAGTTTGGTATTGGGTTTGGGGAATTACCAGGGAATTGTTATCGAACCAGCAGCCTTGTGACAATATCTCTGCTCATTTAGGTATATATACACTCTACAAAAGACGCCCATTTGAATCGATTACCGGACCAAGTTTTACAATTGGACTCACTGGATAGCTTTAAAGAAGCTCTACAGTCGACTGTTGGTGTGTAACCCGAGGCACTTAATGTTAACGTATAGTGTACATAGAAGTTGGTCTTTTAAACTTTCACGCTCAAGGGGTACATCCGACCTCGCGCATGTACAGTTCACCAAGCACCTTCACGTCACGTTTTCCTGTTCAAGTAAACCGGATGGCCGCATCGCAAATGTATGGGTGTAGGTACATATCATTTACTGACATACATCCGAAGATGTAGGGTACCGGAATCTGCCAAGATTTGCCGAGTGGACTTGAACTTCCACTACGACTTGTTATATCTACATGTAGTGTAGACCATCGAAAGTATAAAACGAAACGAAATACAGATCAGTATTTTAATTACTCTTTTAATAATAACAATAAAGCTAAAAGTTGTTTCATCAAAGTCTCTCGATAAACAGCAATTTAGTTTCAGTAACTTTTCTAATTACGGTACAATTCCTAGTTAGTCGGCAGTTATAGATAATCATACATGTAATTAATTTCCATACATAAATTCATAATGATAATTAAATACTAGTATACTTACGTTTATCAAGATCTCTCTCTCTCTCTAGTTGTAATATTCTTATTTTGACAACCACACACGTATTACAAGTGTGACATCACCGACTAAAACCAATCTGTTTATTATGCAAATCGGCCTATAGAATTTTATTTCTAACGTGTATTATTTAAAAGCATAAAGGATTTTATAGCCTTTTCAATAACAGTTTTCAAGCCTTGGAGTCTACCATTTGAATTTTAAAGGGTTGGATACGCCATAAAAAAACTGACTTCAATGTTTAATCGGCAATGTAAATACATTTTGTAAGCGTAACGGCAATGTCAGCTGTTATTTGATTGTAATGGCTCTACAGTGTGTCATGGGTCGCATTTCATTTTAGTATGCCCTCTTTAAAACGAATAATACAGTAGCCCGATTTAACATTCTACTTCAGATGTTTGGAATAAAATAAAAACCAAGTACGAACAATCCAAACCGTAAGACGAAATTCGAAGTCCTAAAAAACGTTATAGGCAAAATAGTATATTCAAGCAAAATAGTGTAATCAGCAAATGGACTGCTCCCCGTGTACAAAATACACGACAAACAGTGGTAACAGGTGTCCGGAAGAGTAAGCTTATCCTGCCTGGCTAGCCACACCCGCCATAGCTGCATCCAAACTATTAGGCGAATTCTAGGTAAAATGGCGTAATTGGCCAATGAAATATCAGTATGCAAAATGCACGTGATGAACAGTGTTAACGATATGCTTATATATGTTTGTTATGTGAGGGTTTTAACGACCTTCTGCTCTGCTCTCACTGCACTAATGAAGCATGGCATACGATCTGCGTATATATTTTTAAGAAACATTCTGTAACCTTGACTACCAGGATCGCATCAACATATTATATGGGTTTGATTACTTTGATACAATATTTTAAACTCTAGAGTACTCTAGACTACAGAGGTATTATGTTATCTGCCGTGACGTTTGAAATCAATATGAACTGCTTAATTGTGTGTGCTAAATGGAAACTGGTTAAACTTCAAAAGTCACAAACTTTTATATATCAGTGATTTACTAGATGTTAGTGCACAAGCCTTGCTGTACAAGCTCCAAAAAGTACCCCATACAAGTTCATATCTAGAACAAGCAAATCATCGCACATCATCCCTGTCTGTTTTGACCCCCCCCCACCTCCCATTGGCTTCCGATTAATGTGCGACTTAACGTTTCTATGTTTGACGTACCAGTGTCAACAAGTCACAGCACCCTCGTATCTTTCAGAACTATTAACTGTATTTGCGAAAACAAAACTCTTACAAGTGTTACATCTCACTTAAAATGTTACTTCTTCAAACAATCTAGATGTTCAATTGATGGGGGTTTGAAGTAATATCAATGGCATTAAGTAACAGTTTATGAATACAATATGTCTTACCATATGAAAAAATGTTCTGCTGCCATACAGATGAAAATCACATAATTTAAAGATATCAGGTACATGTATTTGTTTATTTTCAATTTGGACGGAATCAATTATAACACAGTTCTATGGATAACAATCCATATATGATATACACACGACGTTCCACAACATTCGAAGGGCCTGACAAGGACAGCTACATATTTGTTCGGATGGAACGAAAAACCGAGGTCCCGTGTATACATTGGCCTGCACTTAAAATATCCCTTGACAGTTGGAATTCAGTTGCTGCCCGGGTAAACATGGCCCTCATAGCACACTGTATGGCGTATGCACGTTTTCAATTAGCCCAGGTTATTCACTGGTCGTTATCAAGCATGCAAACAAGTGCCACTTTAAAGCCCAAATAACACTCTTGTTGTAACTGAATAATATGTTCCAATCTTTATTCTGGTCAACAATTTGTAATATTTTACAATATTTCAATTAAAAAATGATACAAATTTTATCTCAACACACCTAATTTTAAAAATTGGAAAAATTCAACTACATGCCGTAACATGGTTTGAAAGTCTTATGTAAGCACTTTCAAAAGAAACTTGGATTTAAACATATTTTCGGACCCTTTGGACAAGTAAGAAAGGTTGTAATAGATAATTTACACAATAGGTAAGACACTTAAACATCTTGTAGTTAGAATAAGACTAAAAATAATTCTGAACCTGTCAAGCCAGTAAGAGTGTTATTGTCCCTTTAAGACACTGTTCATCGCATTCTTTAAGATTGTATACATTTTATATGACAGATTGCTAATCTTCGGGATATCTACTTTATTAGTACCTACGCAACCATGACTTAATGTCGATTCTTAAGCACAATTTAGGTACCGTCAAACGGAGCTACTTTAAACAGTGGGGCACCTATGATGAACGTTTTTCAGTATTTTGTTTGAGCATCATATATATTTTATTTGTGTGTTTATATTCTATAAATAGTAATTGACATGAATAACTATATTATTTTAAAAAAAAATAAAAATAGTTTTGTATTTTTTGAAATATTACTCCCATCATGCATCTGTGACATTAATGTCAAGGTCGAGCCTAGGTCAAATGTATATCTTGTCAACTTTACATTATTTAACTCAATTTTTATGTAGATAAAACATTTCTACCAACGTTTAAACAGTTACGTTATGATTTTGTAACATAAATAAAAGTTTGAGCTTAACAAATTTCAAAATACACCATTTTTAAAGAAAAACTTTGAACAGTTGCCTCAAAGACATTAAATTTACAAATTACACAATAATTGTCATGTTTCTGACATATCATTAGTAATGAATAAATTAACTATTCTTTTTGTATTTTTTATATTTTAGATTAAATATGGTTCGCAAAAGAAAGCTTGGATCAGGTACATACAGGAATTACACGGAAGATGCGTTAAATGATGCAATATAATCAATTAAAAATAGTACAGATAGTTTAAGAAAGGCATCTTTTATTTTTAAAATTCCTTTAGGCACCCCAACAAAAAAATTGAAAGCGAACACCTTGATATGCCTTGTCGACCTCAAGTATTTTCACAAAAAGATGAAGATAATTTAATTAGTCATATGCTTGTAGTATCTGAATTGGGATTCCCTTTAGATATATTTGATTTACGACTCCTTATACAATCCTATCTAAATCGTCAAAATCGCACAATAGTTCAATTTAAACAAAACATCCCCATTGTTGTATGGACCTACAGTTTCCTTAGACGCAACAAGCAACATTTCGGGAGAAGAAATTGCCAAAAAATCAAACCAGCCAGGACGGGTATATCGTGGGTCAACTGTTGACAATGTTTTTTTTTTAATTTAAATTATTTAAAACAAAGCTTACTTAATGATGATGGGAGCCAAATAAGCCCTGAAAACATCTTTAATTATGATGAAACAAATTTGTCTAACGATCAAGGTTCCCAAAAATGTATTTTTAAAAGAGGTGTAAAATACCCGGAATGGATTAAAAACTTCTATTATGTTTTGTGGTTCGATATCTGGAAAAATGCGTCTAGCATATGTAGTATATAATAGTGAACATGAGGTCAACTTTTACAGTACACTGTTGGTTCTTATTAAAATAAAAATTGTATTGTTGATGAATTTATTTTAAAAATAAATATCTTAAATATTTTTAATTATATTTTTTACAATAAATTGTTAATTCATGTTAAAATTGTTTTTTTTAAATGGATTATTTATTAAGTAAATTTAATTTATATTGTGTTGTTAAAATATTAAAATATCATATTTCTTTTACAGTTTTTATAGTAATTCTTACCAAATGTGTCCAACGTGAAATGACCTTATCGAATGGAATTTTATGTACCGTTCAAAGTTACCCAATTGGCGAGGCAGCATTGAACACTCACTTTTTTTTTTAAAAAAATGAAAAATTGTATTCCCATACCATAACTTACCTGACTTTTTTTTTATAAAACTTGTTCTTTCCCATGAATTATATAGCCAAAACTTTTATGTAAAAACATAAAATAGCTCTGCAATCATAAGTAAAAGAGGACAAAAACGTTAAAAGTAACCCCGTTTGACGGTATTTAAGACTATGATGGGCTAAATAAGCAGTTTCCGGATAATGTGGCATGGTGTAAAGCCATTATAAATGTGACAAATTCAACGTGCTGGGTAATCTTGGCGGAGGTTTTAAATACTCTTATAGTAAGTTATCCAAACTATTTGGTCCCTGAAATACTTATAAGACGTTATTAGTTGCAAATAATCAATCAGTTTAATTTAATTTGCTATAGCCTGTTTTATTTGGTGCCTAGCACGTTCATTAAATGAACTACTGTATGAAATGACAACACACACAATGATTGATTGTAGCAGTTTTTTTATGTTGCATAGCTTCTGAAGCCAGTCACCGTAACCTCTTTTTAGATTTTGTGAGCGGTGGCGGTGGGGTCGACGGTTTTAAATGGAATGGATTGAATCACTCTGTTGCTACTGGATCTGTCAGGCGGGTATGGTAAAAATCCAAAGATCTAGGAGGCTTCCTGAGTTTCAGACGCTGCCTTTTGCGCAATTGTCCGATTCAGATGACACTTGACAAATATGATCAGAATTAAACGATTGTGAATTGGTGTGCTTTTGTAGTGGGCCAGAGCTAGACGTCTTGGTTTATAACCCCTGGAAGCTACAACTGTTTAGTATATTTAGCGATGAAATTAGCACAGTAGTAATCAAGGGTAGATACATGAATATGTGTCTCATCCAGGTTGAAGCACTGGTGATACTGAGGATGTCTTATGATGTGCATAATTATTATTAGTATTATTATACAAGTAATCTGCTTTTTTGGACTATGGCCAAATACAAAATACGGTCATAGAAACACACCATCACATGAATAAACTATATACACAGTAACACCGGAAAATGTACCCGTTTGAATCAAACATCAAATATGAATTATTAAAAACATCTGATTACATATAACTATATCACATTCAACGGATGGGCTCTTGCCATCATTTACAATTCTGCAGGCTTCAGTAATTATTTGCACTATGTGGTTTTGCATGCTCCTAATTCCAGCTGTAAGTTTGTCATTCAGTGAAGGTAAGATGATTCTTGACAGATATTCTTTATTCTATGATAGTGTTTTTCGTTTTTATTGCACTTGACCGTAACTTCTTCGTCCAGTTGTGCGGCAGGTGTGCCTAATGTATTATCTGCAGGGTGTTCTCACACTTTGGTTCATTTCTCAACATGCCGGGCTAATGTAGACGAACACACCCCATACAGTGGTATATTATGTTTGTTATACCCGTACGGCCGACTCAAAATTATTGTATTTTTTTTCATGGCATACAGCAGCGAAATAACGATCTAACACTCCTTGTATCAGAAATCAAGCTGTATTTTAAATCTCACTTTAAATAATAATAAAATAAAACCAAGTACGACCAACCCAAACCATTAGAAAAAATTCTAAGTCCTAAAAACACGGTATAGGCAAAATAATGTAATCAGGTATAATAGTGTAATCAACATATGGACTGTTCACCAATATCTTATCCAAAAGTGACATTCTTTTCTAATGGTTTTACGGTGAAAGTTCTATATTTTATTTGTGTATACGTGTAGTTTAGTTTATTTAAAATCTTGCTGCGTATGTTAAATTGTTAAACTAGAACTGGCCCATTCTTTTAATCTATAAATATTAAGTATGATTATTTATTCGATAGGTTAAACAACTGTTACTGTATTTCTCAGGAAAACAGTTTTCATGCAATTGACCACGTTTATCATTTGATTCCTTTTCAAATCAAGGGATCACGGTGGCTAAGTGGATAAGGTGCTGGTTCGCTAGCCTGGAGGTTGAGTGTTCGATCCCTGCATTGGCCGAGAAAGTTCATCTCGATTTTCCGGCGTGATTTCCCCTTGTCAGTGATGCAGAAGGAGGGCCTGACAAGGACAGCTGCCTAGTCGTTCGGATGGGACGAAAAACCGAGGTCCCGTGTACAAATTGGAGTGCACGTAAAAGATCCCTTGGCAGTTGGAATTCGATATAAAAGTAGGCCGTAGCGCCGCTGCCAGGGCAAAATTTCCCTCATAGCACACTGTTGGCGTATGCCCGTCTTCAATTGACCCAGGTTAGGTGCTTAAGCGTAGGACGTTAAACCCCATTTCATTCATTCATTCTTTTCAAATCAAAGATCGGTCAGAAGAAAAGGCTTGAAGTGTCATCGCAAGACCGTATAAAAGATAGAACACTATATTATTTCATACATTAATAAAATATAAGTGTGCATCCTAAAAAAACCTCTCCCCGTTAAGCACATACCCATTCACAGACACCCATAACACTCCATAAAATATGCCATTCTTCTCACAGCACGCGCCTTTCAATTGTAAACTGATTCATCACGCTCAATGGGAAAACACATATAAAATACGACATATTTGCTTTAAAAGTAGTTCCCTTTGATGATATAAAATATACTGATAAAATATACTGATTCATCAACATCAAAACACCAAACGGGGCTGACTTAAAATGAACGAAATGTATCTAACACAGCTTCGGGTATGTACCCTTGCACACATGGTCATACATGCAAGTGACTCTTTTATCTCGTCACGGCATGCCTACTGACCAATGCATATTCATTAGAAGTCGTGTGGATCGTGTACGCAGATCATGTACAGCTTGTAAAGAACATATTGAATGAATTAAATTTAATAAGATCGTGCCTTCACAGAAGGTTATATATAGGCCGTATTCTCGGGTTGAAAACCTGTCACGTTCGCTACCGCTAAACGGGTCCACAAATCGGACTATAAATAATTGTGCAATCAACATGTCAACAAAGTTCCTTCAATATAATTAGTTAATTTAATAGGCCAGAAATCGGTGAATTTTTTCATTGATAATGCGGTGCCCCATTTGCGTAGATGTGAGTTGGATGCTGCGCCAATGTGAGGGGGTCAAGTGCCAGGTCATAGGATTCGTAAACAAAGCCATGCATATGCTTTACCTTACAAAATGCTCGCAGTCGGGACTAACAGAGATGATTTAATAAGCCAAATAGACGCCCCATCTTTGTTTAGGAAATGGTGTAAGAAAGAGTATCAGTGTGAAATGAAATAACATTGAAACATAAAAGAAAAACAATCATAATAATATACATTCATCAGTGTCCTTAGTCGTCTATATTTGGGATGGCTAAGTGGATGAGACAATGGCTCTCTATCCTGGACCGAGAAAGTTCATCTAGATTTTTCGGCGTGGTTTCCCCTTATCAGTGATGCGGTACGGAGGCCCTGACAACGACAGCTGTCTAGTCGTTCGGATGGCAGTTGATATTCGATATAAGAGTAGGCCACAGCGCGGCTGCCCGGGCAAAATTCCCTCATAGAACTCGGTATCTGTATGACATATTCCTGTCTTCATTAGCCCAGTTTAGGAGCAAAACAATCGGACGTGAAATCCCTTTTCATTTTATTTCACGAGAGATCTAAAATGCGTTTTTTGCCTTTACCATAAAAGGCACTTGCTGAGTCACATCCAGAAAGCTGTGTTATCCTAGTAATGCAGGGGGTGGGGTCGATGGCTGAATGGTTAGCACGTGCGAGCTGTATCATGGAGTCAACTGGCGTGATTTTCTGTCACTGCTAAAGACCCCTACTCGCAAGCGAGAAATTGAATCATGTGAAATGACCTAGTTTGTGTCGACTGGACGTTAAACGCCCATTTCTCTCTCTCTCCCTCCCCCTCTCTCTATCTATTAATGCACGGACTGGGATACATTGGGGCCAAAAACCAAGTTAAGCAAATGAACACAATGACGTGATTGGTCGATCGTGGACAAAACGACCACGTTACGCGGCGAACAACTTTAAACTTAGTCCAGCAGCCATGCGCAATATGAATTTAAATATTAAGAATATCATCGAAGAACTATTAAATTATTTGTGGAACATTTCTACAAACGCCAATTACTATATTACCTATACACCGATACAATTTCCACTAGACCTTTTTTGAAGGAACGGAAATATATTTGCAACATTTTGGGCCCATGGAATGCGGCCTAATAGCGGTGAAAGTCAAAATCATGTATTGTCAAAACTAGCTGAGTTCATTAAGCTCTATGTACCTAAATGATATCACTTTGTTACAAATGATTTCGCCGAGCGTAGCTAGGCACTGTCATGTTTTAAATGATTTTCATATGCACCTGTATTGTTGCAATATTTTATGGTCCTTTCACTCATCGATACATATTTCCAGTCATTGCCATCGTACACCACCGTGTGGCGATTGCCAAACTATTGTTTTGGATATGAAACATTTGACGTTGTGATTATTATTATCAGCGTTTATGGAAGCGAGGACGAAAAACTTTTATAATTATTATTCAGCATTCATTATATTTTTATTTTTAAAATCTATGCCTAGATTTGATTCCAGTCTTATATGGACATATTTTGACATTTATCGAACATGGTATGGTGCAGTCAGTGAATATAAATGCTAAACGAATAGTTGTTACTCAACATGAAAAAATATTGAGATAAACATTCGAACTAACTCTTAAAATCTCTCAATCGTGCCAAAATGATGCCTAAGAAATCAAAGAGAGGACACATAATGTAAAGCCTAGCTGCTGGATCGAAATTAGTTGATTGGTTTATCTGCATACATTTATTGACTAATATATGTCTTTTTGCCACGGAATTAGTTGATGCTCACGTTTTTAGAACCAGATATTTGACGTCAGTAAACACGTTGATTTCCAGAACTCCTAATTAACCTTAAATCACGATAGTATCAAGTTTAATACATTAGGGCAATCCATCGGAACTAGCTCTGCAAAATGGTTTCGAAAGATAATTTATATAAAAACGTGAACCAAAACAATTCAAGAATCCGCCCAACATCGCCACTTTGTTCTGTTTCAGGTCCGGAAGTGATCAGTGATGTAAGCAGAATGTATGGTAGAGCTAACGGAAACGTTACTTTCACATGGTATTACAAGTATACAGAACCAATAGATATAATTATATTTAACCGTAAAAATGAAAACAACAACGGAAAGGTAAAACTAACTATCGGTGCTTTCTTTTTAAATTACACATTAGTATTTGTATTATTCTCTGTGAGCCACTGATAATTATTCGTCATTCTCAGTCAAAGATTAAACAATAAAGTTGAATATTGCAAGCAATATGATTTATAAAATGCAGGGATGTATCATGCTAAAAAAGTTATTAAATAATGTAATGTAGACGGTGCCAGTATTATTGTAATATTTTGTTGGGGAGGAGGTGTAGATGAAGTTATTGTATAGCCCGTCTAAAGACGTTTCGAAAAAACTGTATCGATGTAGTTTGAAAAAAAACTACATAAGTTTAGAATAAACCACGACGCTAGACAGACCTGTTCCTGCAATAGTGTATGGAGAAACAGGTCCCGCCTTTAATAACGTTAGTGTTGTTAAAAATCTAAACGTAAATAATTCATATTCTGTTATAGAACATAATATAATTATTGTTAAATTAATATAATTATTGTTAAATTAATTTTAGATTGATCTGGTTGGCAGTTCGGAAGATGGCATCTTTAGTCAAATGCTAACTGGCACTGAAAGGGTTTTCTTTCAGAGGAATGGTAGTTTAGAAGGTCAAATTTATCTGACAATACTAAATATAACATCAAATGACTACAATTTAAACTATACATGTAAAATTTATTTTAATGACACAGAATCGAGTTCTAACCAGGGTATATTTCTTGAAGGTGGTAAGTAACATTAATAGCTTCTCTTCATCATGATTTTTTATATATAATTGGACATCATCAGTATCTAAACGTATGTCAAACAGAATATAAGTTTAGAAATAATTAGGGTTTCACACTGCGTAGCTTGCGAGAATCACTATTTTTTTGTTAATATTATTCCTATCTCAGCAATTGTTTGTCGCATCGTTACGGGAAATATTTTTTTGTACAAAACTGATCAAGATGAATGTCCCTACTAATGGCTAAAACAAGGCGGACTCAAATGTTGTGCCATTTCGATTTCATTATAACCGGAAGTAATGTCACTTTGGTTAAAACTGTATTTTTAGTCCCTAAAACAGATATTTGTTTGAAGTATTGCCCCCATCAGACCGGGGTGGCGACCTTACTTCGCTGCTACAGCGATGGAAAATGAGTTGAGAAGTCGCGTTCTTTACCCCGTCAGATCGGGATGGCGCCTTTACTGCGCTGCTACAGCGACGGAATATTGCCCCAGAGCCTATCAAGATCGTCATAAGCGTGGTGGAAACGCCAGCTATCGTGCTGTGGTAACCATGGTCGCCAATGATCGCCGAGTTACGGCGTTTATTTTTAGCAGGTTCTGCGATCTAATACCCATGTCAGACAGTGGTGGCGTCCTTACTGCGGCGCGACGGAAAATGACCGCAGTGCCCGTCAAGATCGCCAATTCTGCGCCCACTTTGTAAAACGTGTGCAATGCCCAGGTGGATATTTATTTAACGATTCATTGGAAGTGATGTCAGTATAAGGGAAACTTTTAGTTTCACTTTGATATTATCGATATTGTGTTTATATTTCTAAACTAGTGTATGCATTGCATAACCCCCGTCAACCGGTTACCACGCCATGTTAACAGGACAATCGTTCAAACATCTTCCCATTCCAACATAATTTGTACACATAAAATCAAGTATTTTGGAAGATAATCTTAATCTTTTTACAGTTTAGAAAATACCCAAAACAGTGACTATGGCATGCTTTGCGTTCTTGTGCTATATGTGTACAAACCAGTGTGTATTTTCCCTATCAACTGTTTTGTGTTTTAGGTCCTGAAGTATTTAGTAACATGACTAGCATGTACGGGTTACCCAGAGAAGATGTCCAATTAGTTTGGTATTATAAATATGAAGAACCAATAGATATAATTATATTTACCCGACAAAATAAGAGAAATGGAAAGGTAAGGCTAATTAATGTTTTTAATAACGTATAGTATCCTTCTCTTATATTCATATATCTCTTAGCACTACTCACAAAATGTCAAGCTTGATTTTTCACAGCTAAAATTTATAGGTTCGTAAAGATTTCACATTTCCCGAATTTACATTGAAGTTGTGAATCATTTTACCATAATACTTGATATCCGAGACTGTGAATCCATTTTTTTACTAACAAATTACTCTTTTATCATAGATTGTTGAAGTTGGACATTGGCTAAATAACATCTTTAACCAGACATTACGTGGTGAGAGAAACAGGATTGTGGTAGATAAAAAGGGCAGTTTAGAAGGTCAAATACTTCTAACAATACTACATACAACACCGGAAGACTACAGCCTGTACTACACATGTAAAATATTTTTTAATGACACAGAAGCAAGTTCTAACAGTAGTATATACCTTGATATTGGTAAGAAATTTTATTGCACTCCCAAAACACAGCCACTTGGTGCAGCTGTCAGCTATTTATGAGTCGATGTTAAAAACATCAAATATTACTGGTTTCAGTGGGACAACCTGCCACGCGTATCGCTCTTCTTACCCTGATCAGAAAATAATCGAACTTACTCAAGGTAGTGATGTAATGAAACTATACACCAAATTTCATCACTCTCACGTAATGAGAACTAAAGTTATGTGTCCCAAAGCATCAGTCAATCAAATTGCCTATTATTAAACTCCCCAAGGCACAACAAATACCTACACCAAATTAGAACATTCTAACTCAATTAGAAGCAGACGGTCAGACCCATTTTAATAGCTCCCTGCTTTCTGCAAAAGGCTGGGAACACATATAACATCTGACTGGTTTTAGTGGGGCTAACTGATCGTGATAATTTATTAAAATCTATCGTCATTTGGAAAGCCCCCGAAACAGTGTCTAGAAGTAATTGGAAGGTTCTGGAGGAATCTAGAGAATGTTCCAGAATTCCGAGGGAGACACGTTCTTAGCAATTCGTACATGACTCATCATTTGTCGTATGTTTCTTTTTGACCCACGTGGTCTTTGTTCTCAATTTATTGCCATTCCGTGCAGTTTCACTTATTGTGCTGTGTGGATAGACTTGGCTGCCATTCATAGTGTAAATAGGGAGAGGGGTTTAATATAGGCCATGCCTGTTCCCCAATCCCTATTCAGATACAAATCTGAATAAAAATATTGCTTATAAAAAAAAATAGTGTAAATATATGGTATATCAAGGTTGTGGGCCATCAAGAGGCCACACTGTTGATTTGATTTTAATGAAACCTGAACTATAACTCCAAGATCTTCTTGGTTCCTGTCGATATTCGAGCATATCGGATTGTAACCTGCTGAATTATGGTCATTTACTGTATAAAAAATAAACTTTTTTTTAGCTTGTTCTCTATTCATCTCTTGAAAAATGTGGGCGTATACTGTCTGGCAGCCGCAGGTTAAAATTATTTCCCCAAATTTTTCCATTTTGATAATTCATTAAAACAGTATGTTTACAAACTAATCAGAGATGTTAACTGGATTTAATTTGCAAACCAAATCAATATTTCTTTATAGTCACTAATTTTTATTATCTAATTCTCAGATTTGCTCACCTATAGTTAGAAAAGCATTATTCAGCAATCATTACAGTTTAACGAAGATATTTTTAAACGGTGTTTTAAATCGGATAACATTGTTAGATCAACACGGACCCATATGCGCGAACATCGAAAAGAACCAATATCTTGAGTTATAAACAAGTGTTATCAAAATTGTGACCTCTAGCGGCCCTGTGACCTTGAATACCATATATTTTCATTATTTGCGTACGAATGGCAGCCATTTTGTCCGACATGGGTCACAATTACTTACAATCCATTAGGTTTCGATCCGGCACATGATAATATCGAAAGTAACCGAGATCTTTTGGAGATACATCTATATTTCAAGTTTTGTCAAAATTGGATACGAATTGTGACCTTTAGTTAGAGGGCCACAAACAAATTGTGAACGGGAGGGTTCGGACGGACAGGGGCGACGGCATTTTAGGTCCACATTAAAATGTGCGCGTATAAAAACTGATACTACTATTTCATTAACTTATCTGTTCCAGCTTGATTTAATTTAGGTTTTAACCTAGTTCATGGCATGTCTTTAATAATTTGAAGTAATGTTAATTTCTATATTAATGAGAGAAAATATGGGCTTAAAGTTCACTAGACACAAACTATATCCTTACGGGACTAACATATGGTTCAGTTTTATTTCATTAATTCGCACTAGGGGGAGCAAGAGAAAACCCACTAGGCTGTCACGTACAAGCGGAGAATCGAAACCACGCCTCTTGAATCAGTGACAGAACTCGGGATGCAACGCATACCCGTTAAATTCTGTAAATGTTCACACGATAACAGAGGGATATCAAAATGCCAACTGACTTCACATTTGGGGTTCAAGACGTGTATCTCATTTTAGATGACAATCTATGTTTTTCATATTCCAGGGCCTAAATTATTTAGTAATGTGATTTGTATGTACGGTCGCCCTACAGATGATATTACATTCAACTGGTATTATAAATATATATCACCGATAGACCATATCATATTTAACCGTGAAGACGAGAGAAATAAAAATGTAAGTCTAATTGGTCAATTATTAACCTGTCTGTTATTGTATTGAACGCCATGACCATGTGCTGTTTCATATTAATGACATATCCATGTACAATCAATGTTTTGAAATGTATAATCACTTATCATGTTCCGTAACACAATGAATGCCAGCTTTCCAAATTAAATGACAGTCGTTTGTGACTTGGTAGTTCAGACTAAAAATGACACGAAATGAAATGAGTTTGAACGTCCTACTGTTTTGTCTTTATGTCGTTTAAGTATCAACCGTCTTTAATTATTTCCGCATTTGTTTTTGGGATATGTTTACTTGTTTGGCTAAGTCTCATAACCATTGACGTTAAAGAACATAGAGAACCCGACGCAGGGAATTGAATTTAAAATGTGTTAAATATTGGAATCAGGTGTCCATATTTTGCGGCAAGGTTGAAAATTATGAATAATATCGATTTATTTTTTTCCTGAATTAATAACCTTCATAGATTGTTCAACTTGGATTTTTCCGAGATGGCATATTTAAGCATACATTGGAAGACAAGAGACAGTTGGTGTTCAACAAAACAGGTAGCTTAGAAGGTCAAATAAAGCTAAAAGTACTAAAAACCACATTCACGGATTACAACTTGAAGTATACGTGTCAAATTGTTTTTAATGACAAGGTATTAGAGGAGAGTATATTCCTTGCTGGGGGTAAGTTTTATTAAATAAAATAAAATCAAGTACGAACAATCCAAACCATCAGACAAAATTTGAAGTCCTAAAAAAACGGTATAGGCAAAATAGTGTAATCTGGCAAAATAGTTTAATCAGCATATGGACTGTTCACTGTGTACAAAATACACGACAAACAGTGGTAACAGGTGTCCGGAAGAGTAAGCTCACCCTGCTGGCATGCCACACCCACAATAGCTGCATCCAATCTATTAGGCGATATCTCGGTAAAATAGCGTGATTGGTCAATGAACTATCAATATGCAAAATGCACGTGATGAACAGTGTTAACAACGCAGTAGACCTATATTATCAGGGATATAGTGTACCCGACAATTAAATATGTCTAAAATAATAGTCGAGAGAGACATGTTATATTTACCAATCAAGTCAATATGACGGCCATAAAGGTTTTAATAAGTTTAGTTCGCATGTATCCCTGTAGTTGAAGCTTAGATGAAAAATGCCTCGATCTACTTAAGAAATCAGAATAGAATAAAATCATTTTCAATTACAAGGTGTTACAGTAACTATACGTTTGAATGGATCACAAAATAATATTGTTTTGGCTTTTAAAAAATATAGCAATCAGTTGTAAGTTTCGTACCGAAGTTTGTGACTAGTGGATTTATTAAAGAATGTATGTTTTACCGCCATCTCAGGATTTTCTTAGGTACATATGGGTAATATAGCTAGCTTTTAATTTAATTTGTTTTAATATTGATTTGACCGCGTATTAAGAAAAAACCTTACCTTATTTATTTATAGATTGTCAATGGAAGGATAACCCAAGATATGTCAAAGTTAGAATTGGAGATGATGTAACACTGACGTGGGAATATGTTACTAATGTTTTTGATCAAAATATTTTAGTTTATAGAAAAACTGGACAAACGGATTCTGTAAGTTCAATTGTATTTTGTATTGAGTATTTATGACCATACAGTTTTGCAAAAAGTACATCTGCCTATAACAGGTCTTTTATATACCTTAAATGTTATCTGAAATTATTAATCATCCATTAATTAACTTTTCAAGACCATAATCAACTCTCGATCCTGTGGATTTGAATATGTTTTGGTGTGGATGAAATAACCGTAAAAATGAATAATCGAGATTTGTTTTATTGTCTTAACAACGGTAGTAATGACGATCGAGGCTAGCCTTAAATTGAGCAAAGCAATGTAACTAAAATTTGTCAGCAGATTCTCTATGTTAAAATGTTATAGCGAGAACTGCCAGTTCGTTGTCTAATCTTACTTTATGTCCCTTTTAACTTGAGTTTACCGTATACAGGCCATAACACACATTGTGCTAACAGTCTGACATCGACATGTAAACCATTGAAAACCTTTACGGGAACCATCGATGTTGCCAATTGTATATTGAGTGAAACTATTCAAACGCATTAAATTTGATGATTTCTCTGGTTTGTATTTCTGCTTTTTTCACATGTGAGTGAAGGCAGTATCACTACAGTCCCTGGACTGTACAGCCCCGGGTCCATTCACTCAATGTTCGTTTGTGTGTATGATTTCTGCCTATTGCGTCTTGTCCATAGATTTGCTTTTATGTCCATTGTGTGTGGTGTAGTACCCCTGCACCTACTATTAGACGTACGTAAGTGATGTACATGTAGATGGGTTTGAACTCCAGTTACTAAATACTCATCTTATGCAAACAGTTTGAAGATCTTGGTAAATGGGAAAATGAGATGCTGAGTGGTAATGGGTATGATCAGAGAATGGAGTTTAACATGACGAAGATAGGTGCTGGTAATATTGCAAGGGTGATACTAACAATACACAATACAACTGTTGGGGACTTTAAATATATTTACAACGCCAGAGCACAGTTTAATCATATGTGTATACAATATGCTGGAGCTGTTTCCCTCATTGAAAGTAAGTATCACATTTAATACCATGCTGCTTATGATGTTGTAATCATAAAGATAAATACTCCCCCAGTTTGACGTCATACAAATTTTAAATAAGAACGCAGCAGAAGTTCAATAATGAAAAATATTTTGTCTAAGCATGGATATAGAACACATGTTTTGACTCACACAATAAATTGGGTCGCCTGCCTAAATGCGAGGGATTTTCCCGGGTTCTCTTTTTCTATCCCACATACAAAGTCCCTTACCCACAAACAGCTTCTTGATACATAATAATTGTACCGAGCATTCTTGCGTGGCCTTTACATTACCCCCTTGCCCTTCACACTTCCTTTCCATGATTCAGACTTGGCATCCAGGTGTTTTGTTTTTATTTTGCCATGGGAAAGTCAAATCGAAGGTACAGAAGATGCACACAGAAGCCCCCTGAGCTATCCGGTTTCCCCCCACTGCTAAAGACCCCTACGCGCAAGCGAATTTTTAAAATCTAATTAAAACCATGTGTTAGTCCCAAAATGACCTAGTTTGTGTTGAGTGGACGTTAAACCCAATTTCTCCCTCTCTCTCTCTCTCCCTGAACTAATTAATTGAACTTCCAGTGTACGTCACGTGGGGACAATAGCAGATAGTCATATTTAATCGTTTATAAAAGAGCTTTTTAGTTTTTAACTGGTTACTGATTACTGATTACTAGGTTTGCTCGAGATACAGATATAACTCTCGATTTACAGTTCGTATCAAATAATATTTTGATGTCAAACTACATAAGTAGACACTTACACTGGGAAAGGTGGCACGGGTGATTTTGTTTTATTATAACTGGAATTATTCAATTGGTTGTGATAAGTAAATTCTAAGCTTTCATCACTGATTTGTCATTCTAGCACCACGGTTTTATAGTCAGCCGGCGTTAATTGAAGGAAAACCAACCAACGATATTAAACTGGTGTGGGTCCATAAAAACAGATATGTAGCCACTGATATACGATTTAACAGATCAAATGAATTACGTAAACAGGTAATAAGGAGGGGCAGTGAGAGTAAGATTCAAACCTCGCTACGTACAGCAAGGAAATGGATTACGTGAAATCTAATTCAACCCGTTATGTTACACGTGATAATTAACACAGCCCTTACGATAAGCTACAGATACTCTGAATGAATGAATAAATGAACTGGGGGTTTCACGTCCTACTGTTATGCACTTAACCTGAGCTAATTGAGGCCTAATTTGCTACCCTTGTAAAATGACGCGATTATTATTATTATTATTATTAAGACGGGCATACGCCATACAGTGTGCTAGGAGGAAAATTGTGCCCGGGCAGCGGCGCTACGGCCTACTCTTATATCAAATTCCAACTGCCAAGGGATCTTTTACGTGCACTCCAATTTGTACACTGGACCCAGATACCCCGAAAGCAGTATCAAATTTACAAAAGATAATACATATTCGAATTGAATAAATGATATGTACAAATATACAGGGGTTTTGTTGGGTTTTTCATTTTTTATATTGCAGTACCAGATTGGAGATTGGGCAGAAAACCGATTTCATGGAAACGATGAAAGATTTAAATTCGACAAACGTTCTATACCTGGCGGAGAAGAGATAACCCTAAGGATATCAAAAACAATTGATGATGATTTTAATACTATATATGGATGTAATGTTACATTTAGTAATGGTCTATCAAGTTACGATGAGATAAAGCTGATATTTACTCAAGGTTTGTGAAGTTTCAATTGAAATGTAAAACTTTAATATGTATGTGACCAAAATTTATTCAGCAATTAAATGTAGTATACACATTCTAGATAAAATAACACAAACGGTTAAAAGAGGTATCTAAAGCTTATGGGTTCGGTGACCTGTCAAAATTGCAGTCGTTAGCCAGCTATGTAACCCTACCAAGTGAAAAATATCACATATACAACTGGTGGTATTAATTTCGTTGGTTTATATACTCGGTTCATATCAACTTCCTTATATAAATTAATTGTTATACGTCTCGGCATATTTAGGTCGGTTATCCATGTCTTAAGATATCTTTCAGTACAACGATGAAGGTGGTTTGACTGAAGGTGACCAGTGGAATTCTGTATAATAAAAGCAGCTGGGGAAATGTTGCAGCAATTGTTATCTAATACAACTAGAACGATTTAAAATCAATACATAGTCACTAATGTGAATAATAGTTTCATATACTTAATTTTAATCTTAAACACGAAAATGTTTATCTTGCTATATCTCCAAATCTTTCTAGGCGTTTTGTTTATTTTCTTATAGATGTAAAGCCTAAAATACAAGTTCCTAACAAACAGATGCATGGTAGAATTGGCGAAACTGTTACATTGATATTTACATATTACTACAGATATCCAGCAATCAATATTTCTTTGAACCGGACATACACCACGGAATTACATGTAAGATAAACCTTTTAGCTGAATAATCAATGCAAATTGATTATGTCCCCAACCAAACTTCTGTGCCAGCATGAACTACATCTGGAGCTGGTAATATAGACTTAACTCACGGAATTTGCAACCTTTGACCATAAAGAATTTAAAATCGCTTAGCTACTTTGATAAGCAATTATTGACTCATCTTTGTTCGACCGCTTATTAGTTGGTAATATTGCTGTGTTTTGCGCATTAACTTTAATGGATATGTGCGCACTATAAGAGCTCACTATTATTATTTTGTCCAAAAGATGTGCACACTGACCCCACCCAAATTCACAAATGTATGAAAGGTATCGACGCAGGAGAACTGTTTTATAAATTTGGCACAAATCAAAACGTGCATAAAACTCGCCAACAATTTTACTATTGGTTTCTGAACAGCAACATATAATTACTTTAGAGATTTGGAATCTGTACATAAATAATAACATATTCTAAATGCTGGTATACCTATTCATAATTTCATTGGTTGCATCGATATCTGGATAGTAACCAAGCGTAGGTTGGTTTGCCGTGACGGGATCACCGTGAGTGTTAATTGTTCAGAAAAAAGACGCACTGTGGCAAGTTCGTGTTTATCTAAACGTTAAATTCTGATCTATGCCCAAGTTAGTGAAGATAATCAGCGATGCCCATTTCAGTCTAGATGATGAACATGATAAACCTATCTATAACTGTTGTTATTACAGGATGGTACTTCGACAGATGTTTTGTCTGCGATAGATGTAAACAGACGGATCTTTCAAAACACTTCTATTCTGGGTGGGGGACGGATATCTCTAATTATACTAAACACAACTATTCAAGATTATAATGCTATCTATAAATGTCAAGTTACTTTTACAAATGACCTGTTTGTCTCTAAAGAGATAACATTACTTCTAGAAGGTTAGTTCAGGTCAATCTCATAAATAATTTTCGTTGCCATACATTTTCTCTAATTGCAATTTTCTAACATTAATAGTTACAATTAATAATTAGTTTGAATCTTGTTTACTGATTGTAAACATATTTTACGGAAATGGTGGAACAATTTGTTTTTGTAATATTATTTAGGTACTTTAGAAGAGAGTGGATTCAATGTTTGGCTGACTATGGTGACGGTATCGCTGATATCAGTGTTAGTCATAATTCTTCTCGTGGGATTCGCTGTTTGTGGTAAGTTGTTGATCTAGCACTAAAGTCAAACATCCTTTGGGATGTTCTTATGTCCGATAAAACACAACACAACGCGACCGCCAACAGAAGAAACTGGAACCCACGGGGCTTCTTTTCTTTAAAGGCACAGTTGTCATATCAGACCCAAAAGCGACAACATACGGAAATGAAACCCAACGCGTTTTTTCTCTTTAAAAGCCATGACATTTTAATCCAGATGTGAACTGGATAATGACATACATTAAAATTTGAATGTTGAAACATTTACATTAAAGATCACGGGGGATATGACATTTTCATCTCCCGATCATCATATTTCTCGTATATAAATATACAAACAAACAATTTTTACCAATGGGTTACTCTTAATTCCATTTTGAGGTATTCAATTCTAAGTTAAACAATAGCCACCAAACCGATAAAGAGTGTGTGTGTGTAGGGGGGGGGGGGGTACCCGATGTGGTATGTTACCCGAATGGTCATGAAGCAAAAAAACATGTAGTCGTATTAATCCGATTTCTTGGCAGTTTGCCTCTAAGGGCAACTCAATACCACCCCGTGAAACCGAGAATATATTTGAACACCTCTGCTTCAGGACTATTTATGGACGCCAGTCGACCGACAATACACTTTACCAACAAGAAATCGGATGAACATGACTACATGCGTCTTGTTTAAAGTACGATCTTTATACCTTGGAATTCTTTATTTAGTCAGAAAACAGTTTATCAACACAGAAAAGTATTTACATTTCACGAATAAGACATCAATAATTCATGTGAACATATTTTGATGTTCAAAAAATTCAACTATTTTATTACAGGTTATAAGCGTAAAGCTAAACGAGTGGTCAATACCAGCAGCAATTCACCGAATACTATGCGACATTCCTACATTTCAATAAACAGTATTGTTATATTCCATGCTAACCGTGAATCTACTGCTACAAATACCGAGTCTACTGCATCCAACGACACAGATGCATCAGATGCATATGCTCATCCTTACGATCCAATCAACATAGATGGTATTGATACCAGTAAAAACTTTTATATGGCACTACAGAATCATCCTGGAACAAGTACCATTAACCAAGGCGATGATGTCCAAGAGACAAATGTTGATGACACTTCGGTAACGAATATAGACGATGTCCAGATTGCAAATGTTGTTGGTAGCAATTTGGTAACCAATATAGATGATGTCCAGACAGCCGATGATGATGATGATGATGATACATCGACACATTACACCAACCCTTACGATGCCCTAAACACAGATACCATGAACAGTGATGTAAACAGTTATATATCGCTACCACCAAGTAAGAGTACAGTAGGTGGTGTAAAAACTGTGAAAAAAAGACCCTCAACCATTTAGATTATACTCTCACATGTAAGGATTCTCAAATTAAATCAAGTATTATGCATTTATTTGGACCATTTTTCAATAAACACATGTATTTGTTTCTGTAGCCTTATTCTTGTGTCACCTTTAACATGCCATGCGTTGATATAGCCTGAATAGAGCCAGTTCACAGCTGCCATTTAGCTGTGGCATCTCCCGACTGTCCAATCAATTTCAATATATATTTCGTACAATCCCTGTGTCTTGTCATATTCTGCATTTAATCACTAGTAGCACGTATTGCCGTTTCTGGTTGTATAACGTAAAGATCACCACGTGGTTTGCTCCAGATAGCTTGCCTGGTGCTGATGTGCCATAATGTATTATTTAATCGTCCATCTCGGTCAACTAAATAGTCTATTTCACAATGCCTCGATCGGCCAATCCACAAGTAATGGGCGAATAAATAATCTCTTAAGCGGAGGTTTTAAAAATCAGTATAATAAGATAGTATGTTATTGTTTTTGTTTTACATAATTCATGTATTTTGTTGTGCTTTGATGTGAAGGATATATTATTATAATATACATAATAAAGGTTTATTTTGTTGCTTTTTGTTGTAAAAACTTTTATTTGCCTTAGACATTATGTTGGTGGGTGTGAGTTGTTGGTGGGTGTGAATAATTATTGTTTTTAAATATATCATATTTGTTTGCCTTTCATCATGTTTTTTTTTTCGTATTGTATTAATATAAATAGTTCTACTGGTTCAATCCTTTTGTTTTCCCAAATAATCAAATGCTTGATTTATGACATTGTTATGTTGCCAGTCATATCGGCTAGTCTTATGATTTGTGCAATAGGGAATCCATGAGGTACCCTTATTTTTGTTTATTCGCAATTTATATATTATATATACATGTATATACAGTTATTTGTTTTTGAATTCAAATCGATCATTTGTGTCAAACATCTATCTTTGGTTTTTAAATTAATAACTTATTGTTGTTTTTAATTGCTGCCAAATTAATTAAATATTTCTATACCAAGGCATTTGTTTTTCATTATTGTGATAATTCTCCTAGATATTTAATTGACACAAAAACTACTCATTTTATATTAGCTGTATAATGTTTTATACGTATTATATCGCCAACGACATCGTTAAAATTATACGATACTGTGTAATAACACTGTCGTTCTGAATGGTTTTGATTCAGTGTAAAGAGACTAAAGGACTAGTATTAAATACATTATAGGTTTAGCAGTTGACAGTGCTTGATATAAAATCATACTCGAATCTTTCTTTATGCGCCTTGCCTGCTATATGCATATACTATAATATAAATAGTTTTTTTTGAATACCGATGAATACATATGTTCGAGATATGGGGTGTAGACAATATGCAATTGTGGTGAAAGTGATATTCAAATGCTTGAACCCACTTGAACTATTACTTGTTGGTCTATTATAATACCAAAGAAAACAGAATGAATGAAATGAAAATGAAATGTTGTTTAAAGGCACGTCAGCTCCAACCGGGCCATATTGCGCCATACATGAAGTTTACGAGACAAATTAAAACAATATCACAGGGATGTATTCATATGTAAATAAAAAACAAATATCACGTAAAATATAATTAAAAATAAATAATAAAAACAAATATCACAGAAAATATAATTAAAAATAAATATCAATTCCTTTACATATATAAATATCTAACACGCAATATATGATAAATATATACAATTTAAAATAAAAGTTTGTCCCTTTTAAAAAAGCTAACAATTTAGCATAAAGCTCCGGTTGAGCAAATAGTGCTGACTGGCAACGGTAATATTTAGATCTTATATTCTTGAGATGACTGCCCTCAATCAAGATGTGTTTTACTGTCAAAGGAACATGACAGTGAACACATTCTGGTTGAGGCTCTCGCTTTAAAATGAAAATATGAGTTAAAAAAAGTATGACCTATGCGAGAGCGACACAAGACAACTTATGGGGTTTAACGTCCTACTATTATGCACCTTATTCCATTAATTTGTCAGGATTATTCTATAGAAGCTCATCTTCATAAACGATTTGTAAAACAGTTTATAAGTTCAATTCAAAATAACAATGAATGCATCAAAATATGTGCCCGTCATGCCTTACATGGTAGATCGTCCAATACTTATTTATGCATTGACTAAATATATTTATGTATATTGTAAATATTGTAAAAGTGTACATTAATGTACGAATAAATGTGAAAAAAATAAATAAATAAATAAATGGAAGACGGGCATACGCCATGCAGTGTGTTACGGCCTACTCTTATATCGAATTCCAACTGCCAAGGGATCTTTTGCGTGCACTCCAATGTGTACAAGGGACCTCGGTTCGGTTATTGGTCCAATCCGAAGGACTGGGCAGCTGTCCTTGTCAGGCCCTTCTTCTGCATCACTGACGAGGGGAAATCGGGATCGAATACCCGACCTCCAGGCTGTCTAACCAGCGCCTTATCCACTTAGCCAGCGTGATCACCCCCCCCCCGCGAAGAAAACAACCCACACATTTTTTGTACAGTTTATTACCCGATCTAAGTCATACATTAGTATTACTATCTGACATATATTTGTATACGCATATTGTCGTCGACCCTGTCCTCCCGTCCGTCGTCCACAATGACTTGTTAACGCTCTAACGCCAAAAGTTATCACCCGATTGTTTTAAAATTGATATGTGTTGTTTACATTTATTAGTGGGGTGACGAACTTCAATAATTCCCGTTTATTATGTCAAGAGTTATGACCCTTGTCAATGCTCTAACGCCAACAGTCATCATTCGATCTTTATGACATTTATGTGTATTATATAAATTAGTGATACGAAGAAACCTAATTACTTTTAGAATTATTACCCTTGTTTCACTTTGTGAACGCTCCAACATCAAAAGTTGTCTGCCGATATTATGCATCATTTAAATTAGTAAAAGGAAGAATCCCATTGAATTTCAGCAATTTCAATTTTTTACTACTATAGTTGTGGCCCTTGTTTCACCTTGTTGCACTTTGTGAATGCTCTAACATCTAAAATGATCTGCAGATCAGTATGGAATTTAAATGTGTTATTTAAATCATAAAAGGGACTATCCCGACTTGAACAGAGCCTCAAAATTAAAGTCCCGAGTACGTGTGAAATTTCAGCGCCAAAATATAGAGAACTAGTGCATTTACCTTGTCTCAAAATTTCAGCGGGCGACAGTGTCAGGCGAATCCGATGAAATTATCGGATGACATCCGGAATCCCCAGTGCATGATTTCGAAGTCCAGCCAGCCCACACGGCCAAGAAAGTATATTATACCAGCCCATTCCAGACTCCAGTGGTGACTTGGCGGCCCGTTAAAGCCACCGGCCACATACAACATGATCATCATCGCTCCATTGTCGGCCCAATACCCCCCTCCCCTCATGCCCATATGTTCAGCATAAAAAAGATTATTTTACACGAATTGAATTAAAATATTTTTTTTTACACGAATTGAATTAAGATAATTTTTTTTACACGAATTGAAATAATTTTTTCATTTTTTGTCCAACCGCCCCTGGTTATCAGACAGACAACTAGTAAAAAATACAATGGTATATTGTTAATAACAAATATCAGATATAACTAGTTAAACATCTAATACTATAAGGTTTATTAATATCAGGCAGATACAATACTAGTAACAAATCGTTAATTTTTTTTCGGTGTTGCTTCCTTAAATTAGACCCTCTTGGCACCATAATGCATGTTTATTATGTCTTTTGTAACATATACAATCAATTAAAAATGAATTTAGTGTCGGTGGAGATTTCCAAAACGACTTCTCAGTATGCAAGTTTTTTTATGTCATAGGCCCACAACATAGCTTATTTACAGTCTTCATTAGCCCAGTCGGACGTTAAACCAATTTCATTTTATCTACCCTTTGGTCTACTCACCATATTTTTATGTCAACCAATGTTTTGTTATTTTGTTAGTAAGGTTATGGAACGAAGAGACAAATAGGGTTTCGCGTTTTTGGACAATTTCGTTTCAATAATTCATTTGCACGCAGAGGTCTTTACTAGTAGGAGGAAACCGGAGAAAAGCCACATCGTGTCACGTCGAAGTAGGCCATATTAAAGTTATAAATAATTGAACACGGTTTTCATTAAATAATACGATAGAAAATATGCACTAAAAACAATTTACAACAATGTCATAATGCTTTTTAGAAAATATGTGATTGGAGCTATTGACAATCCAGCCTTTTTATATCAGTGTCACACAATGTCAAATACTAGGTGTTAAAACTGTATTTGAATTGCATACAATATTGCATACCATTATAACAATATTTTTTTAAAAGTAATATTTCAGACTGAATACAATTTACTATTGACAAACACAAACAACTCATACAGCAATATTTTCTTTTATAAAAAGATCAAAGTTGACAAATTATTTTTCAATAAAGGTTTTGGTTTTTTGATGTCATGTTTGTGGTGGTAAATAAGTGCCTCGGTATTTCTCCGGGACAAAAAGTTTCGAAGAAATGTGTAATCTCGGAGAATGTAGTTTATTGAGATATGGATTATAAAATGAAGGTGGCCATGTTGTTACAACCCCTATTGTAAGACCAACCCATATTGTAATTACAATCCCTATTATAATAACAACCTATATTGTAATTAAAACCCCATATTGTAATTACAACCCCATATTGTAATTACAACCCCATATTGTAATTACAACCCCATATTGTAATTACAACCCCATATTGTAATAAACGTAATAACATTTTTTTAAAACCCCATTGCAATATCAAATCATATTGTAATAGATGTAACAATTGTAATAGAATATTACTTAAACCCTATTGCAATATCCAAATCCATAGAATTTTAAATTTAGATGTCGAATTTATTAGATTTTTTGGTAATATACATTAATAACAATTATTACAAAAGGGGTTGATATTACAATTGGGGACTGGGGTTAAGAAGAATGCTATTACAATTATTACATTTATTACAATAGTATATAGGGGTTTATTGGAATTTTATTACAATTGTTACATTTATTGTAAAATGGCCATCTGCTTAATTATCTCAGTCTGGGAATACCCCGGGAAATGATTATTTTTCAGAAATATAATTTACATTTTTCCAGAAATGTTTGTTGGACTGGACGCTTTTGGTGAAAATGCTTGTGCCATATTGATTACTGGGTTTTCTTTTTTAAATGTTATTATTATTATTCATAAAAATGAGGGAAATATCTGGTGGTCTCAAAACATGTATGTTGTGTTGTACTCTATAAAGGGGAATAACTATCTGTGTTAAAGTTTCTTGGTTTGGTTTTGTTTACGATGTGCATTATGACTTTTGATATAAAATTGGATTCGCTTAATTCTTACAGTTTTATACCCCCCTTTGTGATGTGTCGTATGACTTATACTGCACGTGTACCATGATTAATCTACATCCGATTATTTCCAGAACAGTTTCCGAAATCGTCCACTGACTACCAATACGAGCAGATTCCCCGATAATTTTAGATTCGCGGAAGTCGTTTTCCTATGCGTAAGCTCTATTCCCCGAGATTTGACTATTGACCTAAATCACTAATATGTTTTTCCGGAGAATTAAATATAGACTGTGTGTATGTACAAACTATGTCATCAAAGAAATAAAAAAACTATGGTATAAAGCTTTTATCAACTTTGATCTGTTATGGTGAGAGTATTGTGAATCATCATAAAAAGATCTATTCAGAGTTGACGTTTATTCAAATAAAAATACAAATGAGTATTATAGTTTAACTGTCTGATCCATGAGGCATATGACAAAGTTCACTTATTAATGTACCGATATCCCCTTTAACAGAACAAATAAGTCCATCGTTCTCATTAAAGGAGCTAAATCGCTAACATTTGGGATCTAGAAATTGACAAAAGTGGGTCGCAACGCATATAATACTGTAATATGAATGTATATACACTGATTTACATTAAAAGGTTTCCGTTTTTACTCCAATTTCAAATCAGTTATGTTCGGCGAAAAAGGCCATTCAGTCTTAATACAGTGCACATTTTAGCGCCTGGTTATTCCAGTCTACATATGCCGTGTGATACAGTGCAATATGTCTAGCCTCGTCCCTCGAGTCTCTCAATACAACTAGGGCTTAAGCGCATTATGGTACACGCATCGTGTACCAATGTTAGAAAAATTATTTCATCTTTAATATCAGATATGAGAAGCTCATCTTTTCCCGGTAAGTTTATATCATCAATGTTGATTTAAATTGACCAATAATTCGTGTTTTCGATGTCGAAGATTTTGGAGGATTTTGAGTTACGGACTTAGGTCCTTTAAGCTTGCTTTACTTTTGTTATTATGTAATGAATGAATGAAAAGGAGTTTTATGGCACACCAGCTACAAACGTTTTAAATCAACCCAATATATATATATATATACATATTAATTTTATGAGAATCAAAGCAATAAACCATATAATCTATCGATTGCCTGGTTCAAACTACATCTATATAAACACAGGATGTATGTGTGTGTGTGTATGTATGGGAACCACACTGGATCGGAACCCTGGGTTGGCCGAGATAGCTCATCGGTATTTTCCGGCGTTGTCTTTCCTCTTCAGTGGTGAAGGACCGACAACCCGGAAAGGCACAACGTAGAGTCGTTCGGTTGGGACGCAAAACCGTGGTACTGTGTACACATTGGCGTGCACGTAAAAAATCCCTTGGCATTTGAAATTGGATATAAAAATAAACCGTAGCACCGATTTTCGGGCGAAATGTTCTTATTGCTGACTTAACGGCGCTTCGAACTCTAGCTGGCCGGTCAGCTCTGGCTTGCGGCTGTGGTTTCCAGCCCTAGTGTGAGCGTTTGTGACATTGAGATAGGGGCGCCTTCTCAACCTCGTTGGTTTCCTCCAGGCACTCCGGTTTCCGCCCACTGCTAAAGACCCCTACGCGCAAGCGAATTATTGAAATAGAAAATTGAAAACCATACGTTAGTCCCAAAATGACCTAGTTTGTGTCTAGTGGACGTTAAACCCCATTTCTCTCTCCATATATATATATATATATATATATATCATTATTCCAGTAGCAAGACACAATACTGGTATTTTTAACATGCATTCAGCCTTGCCCGAACAAGTGTTCGCAGTTTTATTTTAATCTGATATTCTTTCTCAATAGCAATCCATCCCAAATGTTACAGTTGGCCCTATGACGTCAGACATTGATTAATCAATCATCGCTGACGTTTCTAATGGTTTGCCCACAGTTCCCTGCATTGCACGCCAAGAACTCGCCGTAAAACAATATTTTGAACTATAAATAAACGAAACGAAATAGGATCAGCGTTTTAATTAGATTGCATTGAAATCATGTGTTGATCCACATGGCTAGGTATTTTCCAATAAACTAACCAGCACCGACTGGGTGCTCCTATTCTGAATGCGTAACAGTGTTGGGCATACTCAATGTACACATGTGTATAATACATCACAATCTACACACAGAGAACCATCTACTCTACTTCGAGAAAATATATCTGTCCTTAATGGCCGTCGTTATACTGTTTTGTAAAGTGACCCTACCCCGGTTCACATCTGTTATACATAAAAATACTAATTAAACCTTTTCAATTTTATTAAATGAAAGCATAACATATATTTATGAGAAATCTGATATATATACACTTTGTGTTTTCCTATTAGAATCGTCGATTTAGGACTTGAAATGTCGATCAACTAGCTAAGTGTCTGATCTTAAGCCGAGCTATTGGTAGACAAACAGCGTAAGTTTAGAACGGGTAACTCATATTTGAGACCATATGCGAAGCTTTAGTCAGCGAGTTACCGACTCGGTGGTATAAATCAGTAGTAGCGTACATCAAACAAAATGGTTGATTATATTTCTTGGATATCCAAAATGACAACATGCCATGGACCGCAGTACACGCAAAAAACAACCGAGAATCTATAAAAATATATGAATGGTAACTAAGTGACACTATAAAGTAAATATATAATAATAATAATACATTTGCGTACATCGAAAGAACTTCAGACTTGTATGGATTGCGAGCCCATGTTTTAAATGTGTGCTTTTTATTTGAACATGTATAGGATGAATTGTGGGTATCCGTTGTAGGCAACTTGTTATATTCAGCACAAACAATTGTATTTAAACATGAGACACTGTACAAATAGTCAATACAAATGTTCAATACATTCAATGCAAATATTCAATACATTCAATACAAATATTCAATACAAATATTCAATACAAATATTTAATACAAATATTCAATACATTCAATACAAATATTCAATACAAATATTCAATACAAATATTTAATACCATTATTCAATACAAGTGTGAAGTCCATCTGCATCACAGACTCAATAAAAACCCTACATTCATGGTTTAATCATACATAAAGTAATACATAAACAACAATAGAAATGAAAATTCAGATTTGCGAACTGAAAGATGCTATACCCTAGCATTTTGGCACATTTAAGATCTGACTGTGCATGTATGCTTTTCCACCTTGAACTCTAAATGCCTAGTGAAATGTACAGAAAAATTGATCGCGCAAATCGTCCCCAGAGAATATAACATGGTGGTGATAAATCATTAAATATAACATGGTGGTGATAAACTATTAATTATAACATGGTGGTGATAAACCATTAATAATAACATGGTGGTGATAAACTATTAATTATAACATGGTGCTGCTAAACTATTAATTATAACATGGTGGTGATAAACCATTAATAATAACATGGTGGTGATAAACCTTTAATTATAACATGGTGCCCATAAACCATTAATTATAACATGGTGGTGATAAACTATTAATTATAACATGGTGGTGATAAACCATTAATAATAACATGGTGGTGATAAACTATTAATTATAACATGGTGGTGATAAACTATTAATTATAACATGGTGGTGATAAACCATTAATAATAACATGGTGGTGATAATCAATAAATATAACATGGTGGTGATGAACCATTAATATTAACATGGTGGTGATAAACCATTAATTATAACATGGTGGTGATAAATCATTAATAATAACATGGTGGTGATAAACCATTAATAATAATATGGTGGTGATAAACTATTAATAATAACATGGTGGTGATAAACGATTAATAATAACATGGTGGTGATAAACCATTAATCATTACATGGTGGTGATAAACCATTAATAATAACATGGTGGTGATAAACCATTAATCATACCATGGTGGTGATAAACCATTAATAATAACATGGTGGTGATAAACCATTTATTATAATCCGGTGCTACAACTACAACATGATGATGATAAATCATTAATCCCTGCAAGGCCCTGTTACAACCCCTATTGTAATAACAACCCCTATTGTAATAACAACCCCTATTGTAATAACAACCCCTATTGTAATAACAACCCCTATTGTAATAAATGTATATTACCATACAATAAATTCGACATCTAAATCAAAAAGTCTATGGAATTTGATAACCATCTGAGTATCAATATCTAGAAGTAATGACATGCGTTTACACTCCAAAGAATATTTTTAAACACCACAACCGAAAACGTGATGTCGAATGTCCGACTTCTATTGCAATCAATGATATTTAAATAAACGTAAAGTATAATCTCTGAAAGATCGGTCGACTGGGGATTTTGATAATCTGATCCGTATGCATATCGGATAAAATAATCCTCCTTATAGCATTTTTAAAATCATTCTCTACACTCAGACACATTAGATATTACAATAGAGGTTGATTGAAATTTTATTCAAATTATTACATTCATTACAATAGAGGTTGATTGAAATTTTATTCAAATTATTACATTCATTACAATAGAGGTTGATTGAAATTTTATTCAAATTATTACATTCATTACAATAGAGGTTGATTGAAATTTTATTAAAATTATTACATTCATTACAATAGAGGTTGATTGAAATTTTATTAAAATTATTACATTCATTACAATAGAGGTTTATTGAAATTTTATTAAAATTATGACAATAGGGGTTGGAACATGGCCCTGATAAACCATTTATCGCAACATGGTGCTAATAACTGAAAGCACGATCACGTAAAAAATGGCATATAATACTAACTCTGTAGACTAAAAACAGTACCGAATAATAGCAACACAATGATGGTAAAATTTGAGTGGAAAAGCATCAGATTACAATTGCGAATTAATCGGTTTCTGTCGTATTATATTTTCCAATACGGTTAAGGCAGGCAATAAAATTGAATGAAATTGGGTTGAACGTCATATTTATTATTATTTATTTTTTTTAAATTTATTCTTTTTTTTTAAATTTATTTATTTATTCTTTTTTTGTTCTCCCTCTCTCCCCTCGTTGTCTGGTAAGGGTTGGGGTAATGATAGTGTGCCGTTTGAATACTGTTCATTGTGCTTTTGTGTTTTGTTTTTTATTGTTTAATATTACTGATGTAGTAATGTGTGTTTTTATTGTATAATATTGTCTATAGTGTAGTCATATTTTTCTGCACCATCCAACGACCACAGCTCCCGCTTTTAATAACTTTTTTTTAACGATTTATTTTGATGCAGTCTACTTGACAGTTGCAGTCGCTTTACTATAATAAAGGCAGGGCCATTGTTTTGTATGTTCTAAATTGAAGAACTGTAATAGTTCTCTATAATATGACAAACAGCTACGGTACCAAGTCTAAATTAGTCCTTCTGATGTTTCATCTTGTCTCGTAAATACAGAGATCAGTAATGGTTTCGAGTATTATCGATATCCTAATTAACACGCCTCTCCACATTGTGTATTTCAGCCATCCTCGCCTCCTCGTCATCACCATCGTTTTTGTCTTCTTCTTATGTTGATGACAATGATGGCCCGCTCAATTCTTCTTCGCTTTTCATAACAAGTTCGTCTAACTTCTTATTTATAGTATTCATAGTTATAAATGTTATCATTTATATCCACGATACCGTGACAAACCGTCGCTCTATTGCAATTGTGTGTATCATGGTACATATTACCCAAAACAGTCAGTTTAGCATTTAGATGGAAAGTCTGTCGTATGAAGTTCTGGTTACAATATTGTCATAAGCCAACAATGAAAAACAATGAAATGAAATGAGCTTCAAAGTTATACTTTCCTATAACTGACAACACCTGGAGCGAACCAGAGACCAGCGTTTTATTAACCAAGCCAACGCAGCTCCCACTTACAATAATACAAAGAACCCGAATTTCATATATTTTTTTTATAATTGAAAACCGATTTGATCTAATAAAGCCAGTGGCGATCATTTAACTCTAATAGAGCCATCGATAATATTTGGTTAAGTTTTGAAATTAAGTTATGGTGCTGTATTATATGACGAACAGCGTCTGTGTGAAGTCCAATTATGACTGAATTAGTTCTTCTACTTTATTTTGCTTTCGGAATCAGTAACGTTTTGAGTACTCCATCGATATCCTAATTAACAAACCTTGCCCCGTCTTTGTCGTCGCCATCAACATCAACACCATCGTCGTCGCCATTAACATCAACACCATCGTCGTCGCCATCAACATCAACACCATCGTCGTCGCCATTAACATCAACACTATCATCGTCGCCATCAACATCAACGTCGTCGTCTTCCTTAAGACATTGTTTTAATGGGTTTTTTTCATTTCATAGTCATCATCGTCGTCTTCGCCGTCGCCAACATCATCATAATCGTCGCCTTCGTCATCATCATCGTTGTCTCCTTTAATAAATTGTTTTAATGTCGTATCATTTCATAGTCATCATCATCGTCCTCATCGCCAACAACATTATAATCGTCGTCTTCGTCATCATCATCGCTATCATTGTCTTCTTTAAATAATTGTTTTAATGCTCCATACATTTCATAGTCATTTTCCTCGTCGTCATCTTTCATAAATCGTTTTATTGCCCTATTCATTTCAAAGTATTTATAGTTATAAACGTCAATGCCACGTTGTTGGGCTATACCATCATTACACCGACCTACCCTCTCCAATGCAAAACCATCTCCCCGCCCATCATTACAAGCAGGTGTTTGCGGGATGAAACTGGTAATATCCATGTGACGATCATCATAAATAAAACCATCTTCATCTCTAGAATCCAAAATGTCATCATCCTTGAAAACATCATCAATATTGTCGTGGAAGTATCGTTTAGGAATGTACTGAATGAGAAGGATGTCATCTTTTAGCTCTAGGGGTATATCTAACTGTTCAACCTTTCTCCTTATATCAAGTCCAATATGTTGTCTAATAATCCTTACACATTTGTCCTTCAGGGTTAAGCTGAAACAGAACAAATTAAACCTTTCTCTATTTGGTGAATGTAGCGCCTCGTCTGTCGCAACCACCGCATCTTCCATTTTAAAGTTAACAACGGAAACAATTTCGTCCTTCTGTGCTCCGCTTCGATAAAGAAGTTGTCGAAGTTCATGTCTTTCTTTGCTGTTCAAGTTATCTAAAGTAATATGCTCATTATAGTGATTGGTTTCAGAAGATGAAGACTGTAATTGTTGTAGGCAGCAGTTTTCAGCAACTAAATACCGAATGAAACTGGTATTGTGGTTTGATTGCGGCCATGGGAAGAGTAAAATTCGTTGAATCAATCGGTTTCCCTGTCTGTTTGGTAAATTTAAGAGATACCTACAATCTTTATCTAAAAGCAGTGTCAAACATTTGCGACCAAAACCAAGATCAAGAAATTGTAAGGCTGATGATCCTTGTTTATAATCGACAATATGGCGATCCGCTCCTACATCTAGAAGCTTATTGATAATATGTGCATCATTGATTTCGGAAGCTAACATTAATGCTGTTTTACCACCCGAGTCTTGAATATTGACATCTCCTTCAGCATTAGTAAATATATCTACACATCCATTAAAAGTGTTGTAATTTACATGTACATTGTTCTGTAATGAATCAGTTAACGATATGTGTTGCTGCAAACCAGGGTGATTAAATGCATTCACCAGGTCAGCTTGCGACTTTTCTTTTGGCTTTTCGCTGCTGGCATTCATCTTCAACTCAGCTATTGCCGCTTCTTTATACTGTCTGTTCAACTGTGAACATCCAATAACAGCAGCGTGTAAAGCAGTTTGGCCTACTTTGTTCTGTATATTAACATCACATACACGACTATGTTGGGTTAACAGCTGTAGATAGCTATGGTTAAGCAAAAACACGGCATTAATAACGGGGGTATTCGATTTGAAATCTCTGTGATTTATATCAGCACCATAATTAAAAAGCCAGTTGAATTTATCAAATGTAAAATCATATTTCACTTGGGCAAGTAGGTGAAAAATATTTTTATTTGTGTCAACAGTTACATTAGCAACTGGTGACTTCAATCCAATATAATACTCAAAGATTTGTAAATCACCGAATGTAAGAATATCATGAAGTAATTCAACTCCATTACTAACTATATCAGCACCAGACTCAACTAACAGTTGGAAGATGTTACGAGTAGTCTGACAATATCTCATTTTTGTAGAATATACGTTGTTCCGTTTAAAGCAATATCTACATGCTGATAGACCATTATTATCAACACTATTAATGTTATCTTCATCTACCAATACAAGTTTAACGATATCTGTGTTAGTAGCGTATTGCATCGCTATCATTAATGGTGTAATACCGGATTTATTAGTAGTTCTTATATCAGCTCCATGTTCGATTAGTAATGATATTAGTTTTATACATGAATCTATATTATCACCATGGTATAGTATAGCATATGCTAAAGGAGTATCACCTCTCCCGTCTATTCCATTAATATCAGCTCCATGTTTGATTAGTAATGATATTAGTTTTATACATGAATCTATATTATCACCATGGTATCGTATAGCACATGTTAATGGAGTAAAACCATCTCCACCCATTCCATTAATATCAGCTCCATGTTCGATTAGTAATGATATTAGTTTTATACATGTATCTATATTATCACCATGGTATCGTATAGCACATGTTAAAGGAGTAAAACCATCCCCGTCCATTCTATTAATACCTGCTCCATGTTCGATTAGTAATGATATTAGTTTTATACATGTATCTGTATTATCACCATGGTGTCGTATAGCATATGTTAAAGGAGTATCACCTCTCCCATCCATTCTATTAATATCAGCTCCATGTTTGATTAGTGATGATATTACTGGTAAACATATATTATCTGTATTACCACTATGATGTTTAATAACATAATGTAAAGACCTACTCGAATCCAACCCAGCTTCTGTTAGAACATCGATACAGTTTAGACAATCTGATGCATTATCAGCGTTTTTTATACAATAATATAACGCCGTGTAACCCTCCACAGATTTACAATAAACCACGCGTTTAATGTTAACATTACTCAATAGAATCGATAACATTTCACCTGATTTTGCAAACATTAGAATAGAATAATCAGGGTCTGGTTTAAGGTCTATATCAGTAATAGATAATATATATTTAACTGTGCTTAAACTGTTAGACCTGACAGATTCGGTTAAAGCACTCCATAAATTACCTTCATGTCGAAATTGTAAACTAAATCCATGAGAAAACAGATACTTTATACCGTCAACAAAATCATGTTTTATAGCACATGTTAGTAATTCCAATCTGTGGTTAATATCAGATTGTAACAGTTGACATTTAGTCAATAAATATTGTAAGAGTTGTAAACTACCCTTAACTATTGCCTTATTAGCCAATTTAATAAAATCACTGCTCAATCTTCTAAAATCATCAGGTTGCAGTTGATTTAGTAATGTCTCTACTTCATCAGTGTTCTCAGATTCAATAGATGTCTCCAATCTAAAACAATAGATTTAAAGGATTAAAAGCAATTTAAAGAGTCATATAACATATGTGTTCAAATCATATGTGGTCATCTTTGTGTACATGGTATTGTCATGTGTTGTCTTACATTTCAACAAAACAGCATATATTAGTAATTATTGTCATTTGAACACACAAGATTAAATCGATAAACCCATGCCATACGTGTTAGCAACCTCTCTTAAGAATACCATTATTAGTTGTTTATTGCGGGATATTCCATATGGCTCACCTAAATATCCAAAGGGACAAATGGCTATTTCATGTTAGAGACTTTCTGTGATTCTTCCCTTCTAATAATCACATTTTACAAAATTAAGAGTGATCAAACCAGACCATAGCTGCATTAGTGACAGTCGTCAACGGAAATTATTATTTTTAATCATCATAGCTATGTTTATTAAAACTCGACAATATTTTTTTTAAATGTTAGTAGCATCCAAAGCCGTATGATGTCGTCAAAATCACCTTTCGGCCAAATAGTAAATGCGGAAGCGGGACATAATCTTCGGTAGTTAATATCGAAACTAGCTATCACTTTCCAGTATTTTTGTCGTCCCTTTTTTTTTGTATTTTGTCTAATGCAAACTGTTACGTTGGTCCTTAACATCATTATAACTATTTATTTATAAACCAAGCCATGAGCAGAAAATAAAAATTGATTTTAGCTAGTTATTTAATATTGGTAACAAAAACTGTCGGGACCAATATAGTAAATCTAAACATTCTAAATCGCCCAGGACTTGGGATATTCCATATTTGTGTTCAATGCAATGAATTAATATGTTGAAATGAATTAAATAAATATTTATATTACACATTTATAGTTGGGAATGTGAGTGTGCCTCTTAAATAAATCTGGTTAAAGTACATTAAATAACAACGTAATGTGTACATACTGCTTGATTATAAAAGTTATATGCTCTGCAATTATTTCTTCCTGTCTGTCTGCATTTATTTCTTCCTGTTTTTCTTCATTTAATTCTTGCTGTCTTTCTTCATTATGCCCCTCTGAAAAAATAAAGGGCGTTTAACTTCTTGTCAACCTAATATTTATGTTACAGAGAGAGAGAGAGAGAGAGAGAAATGGGATTCAACGTCCAATCGACACAAACTAGGTCATTCTGGGACTAACGTATGGTTTTCAATTTGTTTTTCTATAATTCGCTTGCGCGTAGGGGTCTTTAGCAGTGGGAGGAAACCGGAGTGCCCGGAGGAAACCCACGAGGTTGAGAAGGCGCCCCTATCTCCATGTCACATACGCTTACACTAGGGCTCAAAACCACAGCCGCAAGCCAGAGATGACCGGCCAGCTAGAGGTCGAAGCGCGGAACTCTAGACCAATAGCACCCCCACCCCCCTGTCAAGTTTACAATGCATGCGGTAAAATATTATGCTGATATAGACCAATGTCCATGTTACCGCCGTAAATAAGAAACCCTGTTGTGTTACCCATTGTGTTACAAATGTCTTGGTGAATTGACATGAAATGATGTATACTGTCCTACGTTTCTGTGAATAAAATTAAGTTTTATGGCACGTCAGCTCCAATGGGTTATATTGTGCTAAACATATGATGAAGAATGAGACGAGTAAAAATTATGTCTTAAAACAACCAATTTCACAGGTGTTGTAAAACTAAACGGCATACATGGAAACATTTTAAATATAACAAGCGGTTGCCATGTTGGATTCGCCCACGTTATTATCGAGATGGACTATGGGGACAATAGAGAGCCATAATCCTCGAAGTTAAGAGTCGGATATGCGTAAGCCTCGAATGTAACCCAGATCTTTTGGATAGATTTATTTTTACCTCAGAGGACTTAGAACCTTAAATTTTCTTACACAATTTGCGTATGGGCAAAAACTGATAGAAGAAACGCAAGAAATTATATGAACACCAGCATTGCTGAATCAACTACTGACTCTGATGCCCTTTACAAGCTGATGTTCCGCATTGGTATAGTAGGAACATATGCCAAGCTGGTGGGGAAAGGTGCCAATCTCCATGGCCTTGGGGAACCAAAGGCCATTACAGAGGCTTTCTCATAGTACTTTAGTCAGAAGATCACCAATATTCGCAAACAGTTTGATTATGAAGGAGTATCTGTCGCAACATTCAGAATGCAGTGACAATGCGTTTACATTCCTTTGGTAAAATCACAGAGTCAGAATTGTCAGTTATTCTAAAGCAATCCAAATCAACATTATGTCTCTTTGGATCCTGTCCCAACATCGTTGATAATTGAGAATATGGACATCCTGCTCCCAGTGTTAATGAAATTGGTGCATCTTAGTCTGCACTAGGAAAGCCTCTTTTGAAGAAACCTGGTCTAGACTCAGACCAATTAAAGAATTATCGTCCAGTATTATGTTTGTGATAATTATATCTGTACTTACTTTGATCTACAGGTTTAACTTCCAGTGGTTTAAAAGATGCCATCTTTTCCTCAAAGACTGGATCTGATTGGTTGATATCATGCTTTATAGTTTGTAAAAGGTTTTCACTTTCTTGACCATCTACAACAAAAAAATAGTTTAAATAAAACGACCTCGGACCTAATGATAACATGCCATGTATTTGCACAACTCAATAACAAATCGACAAAACTAGATATCAACAAATGAATACGTCTCCAGTCGCGTAATATCGGAATTCAACTAGATGTATTAAACCCACGAATACTGTAAAATGAATAACGGATAATAATTTAGTCAACTATTAATAATAAATACATAAACCTACCTTCTAACAGTTTAGCCAAACTATGATGATGTGTTTCTTTCAAACCTTTCACAAAGACTGGAAAACTTCCTTTACAATCTTTAATAAGGATGTTTAACATCTTGATGGTTTTCTTTATTGGTGAGTCTACCATGTCGATTGTATGGTTATCTTCAGGTAGAAGTATACCTTTATTGGCCAGATAAACACATATAGGCTGGGGGTCATTGATTCCATCAATGAGTTTCAATTTAACTTTCTCCATACGTCTCAGATCCTCACCAGTCATTGGGCCTCTTTGCTTTGATTTTATGCTACAGAATGCGAAGAAGAAAATATTTTATATATATCATTGGCATACACTGGAAAAACACATCCAAGTTAAAGGCCAAATCCCAAAACTTGCTTATTACATAAAATATATCTTTTATATAATGCAATTTATTTTACTAACAAAATCAAGATATTGTAAAAGGTGTGTAACTTAATTTACTAATAAACAAATTCATAATCAATTTTACCAAAGATACTAGTCAAAACAGCACATGGTACAGAGGTGTAAAAGTCAATTTCCACATGTTACATATTTTGTTAAGAACCATAGTGATTCCAAAAATAAGTTCACGGCCATCAAGATAATTCAGATGTTGGATTTTTTAATAGATAATATATTTGTTGAATTTGGAGGGGAAATTCATCAGCAAGTGGTAGGTGTCCCAATGGGTACCAACTGTGCACCTTTGCTTGCTGATTTGTTTCTCTATTCATACGAGGCCGAGTACATGCAAGCACTCGTAAAATCCAACAAACGATTGGTTAGACATTTTAATTTCACTTATCGATATATCGATGATGTTCTATCACTGAATAATTCAAAATTCAGTGATTATATAGAATTCATATATCCTGATGAGCTCGAAATTAAAAACACTACTGACAGTGACAATTACGCTTACTACTTGGATCTGCGTCTCTATTTTGACAATTGCCATAAACTCAGTGTTAAACTGTACGATAAACGTGATGATTTTGACTTTCCTATTGTTAACTTTCCATTTATTAGTAGTAACATTCCAATATCACCAGCTTATGGAGTGTTTGTGTCTCAGCTAATTCGTTACGCGAGAGCTTGTTCGTTCTATTCTGATTTTTTTAATAGATCGAGGCATTTGTCATCTAAGCTTCAACTACAGGGATACTTACGAACTAAACTTATTAAAACCTTTAAAAAGTTTTATGGTCGTCATATTGATTTGATTGGTAAATATGACATGTCTCTTTCGACTATAATATTTGACCTATTTCATTGACGGATATACTATATCCCTGATAATATAGGTCTACTACGTTGTTAACACTGTTCATCACGTGTATTTTGCATACCTATAGTTCATTGGCCAATCACGCTATTTTACCGAGATTTCGCTTAATAGATTGGATGCAGCTATGGCGGGTGTGGCATGCCAGCAGGGTAAGCTTACTCTTCCGGACACCTGTTACCACTGTTTGTCGTGTATTTTGTACACGGTGAACAGTCCATATGCTGATTACACTATTTTGCCATATTACACTATTTTGCCTATACCGTTTTTAGGAATTTTGTCTGATGGTTTGGATTGTTCGTACTTGGTTTTATTTTATTTCTACCACTGGGTGGGTTACTCTGCTGGTGGATGTTTTATGTCCCCGAGGTAACCTGAAACCCAGTAGCTTTATAGTTACATGTTAAGTACAAATAACCTCAATTTACGGCTGGGAGGCAGTTTCAGGGTAAAAAACTGCTACGATACCCCAAGGGCACGGGGGTAATCGGCGATATATCCCAAGATACTAGTAATAGTATGGGAGATATCCTTCGTTCAGGTGCTTCTAATGTTTTAAATTCCTCGGATAATTCATTAATCTCAACCCAACCATGTTCTGTCAAACTAACTGATATTTTGCATTTTTCACCAGATCAATATAATTGTTATATTTCTAAATGTATGTCTAAAAATTGTAAAACCTGTCCTATTTTGAATAGTAATAATTCTTTTACAAGTTCTTTAACTAATAAAATATATTGTACACGAGGGTTTGAGAAACTAAGTTGTAAAACATCCAATATTATCTACGGTATAGAATGTACTCTCTGCGGACTGGTTTATGTTGGCGAAACTAAAGGACCTTTACATTTACGTATTAATGGTCATCGTCATAATATAAATAAGGGTAGTGACCAGATTCTTTATAGACATTTTAACCAACCCGACCACTCTATACTATCAATGAGGGTGTCTATATTAGAGAAAATTTACCACCATACCAACAGCCCTACTTTGAGTACTCCATTTCGCAGAGACCGAGAGGAATATTGGATACGTACGTTAGGTACTGCCACCCCTTATGGATGCAATGACAATGTAGCTAGTATTGGAAATCTGTCTAGCCCGGCGTGTAGCAATGTTAATGTCATGACGTTATTCCCCAAGTTTCGTCGTCGAAAACGCAGTCATGGACATCGTCGCTACACACCACCCAAGCTCAGAACTATTTCACTTGATGCCCTTTTGGAAATTATCCAAGAACCACTAGGGCCACACCATATCCGTACTAAATTATATTCGATTCCACTGACCATTTTGAAATTGCTTCAATCTGAATGTTTGGATACAAATTTTACTGATCCTGCATCCACTGAATACAGGGTTGTATCCATTGTTCTTGACATTGCTCACCGTCGTTTAGACATTGCGACTGAACCCGATGCATCTAACACCACCAACAGCTCTTTTCTTAAACTGAAATTTGCTAATAAAGGCATTGATGCTATCGGGTTAAGCCAAATATTACACCATAAGCATGTCACAGCACACATCCCTCCTTATTTCAAAACTGTTACTGTTCCCCGGATTTCTTATACATATACTAAACCCATTGCATCCAAATAATTTAATTACAGAAACGCATTATCTAACATCAATGCAAAGGAATTATATGATAACCCTCTACCCTGTTCTTGCTCTACGTCGTCATTTATTTACCAACCAGCTGGACACGTAGTCACTGGTGATTTGAATATAGTCCAGAATAATAAGTTACGTGAGATTTTGTCCAAAGGACCCAAATACCGGGAACCGCAACCATTTTCATGGGATCAAAATTTCAAACTTATTATGGATGCCGTAGAGGACTACGCTAGATCATGGGCCAAGAGGGAAGATGTTATTTCTGATACTCTCTCAGATTGGACTAAGTCTATTAGTCGTTTACTTAAACGCAGAATTTATATGCAACGCTTGTTAGTTGACACTAGGCCTAAATATATTTTCAATGATGTTAGCATTGTTGAAAATCTCAACGCCTTACATAACAAGTATGTCATTGTGCCAGCTGACAAAGCATCCAATAACCTAGTGTTTATATGTAAACGGTATTATTATGACTGCCTGTTCAAAGAACTAAATTTCGGGAAACCAATTGACAGTGCTACGTATAAACGCTCTACTCTAAGTAAGGATGAAATTATATCCAATCACAGATCTGTACTCACTTTATTTGGTACGCCATGTGGTGATACCTATACAGATCTGCCGCTGCTATATTGGATACCTAAACTACATAAAAATCCCTACAAGCAACGTTTTATAGCAGGTTCATCCCGTTGTTCCACTAAACCACTTTCAAAAGTATTGACATCTATACTAACGGCAGTGAAAGAGGGTATTCAAAAATATTGCGACAAAAAATACTCTCGTAGTGGTATCAATCAAATGTGGATATTGAAAAATTCCAAAGAATTACTTGATGGTTTGCAATCTAGATCACTTGCTTCAGTCTCATCTATACAAACTTTTGACTTTTCTACCTTGTACACTAAAATTCCCCATAGCAAATTAAAAACCCGATTGAAAGACATTATTCACAGTGTCTTTTCAACTAAATCGGGACATGTCAGATATCAATATTTAGTTGTTAATTACAATTCTACATATTTTGTTAAGAACCATAGTGATTCCAAAAATAAGTTCACGGCCATCAAGATAATTCAGATGTTGGATTTTTTAATAGATAATATATTTGTTGAATTTGGAGGGGAAATTTATCAGCAAGTGGTAGGTGTCCCAATGGGTACCAACTGTGCACCTTTGCTTGCTGATTTGTTTCTCTATTCATACGAGGCCGAGTACATGCAAGCACTCGTAAAATCCAACAAACGATTGGTTAGACATTTTAATTTCACTTATCGATATATCGATGATGTTCTATCACTGAATAATTCAAAATTCAGTGATTATATAGAATTCATATATCCTGATGAGCTCGAAATTAAAAACACTACTGACAGTGACAATTACGCTTCCTACTTGGATCTGCGTCTCGATTTTGACAATTGCCATAAACTCAGTGTTAAACTGTACGATAAACGTGATGACTTTGACTTTCCTATTGTTAACTTTCCATTTATTAGTAGTAACATTCCAATATCACCAGCTTATGGAGTGTTTGTGTCTCAGCTAATTCGTTACGCGAGAGCTTGTTCGTTCTATTCTGATTTTTTAAATAGATCGAGGCATTTGTCATCTAAGCTTCAACTACAGGGATACTTACGAACTAAACTTATTAAAACCTTTAAAAAGTTTTATGGTCGTCATATTGATTTGATTGGTAAATATGACATGTCTCTTTCGACTATAATATTTGACCTATTTCATTGACGGATATACTATATCCCTGATAATATAGGTCTACTACGTTGTTAACACTGTTCATCACGTGTATTTTGCATACCTATAGTTCATTGGCCAATCACGCTATTTTACCGAGATTTCGCTTAATAGATTGGATGCAGCTATGGCGGGTGTGGCATGCCAGCAGGGTAAGCTTACTCTTCCGGACACCTGTTACCACTGTTTGTCGTGTATTTTGTACACGGTGAACAGTCCATATGCTGATTACACTATTTTGCCTATACCGTTTTTAGGACTTCGAATTTTGTCTGATGGTTTGGATTGTTCGTACTTGGTTTTATTTTATTTATAAGTAGGTAAATCAATTTCCAAACGAGTCCATGTTACTATTCCAGCTTTAATAATAGTTCTTAGAATACTAGAAAAGTTCAAGCGCAAAAACGGACAAAAGCCATTTTGACGTAATAAAACTATGCCTCCCAGCAGACAGATGACGATTATGCCACGTATCGGTGCCGCCGATTCGTTTATTACAAATGACGTCAACTCCAATGAAAAACACATCGTTATTCAACATTTTTAACATAAACCGACAAATGCCGATACCATTTTACTGCAAATAGCTATAACTCAATTTTAGCCAATCATGTGCCATAATGCGATCGCGCTGCACTGACGTCATTCCATCACTGACAATTAAGGAATTCTTGATTAAATTGACATTCTAAGCAAAAATAGGCGCGTTCTCTACCCAATACTATGAGATTAGACGAACTAGTGGCCCTATTAATCAGAGGCCTTAAACAGAAGGCTGGTAAGGACACAACTGCTCGGGAACGGACAAAGAACGCCTGTCATGACGGATCAGCTGAAAGTAAAAGTTTATAAAAAGTTTGGAGTTGCCTGCTTTTGAAAGACAAACGTTGGAGTTCTCTGTTTTGTGGTGAAACTCAATATATAGTTTCAATTATTTTTTATATCAAATTAAGCTGTTATATACTTTATTTAAATTAATCAAAAACATGGCCTAGAAAACATTAAAACATTAGGTATGGCCTAGAAAACATTAAAAGAAAATTCATTTTAAACAAAACAACAAAAATGGACTTGTCTCCTTTTGCATATAAGCTCTTCTAGATTTGTTCGCATCACAAACCCAACATGCAATTTGGTGCAAAACACTTCGAAATTACACTGGTATTAATAGTTTTTTCATTATTGATAAAAATAAACCTATAGTAGAGACTATAGATAAAATCAATAATAAGGATAATGCAAAAACAATAGAAACGTTCGATTTTTCTACTTTGTATACTATGCTCCAACATGCAGATCTTAAAAAAAATTTGGATTGGTTTGTAGATAAAGCCTTTAATGTAGCTTTCGGAAGAGGCAGACACTTGATGGCCATTTACTCTCAAGATGCTAGATGGATCATAAAACCTCGCAATGCCGAATTGTAATTTTTGATAAAGAACAATTTCAAAACATAATACATTTTCTCATTGACAATGCCATATTTGAGGTTGGGGATCAGATAATACAGCAAACTATTGGTTTACCAATGGGAACTGACCCCGCCCCATTTATAGCAAATGCACATTTACATAAATATGAATTCTACTTTCAGGACCATAAAAGAAAAACAGATTACAAAGTAGCTAAAAGTCTCAACTACACCTTCCGTTACATTGATGACATAACACCCATCAATGATAATGGAAATTTCAATAAATATAAAAGTGAAATATATCCCCCTGAATGATTATTAAATAAAGAAAATTCCGGCACCCAGATTGCATCTGTTCTTGACCTGGACATCAATATCATTAACAATAAATTTAATGTTGGTATTTTCGACAAAACGGACAAATTCGGTTTTGAAGTAGTAAAATATCCGTCAATGTATAGTAACATACCAGATACAGCACTATATAATGTTTTCTTTTCACAGGCATTACGATTTTTGACCGTATGTAACAATAAAGAACTGGTTCTTTCCCGAATAAAATCCCGGTTTTTGAAATGCACTGCCAAAGGAGGTACACAGTTACGCATATTTAAAGACATTTCGAAACTTCCGTTTCATCAATATATCAAGTTTAACATTTCTTATAAGTATATAACCGAGTACATATTGGATGATTATCCAATTTAATTTAGTTTAATTTGTATAGTTACGTAACCCTGTTTGGATTATCGCCCTTATTGTTATCATTTTATGACTTCATAAATACACTTACATTGTATGCTTTCTTCTACATTCCTGTTTTGCATTGCTTGTATGGGGTATTTAGTATTATGTTTTGTACAATTATACAACTTAAAAATTCTGATTGGTTGTTTAAACTTATAGCTTTTAGCATTATTAAATCTTGATTATCACCCTTTTTGTTAAGATATTCTATTGACGTCATTGATAACATTACGACGTATTTACGTCACACCATTCAGTTAGCAGACAACTGCCTCCTGAGACGGTCTACATTTTCTTTTCTTCTTTGTGTTCGGTTGTTTGTGCGTTTACTTGTACGAGTGAAATATGTTCAATTTTGAGTGAAGTCTGTGTTGCTTCAGACCCAGGACTGTACAGCGCAGTGGACGCTTACGGCTAGCCCCCGGATCCATTCACTCTTTTTTGAATTGTTTTTTTGTTTGTATTGTTTGCTGTTTCGGAGTATGATGTCTTGTCGTTATATTTGTCCTTTATGTAAATCATATGTGGCGCAGTCCCTCTGCACAAACTATTATAAAAAAATATTTGTTTCTGTACTGTTATATAGATACGTAACGAAACACGGCCAGGTGTAAAGTTATCATTTATGTCTCTTCCTGTGTTTTATACAAAATACATAAAAACCATAATCATCCTATTGTACAAATAATTGTAAATCATTGGGAGGTCGGACAAGAAATTGACACACAGAATATCTAAAATTACATAATGCCGCATAAATTGGAGCAATCACAATATCGATTAGTTGACGAATTGACCAGTAAATATCCCTTTGTGTATGTTCCAAGATAATACAAATTTATCCATTCCACAAAAGATGTGTGTTTTAAAGTGTGTTTTGAAGTGTACATATTACAGAATAAGATGAATCCTTTTCACAACAACGTGGGGGATCACGGTGGCTAAGTGGATAAGGCGCTGGTTCGCTAGCCTGGCGGTTGAGTGTTCGATCCCTGCATTGGCCGAGAAAGTTCATCTCGATTTTCCGGCGTGATTTCCCCTTGTCAGTGATGCAGGAGGGCCTGACAAGGACAGCTGCCTAGTCGTTCGGATGGGACGAAAAACCGAGGTCCCGTGTACAAATTGGAGTGCACGTAAAAGATCCCTTGGCAGTTGGAATTCGATATAAGAGTAGGCCGTAGCGCCGCTGCCCGGGCAAAATTTCCCTCATTGCACACTGTGGCGTATGCCCGTCTTCAATTAGCCCAGGTACGGTGCTTAAGCGTAGGACGTTAAACCCCATTTCATTCATTCATTCATTCACAACAACGTCAAGTCAATCTTTACATACCTTGTAGTATCTTGAACGGCAGCCGATTGTTCTTCACCATCCACATTGAGACGAACCTAAAAAAAAATAAATCGAATAACCAAGAACAACATTTTTATCTGTCGTAACATTAGGTCAATAGGCAACAATAGATACACCCACAAGAGCTAAATTAACCAGATTACACTATTTTGCCTATACCGTTTTTTAGGACTTCGAATTCTGTCTAATGGTTTGGATTGTTCATACTTGGTTTTATTTCACTTGTATACTTTGGTAGGTAATGTCAGAATTCACAAGACTAACAACAAATAGGTCTGACGGTCGGACCTAGACTTTATAACAAAAGGGGCAAGATCAAAATCACTGAAAATCAAGTATAACTGTGGATGTTATGACTAGACATCATTGGTTACGACAGACAACAAATATACATGTCGAAATTAAAGCACCTACTCTGGAAGCTATTGAGTAGAGTTCTATCTTCCAATAGGACATATAGCTTCAATGGGACAGAAAATCAATGTAAACTATACATAACGATAGAGATGAGTAATTACAGTCTGTAAAGTATTAAGAATATACAGTGATATCAACTGGGACATGGGTAAAAGAATTAAGTACGAATATGCAATCATACCTGTTTTCTGTTCAACTGTTTGATCCACTGGTCAATAGTAACCAAGTTGATAGAGTCTGGTATGTCAACAATTTTCACCAGTAAAATGTTACACCGTTGATGATTCGTTATTCCACAACATAATACTATTGAGTTATCGTCAAAAATTATTCTACACTTGCTGGCATCAGGTAAATTTTTGATGTTGGTGTGGACTATGAAATGTTCACGGTCATGACCTTGAAATACTCCTGCGCGGTATTTATATATTTCACCGGTGTCTATATGAACAACTGTTGGACCAGGTTGTAGATGGTCTATTATTAAGTTTGGAATATGATAAATGATTAGATTGTTTAACTTGCATTTTAAGACACGATCATAATCAGTAACCATTTGTTCGTGACCTTCATGGTAAGTAAACCTAAAACTAACAGCGTCTGAAGCATTCGCGCCTTTCATTGTGGAAAGAACATAACCCCCAAACCCACTTTTGAACAACGATCCATATCCTTCTGTGTATTTCAAATGTGGGATGGTTTTCTGGACATCTATTACTACACGTTCACCAGAGCATGCTTTACTAGAGCATGCTTCCGGATTATCAGTCTGGATTTTTCCAAGATTAATTCCATACTTTTCACCGGTAGATTTATCAATGTAAGTGTAATATAGGTTATCTCGATTCTGACCCTTTAACAAAAAAATAAATATAAGTAAATCATCTTGCCATTTGTATATAATGCCTAAAGGCAGATACACTTGTTTGGACTGATTCCCGAATATTACTTCATCGGTTACTGCAGATTATGGTATAATAAAATGAAATGTATTAAAACTCCTGGGACGATAATTGCCATAGGAACCATTAGAAAATATAAATGCATACATATAAGTGACATATGCCTGGAGTCACTTAGATAATAAACAGCCCCTGCAATACATTCTATTTTTTAGCTGAAATCAATCATAGGTTTTGGTATCCCTTTCTTTGAAAAATATGGACAGGACAATCGCACAAAATCATCAAATTTGCTTGAAAAGTTGTTCTAAAGAAAAGGTCGATTCACGGTATGAAATTAAATGGTGTTTTAACTATGAGGGTGAATGTTTGCCCGGACAACGTCGCCACGTAGTACTCATATGTTTTCATCAGTTGAGCGAGTAGGTGTGTTTCTTTGGAAAAAAAAACATTGCATATAATCGGCATACTTTGGTTATTTTAAACGCATCTAAATTTGATCCTCCAAGATCCGTTAGCGCAAAATTGTATTTGTTCCAAAAATTGTGACAGTCACCAAACCACTTAAATATACAGTCTATCAAACTGGAAATGGTATGAAATGGGGTTTAACGACCGATTGTTCAGCTCCTGACTGGCTAATGAAAACCGGAATACGCCATACAGTGTGCTATGATGGAATGTCGCTCGGGCAGCGGTACTATGACCTCCATTTTATGTCCCATCAGGCCCTCCGTTCTGCACCACTGACAAAAATAAACTACGTCAGATTTGCCCGATGAACTTCCTCGGCCACGGCAGAGATCAAACACGCGACCTTCATATCGGGCAGCCACCGTCTTAGCCACTTAAAAAGAATGAAGTAAGAATATGCATTACTACCTGTTTTCTGTTCAACTGTTTCATCCATTGGTCAACAGTAACCACGTTGATAGAGGCTGGTGTTTCTACAGTTCTTATCAGCAAACTGCTACACTGTTCATGTGTTGCTAGTCCACAACATGATACTACTGAATTGTCGTCAAATATTATTTTACATTTCCTTGCATAAGGTAAATTTTTGATGTTGGTGTTGACTATTATATGTTCATCGTCTTGACTATGAACAACCCCAGCTCGGTATTTATATACCCTGCCTGTGTCTATGTGAACAACTGTTGGACCAGGTTGTAGACAGTCTGTGATCATATTCGGTATATGATAAATGAATATATTGCGAAAACCATATTTCAAAACAATGTTATAATCATTAACAAGTTGTTCACGTCCATCATCGTTACGAAACTTAAAACTAACATTGTCTGTATCACATGTATCTTTCCTTGTTGTGAAAACATAACCCTCAATTCCGCTTTTGAAAGCCAACCCATATTCTGTTGTATCTTGTAAGTTTGCGATGTTTTTCTGGACATCTATCACCACATTTGTACCAGTTGGTATATCTGTGGATGTAGAAGTACCATCAGCGTGTTTGGTTTTCAGAAGGTTCATCCGAAAGCTGTCACTGACACATTGGTAATTTGGACTTAAATTGTTATCGTCTCCCTTCAACAATAAAATGAAATCGGTAAATCACACAATTTGATAAAGCGCACTATTGACAAGGAAACTTAGAAACTGGTACTATAAATGATATTATGACATTGGTCCCCAGTTCCTTACTCATAATCGATTACAATTTCCCTTGAAAAGTGTCCAAAACTATAATCGCACTTGTTCCAAATGGAATATTATCAGTATTTCATCAACAATGACGAGCGAATTTAGTCTTTGATATAAAGCTAATACCGAGAATGCGTCAGGTGTTGGTTTCCATATTCAACCGATGGGTAGTGCTGCAAATTTCGTAATTAGGGTATATTATATTTTACAGTACTATAGCCTATAAACCTTGTGTTGGCGGAACGAAAATTGCGTGAAAAAAATAATATGTATAAGCTCGTATTTCGCATATCAGTCCCCAAATTAAAATCAAAAAAAAAACTATTTATATGCATACTACCTGATTCATCCATTGGTCAACAGTAACCACATTAATAGAGGCTGGTATCTCAACCATCTTCATCAGTAAACTGCTACACTCGTGATGCTTCTTTATTCCACAACATGATACCATTGAGCTATTGTCAAATATTATTTTACACTGGTTGACATCGGGTAAATGTTTGATGTTGGTGTGGACTATGAAATATTCATCGTTTTGACTTCGAACCACCCCAGCGCGGTATTTATATATTTCACCGGTGTCTATATGAACAACTGTTGGACCAGGTTGTAGATTGTCTATTATTAGGTTTGGTATATGATAAACAATTAGATTGTTTAACTTGCATTTTAAGACAAGATCATAATCAGCAACCATTTGTTCGCGACCATCATCGTTAGTAAACCTAAAACTGATATTTTCTGTATCATTTGCGTCTTTCCTGTTGGAAATAACATAACCCCCAAGCCCGCTTTTGAACACCGATCCATATCCTTCTGTGTCTTTCAAATGTGGGATGGTTTTCTGGACATCTATTACTACACGTTCACCGGAGCATGCTTCACTAGAGCATGCTTCCGGATGATCAGTTCTGGATTCCATATTTTTCACCGGTAGATTTATCAATGTATGTGTAATATTGGTTATCTCCATTCTGGCCCTTTACCTAAAAAATATAAATATAAGTAAATCATCTTGCCATTTGTATATAATGCCTAAAGGCAGATACGCAGTGAATTTGACGGATGTTTGTAATCATCAGAGAGGGTAGGTATTTTTAGTTTACAGACCCTTGAGAAGCATCACATACATTGAATATTTAAGTTATATTAGGAAACTTTATCGTTGTCTTCGGCCTACTCACACACAGGCTCAGGTTTCAGGACAACAAGTCACAACACCCGTTTCTGATACACACTGGCATGGCCCATACGCCATGTGTATTGTATCATCAATAGTTTTGAATTAAACAATTTAACTTACTTTGAAGTGAAGGGATTCTGTTTCTGTCGCCATTTTTAGTAATCATTGTGTATACACATGCACATATTATCTCAAACGTACTCACAGCAAACCTAGCAATGTATTCATTCTCTGTGAATAAACGACTCCATAATAGTTCTTTAGTCCCGACTTAACTTTCAAACAAGACCAAGACGCATAGCCTATTGTTAAATTACACAATACATCACTAGGCTATGTATGGACACCTTTGGTCTATGTCGCAGTTAGAATTTATATGAATAATAGTTGATTCTGTCTGGCAAGTCAATTGGTATATTTTGTTAAAGAGCACATAAGATCGTAAATTTCTATTACATATTATAATAAACAATGATTACAAAACCCATATTACGGAAAGTTCAAATCAATCTGATTAAAATTAACTGAGCTATTTACGTTTTAGTATGGGACAGCCAAAAACGGTTTTCAAATTTTCATGAACGACCTTAATCCGGTTGATTGGCTGATGACGTCACAGGCACTACACATACATGTACTATTCACATTATCTATCCAATATATCAAGTTCAAGTTCTTTATTCCCTTGGGTCAAAAACCCATCGGGTAAAACACACATACAATACATACAAACGAACATTAAATGAAAATATATACATAATGTACAAGGAGAGTATGACTATAACATGTACAAAAGAGTTAAAGTTGATTACATTTCAAGGATAAGTTCAGATCTTCTCTTATTGGCGTGTATTAGAAACCGACCCAGATTCTCTAATTCTGTGGTGTTCTTAGAGGAAAGAAGTTGTATTAGCTTATAGACACTTGGGTTTTTACTAAAATATTGTTTTATAAATTTATTTCGCAGGTTTTCGTATCTAGGACAAATAAGAATAAAATGATACTCGTCCTCGATATCTAGTTTATTGCATAAAATACATAATCTATCCTTTCTAGCGGTCTTAACATACCTGCCTTTCCCGATATTTAAATTATGGCTAGAAAGTCTTATTCGTGTTATTTCACGTATATATTTAATATGTAGCGATTTAGTTAAATAAGACTGGAGCGTAAACTTATCTACAATATATTTGTATATGTGACATTTGGACGATTCAATAATTTTTTCATGGCATTCTTGTTTAAAAATATCAATTAGACGAAGTTTTATTACAGACAATGTGCGTTTAGAACTTTCAAAACCATTACTTTCCCAAATATTTCCTAATCCAAGCCTAAATAATTCTTTTTTAATATTGTCTATCCAGTTATCATTGTTTATACACATATCTTTATAACATCGTCTGAGGATTATATTGTCGGCGTTAATTAACTTTAACCAATATTTAAATATTCGAATTTTTCTTATTATAGCAAGTGGATATCTACCCAATTCGTAGTATATCATAACAGTACTGGTACTATTTCGTGTTTCAAGAAGTCTTTTGCAAAAATTAAGATGCACCTTTTCGACATCCTCGGCTTTATGAAAGCCCCAAACTTCCGAGCCATAGCATAATATACTACTCACGTAGGTGTCAAAAACTGACAATTTTGTTACGGTGTTAAAATAGTTTTCATTACATACTTTTAAAACGGAAAATAGTGCTTTTCGGGCCTGGTCAGATACGTTTTTTTGTGTTTTAATAAATTTACCATTAAAATTCAACAATACTCCTAAGTAGTTAAATGAGTCAACAACTTCAAGATTTTGATTATGGAATGACCAGTTTTCATTTCTGTCAAATTTTCCACCATTTCTAAAAATCACGATTTTAGTTTTTGATATATTTACTGATAAGTCCCATTTTTGTGTGTAAGTAAACAGTGAGTTTAATAAATTTTGCAGCCCCTCTGGGGTTTCTGAAAATAAAACCTTGTCATCCGCATACATTATCAAAAATATATTTAGCGTTTGGATATCTCTAGTTTGGCAATTGTCTGCTAGTAGGTGAGATTCACAATCATGTAAATACATTGAAAATAGGACAGGGGAGAGAACCTCGCCCTGGAAGAGACCATTTTGACACTGAAATATATCTGATACGCCATTTTCGAATTTAACACAGCACTTGACTTTATCATAAAGAGATCTAACTACCTTAAGAAATTTACCTCCTATTCCCTGTTGTATAAGTTTATACCATAAGTTGTTTCTATTGACAAAATCGAAAGCCTTACTATAATCCACGAAACAGCAGTATAGACGTTTTTTCTGTTTTAGTGTTCGATTAATAAGTGCTTGAAGAACAAAAATTGCATCGACCGTACTTACATTTTTTCGGAATCCAAACTGACTAGGTGGTATTATGTTACATTCTTTGTCAAATTTTAGTAATCTATTATTCAAGATAGAAGTAAACAGTTTCCCTAGACACGAAACAATAGATATTCCCCTATAGTTATTTGGATCATTAGCGTCCCCTTTCTTGTAAACTGGCACCAAGTTTCCTATAGCCCACGTTGAAGGGAAGCCTCCCGAATTGAGAACATTATTAAAAATTTCCACTAAGTAGGGCATCAGGATGTCTTTACAGTGTATTAGGAGTTCATTTTGGATATTGTCGCAAGATGACGCTTTATTAAGCTTAAGTTTTTGTATACATTCTCGTATTTCACTCTCTGTTATAATAGTGTCTAATACGCTATTACAAAATTGTGAATTTAAGTCATATGTATTTATATAATTTACAATACTTTCGTCTACAGTAGGGCGGGTAGATGCTAACTCTTTGAAGTGTTTATGAAAATCGTCAATCCCTAATGTTGTTGTCACGTTTTTTTGTTTTTTGAATAGTTTGTAAAATAGCTTCGGGTTTGTTTTTTTAACAAGTTGTACTAAGTTGCCCTGGTGGCTTTTATAATCATGTTTTAACCGTCGTTCCAATATTTTGTAATATCCCTTTGTTAGATTAAGGAGTGAACGGTTTTCATTACTTTTGCCTGTATAATATATCACTGTATCAACATACCAACAGTTAACAAGTGTGTATTGTCGGTAATCATTAGCTCGTAATTATGTAAGCTACACATCACTATATAATTCAAAGCATTTTCAAACGCAGACCTTTCTCGTCTTGAATTGTAATAGATTTTATTTGTTACTATAATATTTCCGAGTGTATTTCAAGATGCCGAATTATCGTTGTATTTTTGAGAGTTGTGGAAATTCCAGCAGAGAAAAGGGGAATAATGTACCGACGTTTCATAAATTTCCCAAAGACGAAATATTAGGGAAAGAGTGGATTGCGTTTGTCAACAATTTAATTACGGATTGGCGGATGCGGGTCGTTTCATCCCACGACCGGTTCACCCCGGGCTGTTTCATCCCACACCTGATTTTCTATCGGGCTGTTTCATCCCACTTGACGTTGTTATAATAGAAGCAGTTAATTAACCGAGTTGTACTTATTGTCGAATAAACTTCATTGTTTATTATTAAATAAACACACCATTAATTGTTATGGAGTAGTAAAAAAACCATGACGCGAGAGTTGATATCTGTCGTTTGGGTCTCGGATATACGAAGTTTTGGACTCTGGTATACGACGTTTGGGAAATATATATATATTCAAAACACGAAAGAAAAAATCAAGAACCACGTGGTTAGTAAAAGGCTCAACCAAACGATAAAACATTAGTTGCACTTACGGTCCTTTGATAATCATCGTTTCTCATGAAATTATATAATATTTATTTAAAACGAATAATATGCTGATAACCTACACAAAAACAAAATAAATATTTACACGACATGCAATCTTTTTTTTTACAAGCCCCTACAAATTGTTAATAGTCAGTGAGCTGCACCTTCACGACATGCTTGTCGTAGATGTCAATACCAATCGATAAATTGGTGCGAACAAGCCACTGGTAAGTGGTAGGTCAATCAAGCTCGTTAACTATTTGATAAAAGAAAAAACAATAAAGTATTACTAAATATGCACAAACTTTCAACAATACATTTTGGCAAGTTTTATACTCGCAGATAAAACAAAACAAAGGAGAACTAGCAGTGTTAATCGCGGTCTCAACAACCGCCTAATTAAATAAATACCAATTAAATTCTCAATTGAAATAATAAACGATAACCTGCCTTTTTTAAAATCTGGTGTTGATTATCGAACCCATTCTGCTCAGCGAGTTAAGATTATTGACGACAATTGATTGGTGAATCTGATTGTTAAAGCGCTTAAAAACATTGAATTAATTTAGAATTGCAAAATGCAAAACGTAATTTATTATTCGTTACATATAAAAATATCGTTAGTCATTTATTATTATTCGTGCACATTTTCTGATATGGTCTGATTATTTGAGCCTAAAAATAGAACACAGTAAGTCTCCAATTGGTGCATGCACGCTTCCCTTTGATGACAGTTATATCATGGCATCTCATGGGTCGTATATACGATTATTTCACCGTGAAAGGTGCAAATGCATGCTTTCTGATATGGTCGGATTATTTGAACCTAAAAATAGAACACACCAAGTCCCCTTTGAGGTGTTGTATCATGGACATATACGATTATATCACGAGGTAATTCTGTTATTGAAACCCAAACTGAATGAAAACGGCTCTCGATTATTTTGTGGAATGCTGAAGCAATTTTAGTTTAAATATCCTTTGTGTGTGAATTACTATTATAGGGCAGGCTGTGTACATGTAATTTCAATTCTTTTATTTCTAAAAGCTGTAAATAGATAATTTAATGAAATCAATTGATTTCTAAAAGCTGTAAATAGATAATTTAATGAAATCAATTGATTTCTAAAAGCTGTAAATAGATAATTTAATGAAATCAATGAATCTAGTCTCGCAACAATCGGATGGTTTTCATTATTAGATCCGGTATCATCTACATCGCCATCCTCTATGGAGCCACAGTCAGATAGATACGGCTCAAACATAATATATGGCGTTATAGTTATCATTTCTCGCGACGTATCTGTATCCGATACATTGCCAGAGCTAAAAGAACTACTGCTACAGGATAACTCTAAATATTTTGCCTCCATTCTCTCGGTGTATGATAGAATGACCAATAACACTTCTCTTCTTATTTTTGGTGTTTAACGTCTGCTTCCACTTAAGTGATATCACAGACAAGACATAGGAGAGCCGAAGCTGCTTCCTGATTTTTAGAATATGATTTTGCAATCTTTCCATTTTGGCCTTAGGCCATTGATTAGGTTTTAGTGGGAAGTTCTTCCCTTTATTTAATAAAAACACATCGTTGGTAGATGATCTCTTCTTCTGGATTGGTAGATGTCTTCTTTGTGGGATTTGTGTTTAGGTACCAGGCCTGTCTTCTCGTGGCCTCCCCTTCCTCCACTATCCCACTGGTATTTGTTTTGGCAGAATAGTGTTTAGATGCCGAGCCCGTCTGATCATGACTCCCTATTACTCCACTATCCCGCCAGTTTAGTAGATGTTAGTAGTAATATAAACTAATATAGAATTAAATAGATAAAGAGAGTATAATAAAGTTGTAGTCAAATAAATTAAAGGTAATAAAATAAAGTAAATTAAAGTAAAAGTAAAGTAAAGATAAAGTAAAATGAATTAATTAAAATTTATTAGTTAATTAAATAAAATAAAATAAAATAAAATAAAATAAAATAAAATAAAATAAAATAAAATAAAATAAAATAAAATAAAATAAAATAAAATAAAATAAAATAAAAATGACCCTTTCTTATTTCACTAATTTACATAGTCCAACTGTGTCCATTAGGGTGTGGATTTCTTCGAAGATTTGTAGCTTCAGATCTGGTCTAGGGAAGAGTAGGTTCTTAGTGTTGAATGGTATGTTATTGGTCTCCATCATTCTCACTAAGTCCCGTCTCTCTTCCTTGTAAACCTCGCAGTCTACCAGGACATGGTTGGTGGTACACTCTTCTCCGCACTCACAGACGATGACTTGGTGTTTGTAGTCTCGCAGCCGCTCTTTCACCCTTAGTTTCGATATGAGTCTGCATATATCTCGTCTAGGGTGATTGGTCGCTGTCTTGGTGTAGATCTCGTCATCCAGTCGGAATCTGTATGTGTCAAGTTCAACGAGATTTAATTCCCAGATTGAATTGACCTGTCTTTTGACCATACTGTAGATTTCCGTGGTGCTGTAGTCTATGAGGCGGGGTGTAGCTGTGTCCTTGAGACCCTCGTTGGCGAGTCGATCTGCCTCCTCGTTTCCTTTAATGTTGACATGTGATGGAATCCACACGAGCTCTAATTTGCTTCCCTTCTCTAGGACCCTCTGATATAGCTGCCTGATTTCCAAAATGACTTCTGGTCTTGATTCCGAGTTGTCATTTTGGATTGAAATCAGACTGCTCAGAGAATCGCTTGGAATGACGAACTTGCCGGTCTTTTGATGGGAGAGCCATGAAGTAGCGTCACGAATGGCAACAAGCTCTGCAGTGTACACCGAACAGTTATTGGGCAGTTTCCTGCTTATTCCCTGTTCCCCGTTTGGCAGGTATATTCCAAACGAGCTGGTGCCCCTTTCAGGATTGCGTGAGCCATCCGTGTACACATGGTCCCAGTCATCAGACGGCCAGTTGTCTTCCAAATGTTCTAGAGAGAAAGCACGTGCAGCACTGGGGTTATTTTTCTTGTCGGTTTTCTGTAGTAGATCTAGATTGACCAGTGGTATAGGGAGCGTCCAGGGGGCGACAACTGGAGGGTCGTGTTTATTTATCACGAGCTCCCCCAGTCGTAGTTCCTTGATCGTTTCTCTGATACCCTGGCTGAAGGTTTTCTTTTTGGGATCTCTTACATATTTTGTCTTTTGTAGACTGACAAATGTTGGGGATCTTTCACCTAGTTGTGATATCTTGACCCAATACCTTGTCGCCAGTTCTTTTCTTCTTAGGGATAGGGGCAACTCCCCGACTTCTTGTAGTAGTGCCTCTCGCCTAGTCCCGAGCCCTACGCCAGTCGCAATACACAGAGCTTTGTATTGGATGGTGTCAAGCTTGCTTAAGAGTGTTGGCGCACAGTTCATGAAGACCAAAGAGCCGTAGTCTAATACAGAACGTATTAGAGCACGATATACCATCATTAGTGTAACTCTATTGGCGCCCCACATACTGCCCGTTAATTTTAATAATAATAATAATAATAATGAATATTTATATTGCGCGCATTCCATCCAAACAGTATGCTCATGGCGCAGGTTTGTTTAGCTCTTCAGTTTTATAGTTCACTCTTTATAATAGGAATCAAACAAATATGATTTTAGTTTTGATTTGAAAGTTTCTAAACTTTGCGAAGTTTTGAGATGTATAGGCAAAGAGTTCCATAGTTTTGGCACACTGTGAGAGAATCGTCGAAAACCAAAGGATTTAAGTCTATAACTTGGTACTGTTAGAAGGTGATCACTTTGTGACCGTAGGGTGCGTTTAGGGATATATTCAGATAACATTGAACTTAGATATTCTGGAGCTGTTCCATTTAAACATTTATGGGTCATACACAGAAGTTTGAAATGGATTCTGTGGGTGATTGGTAGCCAGTGCAGTTCTTTCAGAATAGGTGTAATGTGACAGTTTCGGTCAGATCTGCAGACGATCCTGGCTGCAGTGTTTTGCACAATTTGAAGTTTGTTGATCAGGTTTTGATTTATGCCATAGAGTAAACTATTACAGTAGTCGAGTCGTGAGGAAACCAATGATCTGACTACAGTATGCGCAGCATCCTTTGTAATAAGATGTCGAATTTGTCTAATAGACCGGAGATGGAAGTAGCAGACTTTACACAACTGATTGACATGGTTCTCCATACTAAGCTCAGAATCAAGATGGACACCAAGATCTTTAACCGAATTAACAATATTTATTTGAGAGTCAGCGATGTGGATAGTAGATGCTGTTTTATTAGAAAGTTGTTGTTTGGTACCAATAACCATGACCTCTGTTTTATCATCATTGAGTTTGAGCATATTATTGGTCATCCATGATTTGATATCTTTTGTACATAAGGTGATTCTATTAAATGAATCCTGATGATCTGTATAATTCCAGCTGTCAACAATTTGTGTGTCATCAGCATAAGAGTGGTACAAAAGATGGTGCTTCTTAAGTATGTTGGCGACACTGACTGTGTAAAGTACAAATAACACTGGTCCCAGCACAGAGCCTTGGGGAACTCCGTTTGAAAGATTAACAGAATCTGAGTTGGTGTTTGTAATCTGTAACGATTGACTACGACCGCGAAGGTAAGATTCAAACCATGCCAGGACACAATCTGTAATGCCAAACTCTACACGAAGTTTCTTAAGGAGAACCTGTGGGTCGATTGTGTCGAACGCAGCTGAAAGGTCCAACATTACTAAGGAACAACAGTTGCCTCTATCGACAATATGTCTGATTTCATCAACGACCTTGAGAAGAGCTGTCTCGGTTGAATGGCCTTGTCTGTAAGCTGACTGATACTGATCTAACAGTGAATGCCGAGTCAAATGATCGTTCAACCGAATGTTCGCCGCTTTTTCCAAAATCTTTGAAATGAATGGTAAATTGGATACAGGACGATAGTTTTTGAATATTTCCTTATCCATTGAAGGCACCTTAAGTAGAGGTTTAACCAGCGCATGTTTAAACATTTCGGGAAAGACGCCTGATTGAAGGCTGTTATTAATTATCAAAGTTATTGTTGGAAGAAGCACGTCTGCAAGTTTAATGACTAGAGGTGTGGGAATTGGATCTGACGAACAAGTAGTTGGCTTAGATGAACGGATAATCTTCATGACATCATCTTCAGAAAACAACTGAAATTCCTCGAGTGCGCCACCAGAAAATTCAACCGTTGAATCAATTGAGGTTGAATTATCAGAAGAATCAAGTAGCAAGGTTCTGATTCCACTGATCTTGTCAACAAAGTAACGGTTGAACTCGTCTGCTAGTTTCTTGGAATTATCAGAAGAAGGCAGTTTCGTTTCAGATTTCTTACCCAAGAGTGAATGCATGAATGTGTGTATCTTGCGTGGATCTTGGCCACAGTTCTCGAGCTTAGCTAAACAGTAGTTACGTTTAGCTGTTCGGATAACGTTGGTTAAATGAGAGTTCTGAGAACAATACAGTTGTCTGTGGATCTCCAATTTAGATTTACGCCATTTTCTCTCTGCTTGGCGTCGAGATTGTTTTGCTTCTAAAACATTTGAGTCATACCATGGTGTGTTAGGTCTGACAGTTACCGTTCTGTTTCTTGGAGGCGCATGTGAGTCTAGAAGGTTGGTCAGAGTCTTGTTGTACAGAGTGGCAAGATCATTCACAGATCGGGGCGGATCTTGAAGAAGAGTTGAATTTAGCAAGTCAGATCTAAATTTACTATAATCAATAGCTTTTAAATTCCTACATACAAGATGTTTTTGTTCCTTCTCTGGTCTCTCAATCTTACATTCAGTAAGGATCAGGCAATGGTCAGATATTTGTTTATCTTCTACCAAGACACTTTGAATGATTTCAGAGTCTTGATGGGTAAAGATTAAATCAATCGTGTTGCCAGACCTGTGAGTTGGCCGTTGAACATGTTGCCGCAAGGAATGAGAGTCAACAATGGAAATAAACTGTTTCACATCGGATCTATCAGATTTATTCCAGTGAATATTAAAATCTCCCAAAAATATTGTATCCGATTTGTGATACTGTTGAAAGAGTTTTGTAATATCATCCAAAAAAGATGGATATGAGTATTTATTCTTTGTCGAAGGTGGAGGCCTGTAAATACAGACAAGGTGGAATGATCTGTTCTGGGCGCTCACTGTCAGACTGAGATCCTCGACCGAGGGCAGATCAATTGACGATGCATTGAGTTTTACAGAAACTGCAGATTTATAGATTACTGCAAGACCACCTCCTCTAGATGTAAGCCGAGGTTGATGGACGAAAGTGTAAGATGGGGGTGTTATCTGAGAAATTATTGCTTCGTCACCCGTAGGTTTAAACCATGATTCTGTGACTACTAAAATATCTAGGTCATAATCAATTACTAAGTCAAATATTTCAACACTCTTATTACGAGCCGACTGCGCATTTAAGAGACCAATTTTTAATGATGATGATATCTTTGTCTTCTTTCTGGCTTTCTTTGCTTTTTTTGTGAGACCAGAAGAACACCCACGCCGAGTTTTAGTTTGTACATATTTAAGAATATGGAGTGTTGCTTATAGACACTTGGGTATTTACTAAAATATTGTTTTATAAATTTATTTCGCAGGTTTTCGTATCTAGGACAAATAAGAATAAAATGATACTCGTCCTCGATATCTAGTTTATTGCATAAAATACATAATCTATCCTTTCTAGCGGTCTTAACATACCTGCCTTTCTCGATATTTAAATTATGGCTAGAAAGTCTTATTCGTGTTATTTCACGTATATATTTAATATGTAGCGATTTAGTTAAATAAGACTGGAGCGTAAACTTATCTACAATATATTTGTATATGTGACATTTGGACGATTCAATAATTTTTTCATGGCATTCTTGTTTAAAAATATCAATTAGACGAAGTTTTATTACAGACAATGTGCGTTTAGAACTTTCAAAACCATTACTTTCCCAAATATTTCCTAATCCAAGCCTAAATAATTCTTTTTTAATATTGTCTATCCAGTTATCATTGTTTATACACATATCTTTATAACATCGTCTAAGGATTATATTGTCGGCGTTAATTAACTTTAACCAATATTTAAATATTCGAATTTTTCTTATTATAGCAAGTGGATATCTACCCAATTCGTAGTATATCATAACAGTACTGGTACTATTTCGTGTTTCAAGAAGTCTTTTGCAAAAATTAAGATGCACCTTTTCGACATCCTCGGCTTTATGAAAGCCCCAAACTTCCGAGCCATAGCATAATATACTACTCACGTAGGTGTCAAAAACTGACAATTTTGTTACGGTGTTAAAATAGTTTTCATTACATACTTTTAAAACGGAAAATAGTGCTTTTCGGGCCTGGTCAGATACGTTTTTTTGTGTTTTAATAAATTTACCATTAAAATTCAACAATACTCCTAAGTAGTTAAATGAGTCAACAACTTCAAGATTTTGATTATGGAATGACCAGTTTTCATTTCTGTCAAATTTTCCACTATTTCTAAAAATCACGATTTTAGTTTTTGATATATTTACTGATAAGTCCCATTTTTGTGTGTAAGTAAACAGTGAGTTTAATAAATTTTGCAGCCCCTCTGGGGTTTCTGAAAATAAAACCTTGTCATCCGCATACATTATCAAAAATATATTTAGCGTTTGGATATCTATAGTTTGGCAATTGTCTGCTAGTAGGTGAGATTCACAATCATGTAAATACATTGAAAATAGGACAGGGGAGAGAACCTCGCCCTGGAAGAGACCATTTTGACACTGAAATATATCTGATACGCCATTTTCGAATTTAACACAGCACTTGACTTTATCATAAAGAGATCTAACTACCTTAAGAAATTTACCTCCTATTCCCTGTTGTATAAGTTTATACCATAAGTTGTTTCTATTGACAAAATCGAAAGCCTTACTATAATCCACGAAACAGCAGTATAGACGTTTTTTCTGTTTTAGTGTTCGATTAATAAGTGCTTGAAGAACAAAAATTGCATCGACCGTACTTACATTTTTTCGGAATCCAAACTGACTAGGTGGTATTATGTTACATTATTTGTCAAATTTTAGTAATCTATTATTCAAGATAGAAGTAAACAGTTTCCCTAGACACGAAACAATAGATATTCCCCTATAGTTATTTGGATCATTAGCGTCCCCTTTCTTGTAAACTGGCACCAAGTTTCCTATAGCCCACGTTGAAGGGAAGCCTCCCGAATTGAGAACATTATTAAAAATTTCCACTAAGTAGGGCATCAGGATGTCTTTACAGTGTATTAGGAGTTCATTTTGGATATTGTCGCAAGATGACGCTTTATTAAGCTTAAGTTTTTGTATACATTCTCGTATTTCACTCTCTGTTATAATAGTGTCTAATTCGCTATTACAAAATTGTGAATTTAAGTCATATGTATTTATATAATTTACAATACTTTCGTCTACAGTAGGGCGGGTAGATGCTAACTCTTTGAAGTGTTTATGAAAATCGTCAATCCCTAATGTTGTTGTCACGTTTTTTTGTTTTTTGAATAGTTTGTAAAATAGCTTCGGGTTTGTTTTTTTAACAAGTTGTACTAAGTTGCCCTGGTGGCTTTTATAATCATGTTTTAACCGTCGTTCCAATATTTTGTAATATCCCTTTGTTAGATTAAGGAGTGAACGGTTTTCATTACTTTTGCCTGTATAATATATCACTGTATCAACATACCAACAGTTAACAAGTGTGTATTGTCGGTAATCATTAGCTCGTAATTATGTAAGTCATCAGACGGCCAGTTGTCTTCCAAATGTTCTAGAGAGAAAGCACGTGCAGCACTGGGGTTATTTTTCTTGTCGGTTTTCTGTAGTAGATCTAGATTGACCAGTGGTATAGGGAGCGTCCAGGGGGCGACAACTGGAGGGTCGTGTTTATTTATCACGAGCTCCCCCAGTCGTAGTTCCTTGATCGTTTCTCTGATACCCTGGCTGAAGGTTTTCTTTTTGGGATCTCTTACATATTTTGTCTTTTGTAGACTGACAAATGTTGGGGATCTTTCACCTAGTTGTGATATCTTGACCCAATACCTTGTCGCCAGTTCTTTTCTTCTTAGGGATAGGGGCAACTCCCCGACTTCTTGTAGTAGTGCCTCTCGCCTAGTCCCGAGCCCTACGCCAGTCGCAATACACAGAGCTTTGTATTGGATGGTGTCAAGCTTGCTTAAGAGTGTTGGCGCACAGTTCATGAAGACCAAAGAGCCGTAGTCTAATACAGAACGTATTAGAGCACGATATACCATCATTAGTGTAACTCTATTGGCGCCCCACGTACTGCCCGTTAATTTTAATAATAATAATAATAATAATAATGAATATTTATATTGCGCGCATTCCATCCAAACAGTATGCTCATGGCGCAGGTTTGTTTAGCTCTTCAGTTTTATAGTTCACTCTTTATAATAGGAATCAAACAAATATGATTTTAGTTTTGATTTGAAAGTTTCTAAACTTTGCGAAGTTTTGAGATGTATAGGCAAAGAGTTCCATAGTTTTGGCACACTGTGAGAGAATCGTCGAAAACCAAAGGATTTAAGTCTATAACTTGGTACTGTTAGAAGGTGATCACTTTGTGACCGTAGGGTGCGTTTGGGGATATATTCAGATAACATTGAACTTAGATATTCTGGAGCTGTTCCATTTAAACATTTATGGGTCATACACAGAAGTTTGAAATGGATTCTGTGGGTGATTGGTAGCCAGTGCAGTTCTTTCAGAATAGGTATAATGTGACAGTTTCGGTCAGATCTGCAGACGATCCTGGCTGCAGTGTTTTGCACAATTTGAAGTTTGTTGATCAGGTTTTGATTTATGCCATAGAGTAAACTATTACAGTAGTCGAGTCGTGAGGAAACCAATGATCTGACTAAAGTATGCGCAGCATCCTTTGTAATAAGATGTCGAATTTGTCTAATAGACCGGAGATGGAAGTAGCAGACTTTACACAACTGATTGACATGGTTCTCCATACTAAGCTCAGAATCAAGATGGACACCAAGATCTTTAACCGAATTAACAATATTTATTTGAGAGTCAGCGATGTGGATAGTAGATGCTGTTTTATTAGAAAGTTGTTGTTTGGTACCAATAACCATGACCTCTGTTTTATCATCATTGAGTTTGAGCATATTATTGGTCATCCATGATTTGATATCTTTTGTACATAAGGTGATTCTATTAAATGAATCCTGATGATCTGTATAATTCCAGCTGTCAACAATTTGTGTGTCATCAGCATAAGAGTGGTACAAAAGATGGTGCTTCTTAAGTATATTGGCGACACTGACTGTGTAAAGTACAAATAACACTGGTCCCATCACAGAGCCTTGGGGAACTCCGTTTGAAAGATTAACAGAATCTGAGTTGGTGTTTGTAATCTGTATCGATTGACTACGACCGCGAAGGTAAGATTCAAACCATGCCAGGACACAATCTGTAATGCCAAACTCTACACGAAGTTTCTTAAGGAGAACCTGTGGGTCGATTGTGTCGAACGCAGCTGAAAGGTCCAACATTACTAAGGAACAACAGTTGCCTCTATCGACAATATGTCTGATTTCATCAACGACCTTGAGAAGAGCTGTCTCGGTTGAATGGCCTTGTCTGTAAGCTGACTGATACTGATCTAACAGTGAATGCCGAGTCAAATGATCGTTCAACCGAATGTTCGCCGCTTTTTCCAAAATCTTTGAAATGAATGGTAAATTGGATACAGGACGATAGTTTTTGAATATTTCCTTATCCATTGAAGGCACCTTAAGTAGAGGTTTAACCAGCGCATGTTTAAACATTTCGGGAAAGACGCCTGATTGAAGGCTGTTATTAATTATCAAAGTTATTGTTGGAAGAAGCACGTCTGCAAGTTTAATGACTAGAGGTGTGGGAATTGGATCTGACGAACAAGTAGTTGGCTTAGATGAACGGATAATCTTCATGACATCATCTTCAGAAAACAACTGAAATTCCTCGAGTGCGCCACCAGAAAATTCAACCGTTGAATCAATTGAGGTTGAATTATCAGAAGAATCAAGTAGCAAGGTTCTGATTCCACTGATCTTGTCAACAAAGTAACGGTTGAACTCGTCTGCTAGTTTCTTGGAATTATCAGAAGAAGGCAGTTTCGTTTCAGATTTCTTACCCAAGAGTGAATGCATGAATGTGTGTATCTTGCGTGGATCTTGGCCACAGTTCTCGAGCTTAGCTAAACAGTAGTTACGTTTAGCTGTTCGGATAACGTTGGTTAAATGAGAGTTCTGAGAACAATACAGTTGTCTGTGGATCTCCAATTTAGATTTACGCCATTTTCTCTCTGCTTGGCGTCGAGATTGTTTTGCTTCTAAAACATTTGAGTCATACCATGGTGTGTTAGGTCTGACAGTTACCGTTCTGTTTCTTGGAGGCGCATGTGAGTCTAGAAGGTTGGTCAGAGTCTTGTTGTACAGAGTGGCAAGATCATTCACAGATCGGGGCGGATCTTGAAGAAGAGTTGAATTTAGCAAGTCAGATCTAAATTTACTATAATCAATAGCTTTTAAATTCCTACATACAAGATGTTTTTGTTCCTTCTCTGGTCTCTCAATCTTACATTCAGTAAGGATCAGGCAATGGTCAGATATTTGTTTATCTTCTACCAAGACACTTTGAATGATTTCAGAGTCTTGATGGGTAAAGATTAAATCAATCGTGTTGCCAGACCTGTGAGTTGGCCGTTGAACATGTTGCCGCAAGGAATGAGAGTCAACAATGGAAATAAACTGTTTCACATCGGATCTATCAGATTTATTCCAGTGAATATTAAAATCTCCCAAAAATATTGTATCCGATTTGTGATACTGTTGAAAGAGTTTTGTAATATCATCCAAAAAAGATGGATATGAGTATTTATTCTTTGTCGAAGGTGGAGGCCTGTAAATACAGACAAGGTGGAATGATCTGTTCTGGGCGCTCACTGTCAGACTGAGATCCTCGACCGAGGGCAGATCAATTGACGATGCATTGAGTTTTACAGAAACTGCAGATTTATAGATTACTGCAAGACCACCTCCTCTAGATGTAAGCCGAGGTTGATGGACGAAAGTGTAAGATGGGGGTGTTATCTGAGAAATTATTGCTTCGTCACCCGTAGGTTTAAACCATGATTCTGTGACTACTAAAATATCTAGGTCATAATCAATTACTAAGTCAAATATTTCAACACTCTTATTACGAGCCGACTGCGCATTTAAGAGACCAATTTTTAATGATGATGATATCTTTGTCTTCTTTCTGGCTTTCTTTGCTTTTTTTGCGAGACCAGAAGAACACCCACGCCGAGTTTTAGTTTGTACATATTTAAGAATATGGAGTGTTGCATCTTGTAAAAATCTAAACAAGTTAACAGATACAGTGTTGAGTTGTTGCTTTGAAATGAGTTCATCTCTAGATATCTTAATCACATGTGAGTTATAATTAACTGGATTAAAGTTGAGCATGTTAAAACAATAGCAGAGAAGCCCAAGTCTAATAAAATGGCTGTTGTTATGCTTCATTGATCACTCTATAACACTTCAAATGTATTTCAATTTTCAGAACACAATACTGTAAGAGATAATCCATTAATGACAACAATTCCTTCACAAATATGTTCCATGTAACCTTATACACACATAATTTCACTTTCACATGAATAAACTAAATTTAGTAGCCAAAAAAATACACAAAACTTGGAGAGCTAAACAGGAGCAGCCACTACAGCGCATCACTAAGTTGTTCATTAAGTTTAGGATTTTGGAGCATCTATCTACAGTCCAGTCGATGTGCGGTTTCCAGGTCAACCGTCGGTCAAAGATTACGCCAAGGAACTTGGTTTGGTCTTTGAACTCGATGGTTTTCCCGTTCATACACAGAGTCATTCTGTTTATCCCTCTATCCCTGCTCACAAGCATGCCGACTGTTTTCTTCTCCGAGACTTTAAATCCCCAGTCGTTTGCCCATGTCATGAATTTGTCTAAGGCTTTTTGCATATTCTTTTGTAGTTCACAGAAGCTCGTCCCATTTCTCCATATGGTACTGTCATCGGCAAATTTAGCCAAGTCAGTTTTGGAATCGAGGTAGGACGATTTGTGAATGTCATTGATCATGATGTTGAAGAGAGTGGGACTGATAACAGACCCCTGAGGCGTGCCATTTTCTAATGTTTGCTCGGCACTCAGGAATCTGCCAACATTCACCTGTATCCTTCTATCGCCCAGAAAGCTTTTAATCCACCGAAACATTATGCCCGTTATACCGATACGTCCTAACTTGAAGAGCAGGCCGTCTAACCAAACTAGATCGAAAGCCTTGGTCAGATCTACGAACACGGCACATAACAGGTTTCCCGAGAGAAGTGCCTGCGACATGACTTGCTGTAGTCTAACCAAGTGGTCCATTGTTGATCGTCCTTTCCTGAACCCACTTTGATTTTCGTCGATCAATCGGTTGCTCTCCAGATAGAACTGTAATCGGATATTAACCATTGTTTCCAAGGTTTTGCATAGTGTGGATGTCAAACTTACTGGTCGATATGACTCTGCCTTGTTCTTCTCTTTCCCAGCTTTCAGTAGAGGTATGGCGTTTGCTTTTCGCCATTCTTTAGGTACCTCTCCTGACAGCCAGGATGTGTTGAAGAAGTTTAGTAGTATCGTTTGGCGTTTCGTGGTAGATGTTTGAGCATGGAGTACTTTACTTTGTCCTCACCAGCCGCACTATCCTTCTTGAGGGAAAGAGCCTTATTTAACTCTCCCTCAGAGAAGGGTAGGTTGATTGGTTCAGCCACTTCATTAGATTCAATTACTAATGAAGGGTGCTGCGAGTAAAAGATTTCCTTCCTCTTCAGAAACTCTGGTGATTGGTTTTCGTCTCTGCTTGCGTCAGCAAAAGTTTTTGCTAGTAGGTCTACCTTTTCCTTGCCGTTCGTAACGTACTTATCTCCATCTTCAAGGTTTGGTATGTTGAATGATCTGCGTTTCCCGTTCATGGCGTTCAGCTTCTTCCAGACGGCACCCGTTTGCGTGTTTTTATTCAACGCATTACAGAATGTCATCCAGTGCCCACTTTGTGCCTTTTTTATGGTGTCTCTTGCAGCGTATTTCAACTTAAGGTAATTTTGGTGGTTGGCTTCATTGCAGTGGCGTTTCCGTAGGCGGAGGGCCTTCCTTCTGTCGTTGACCGCCTTCTGACATTCCGGTGACCACCATGGTTTGCTAGTCCTTGGTTTTCCACCAGAAGTCTTTGGAATGGAGTCGTTAGCAGCACCTATAATAGAACTCGTAATGTTGGTAGCGTACACGTCGATGTTGGTATCGATGATATCTTCTTCCTTCCACTCAAGACAGCCTACACGGAATTTAACCCAATCAGCTTCTTTCATAATCCAATTGGGTCTCCCGTTATAGACTTCCCTGGTTGCTTCGGTCTGAATGCAGAATTCTATCAGGAGATGGTCACTGCCAAGTGTTTCATCTTCGTGTACTTGCCAGTCGCAGCGGTTTGCCAGACCAAGCGTACAGAACGTGAGATCTAGATGCGAAGGTGGGGCATTTCCTCCGACAAAAGTAGGGCTCTCATCGTTCAGCATGCATAGGTTGTTTGCTTCTATTATTGAGCATAGGCTAGTCCCCCGACAGTCATTCCTCGGCGACCCCCACAGAACGTGTTTTGCGTTGAAATCTCCGCAAAACACTGATTCGCCCTGTGGACGTTGATCGAGAAGTGACTGGAAGTCAACTGTTTTTTTCGTGACATCTGGGGGTACATAGACATTCACTATTGTCAAATTCGTATTATTGCTCAATGTGATGGCTATGCCCATTGCTTCTAGAGGTCCGTCTACGTCCAGTGAAACAGAAATATAATTTAGGTTATCACGGATATAGATGGCAATGCCGCCGCCACGTGTCGTACTTCCTGGTCTGTCCCTTCTCTCACAAGTGTATCCGGGTATGTAGATCTCTTTCGAGGTTGGTAGTAACTTGGTTTCTTGGAGGCAAATAACATCCCCGAGGTTGCGTGTGATGTATTTTCTCAGCTCAGCACATCTGGGGGCCAGTCCATTAACATTAAGTTGTAGAACTTTAACCTGGCCCGCCATGATGACTGTCCGAATGGATGCCCCTCAATGTTGGAGTTCTATTGATCTACTGGTGTCTCGATTTCCATAGAAGGTACCTCATTGGTGTTCGCCATTGGTGTTGCAACCGACAAGCAACTAGAAACACCGCCAGTGTTCGCCTTTGGTTTTACCATCGACGAGCAACTGGAAATATCTCCAGTACTGTAGTGCCGGACATGAGATATCCTCCTACGTAATGCGAGATTTACCTCTTGGTCATTCTTCTCGTCTTCCTCGTCGTCATCTCTATATCTCTTTTTAACTGTGTTGATCGAGTTGACGAGGGTGATTAGGGTGTCTGCGTTTACCATATATGCACGGAGTTTGCCTAGGAGGCTTGCCGTTTTTGTAGTTTTGTCTTCGTCGGACACTGCCACCTTTAGGAGTTCAATCATGAAGCTCATGAAACCACTTTCCGTTTTGAATTTAGGAATAAAGTGAGTCTCATCAGCTTTCATTTTTGCTTGTTCCTTTTTCTTTGGGTTGTTCTTTTTCTTTGGGGTCTTTGTAGTTGGTAGTTGTTCTGATCGGGGGGCCTTTGGTGTTTCTTCCGGCGTCGATGTCGATGGAATTGGCTCCGTCCTTGGTTTATTAACCGGAGCCGTATTCCTGACATCTTTTATCGAACGCTCCTTTTTTTTGAGAATGAGTGCAGCCTCGCTGAAACTCACTTTCTCCTTCCCCTGTATCTTTAGGGCAGCTTTGGTGCTCTGTATCTTGGGGCATTCGGGGGAGTTCGCTGCGTGACCACCCTTGCAGTTCGAGCATTTTATTTGCATGCCCACCCTGCACTCGGCCACCGCGTGACTCCCACCGCACTGGGCACACACAGTCTTTCCCTTGCAGTACTTGACTGTGTGGCCCAGGTTTTGACAATTGGAACATTGCCTTACCCGGTTGATGTAGGCGTGGGTCCTTCTGGATAAATATACTACTTTTAGTATTTCCGGTGCTTTATTGTTAAAAGTCAGGGCGACACTTCCCTGGCTTTTACCTTCAGCAACCTTAAACCGGTATACCTCCTTGACCGCATATCCTCTGTCTCTTAAATCTTCCAGGATCTCTTCTCCGTCATATTCGGAGGGAATCCCGTGTACCACCACCTTTTCAGGTAACAAGGTTGACGGCTGGGATACCCTCACTTCTATGCCGAGAAGGGATACCTGGTTCACTGCCCTGTCCATGTCCTCCTGTGATTTAAAAGCCAGTCGGACATGACCGGGGACAGTTACTCTGATGTCTTGGATATCTATAATACCCCAGTTCTTCTTTATCTCCTTCCCTATCGCCGTTAGCTTGATCCCTGCGAAAGACTTGCCTTCGGTTGGTTTAACCTGAACGACAAAGGCTTGCTCCTCTCTCTTTTTAGTCACCGGAAAGGTCGATGGTGCCGGACTGCTATTAAAAGCCTCAACCATCGACATGTTGAGTTCAGCCACGGACTCCATTTCCCTTTTCCTGCTTCGAAAAAGTCTAAATTAAAAAGAAGGATCAACAAGAGATGATTCTAGTTGGTACTAGAGTAGAGTGATGATTATGACCTCTTCCACACAGATCCACTAGTTAATCAGTTTTGGTTATACTAATTGACTATAGGATATTAATGTTTGTATAAGTCAATACTAGATGCAATTGTAATTGTTTTGGATTGATCACCTGATCACGCTACTGACCCTTTCCACACAGATCCACTAGTTAATTAAATTTGATTATACTAATTAACTATAGGTTCCTTATGTTTGTATAAGTCAATAGACAGAGCAGCCGTGAGATCGTTAACTCAACAAAGGTGGTTAAGCCTTTGTTTATATCGCCTTTGATCTGAGCGTAGTTCAATCGCTTGAGCTAATCTCTGATCGCTTGGACACTGATTGCCTAACAAAGAATTAGAACTGAAGCCTTTACAACGATAATTTAACCAAGCAAGAATAAAAATAAAAATAAGTTTAAATAAGAGCAAAAAATAAGAAAAATGATATAGAATAAACAAAAAGTATATATATATATAAAAAGGAATTCCTATAAAGAAAGTAAAAAATGAAAAAAAAATAAAAAAATAAACTCAAATAAACTAGAAAAGTAGAACTAGAAAAAAAGATAAAATACCAAGTAAAATAATCTATAAAAAAAGTAAAAAATAAACTCAAATAAACTAGAACTAGAAAAGAAAGTAAAAAATGAAAAAAGGAAAAAATAAGCTCAAATAAACTAGAACTAGAAAAAAAAAGATAGAAAACAAAGTAAAATAATCTCGACTGAGCAAACAGTATATAAATTAAAATAAGTAGAAAAATAAAACAGAATAACCAAAAAGAGCTGTCAAAAAATAAAAGAAAAAGGTTTAAGCAAAAAAAAAATTAAAAAAAACAAAGTAAACTTATACCTTATTTAGGTATAAGAATTAAATAATAGAAAAGAAAGAAGAAAGAAATGTGGTTTTAAGGCACGTCAGCACCAACCGGGCCATATTGTGCCAGACATATGGTGGATATTATGAGATAGGCTCTAAATTATATCACAGAATATTATACGCATAAATAAAATCAATATCACAGTTATTACCAAAAATTAAAAGTAAAATAAATTGTTTTATGCATATAAATATTTAAAATATAAAAATGAAATGGTAGTATATACAATTAAAATTTATGATAAAATCCTATCTCTTTTAAAAAGTCCAAAACTTTACCATATAAACCCGGTTGGGCAAACAGATTATGCAAAGTCTGGCAACGGTAGTGTTTTTTCCTTATATTTTTGAGATACTTGCACTCAATCAAAATGTGCTTAACTGTCAAGGGAACATGACAGTGTTCACATTCTGGTTGAGGCTCTCGCTTTAAGATGAAAATGTGTGTTAAAAAAGTATGACCAATGCGAGAGCGACACAAAACAACCTCATCCCTCCTGTTGGTTCTGTAGGAGTTGGGCCAATCTCCTAAGAGAGGCTTAATGTGACGAAGTTTGTTTGTGCCTGCAATATCCCAAGACCGTTGCCAGCGGCCATATATAAAAGAATTAATGGGGGATTTAAAATCGGTGAATGATAAAAGGAATTTTGATATGGGAAGATCTAGAGCAGACTTGGCAGCTAAGTCTGCCTGATCATTCCCTTTAATATCAACGTGACTGGGGAGCCAGCAAAGGACTGTGTCCTTGCCGATAAACTCGTGTGATAGTAGCAGACGATAAATGTCTGCTACTAATGGGTGTACAAGCTGTTTATTATTTATTGCTTGTAAAGAGGACAAAGAATCAGTAAATATAACATATTTTGATATAGAAGATGACTGAATGAACTCCAATGCCTGAGATATAGCCTGGAGTTCAGCAGTAAATATGGAAGCAGCAGGTGGAAGCCTGACAGAAATGATTCCAGATGGTGTGACGGTAGCCGATGCTACCCGATCACCATCTTTGGAACCATCTGTGTAAATGGGAGCATAATCGCCATATTTAGACCTCAACTCTCGAAAGAGAGACTGAAACACCGTGGAACTAGTATCTTTCTTTTTGTTTTTCGTTAGATCTAAATCGATCTTCGGAGGTGATATAGTCCAGGGTGGAGTACTAAACAAAGGGGTATTCGCAATACTGTCATGACTGATGCCAGCCTCTGACAAAAGGGGTTGGATGCGAATACCGAATGATGGAATAGGATTAGTTTTCAGAAAATATAGGTGTTCATGATATGGTCTAAATATGGTGTTATATGAAATATGATTAGGCAGAGATGCAATTTTTGTAGCATACTGCAGTGCCAGTTTATCACGTCTGTCGCGCAACGAAGGCTCGTGGGCCTCGACGTATAAACTGTGCACCGGAGATGTACGGAATGCTCCTAAACTGATTCTAAGTCCTTGATTGTGTATGGTGTCAAGCTCTTTGAGATAAGACTCGCGGGCAGACCCATACACAATACACCCATAATCGAGTTTTGATCTTATAAGTGCTCGATATAATCGGAGCAAGACCTTACGGTCTGCTCCCCAGTCAGTGTTTGATAAGACTCTCAATATGTTGAGGGCTTTCAGACATTTTTTCTTGAGGTTTTTGATATGTGGGATAAATGATAATTTCTTATCAAATATCAAACCTAAGAATTTGGTTTCATCTACAACTGGAATGGGACTACCATCCAGTGTTAGTTCCGGATCAGGATGTAATCCTCGTCTTTGACAAAAGTGCATGCAGACAGTCTTTGATTTCGAAAATCGAAATCCATTGTCAGTTGCCCATCGTTGAATAGAATTCAAGCAAAGCTGCAGCTGACGTTCGATTGTCTGCATACTTGTCGATCCATAACACATCTGAAAGTCATCAACATATAGAGAGCCATCGACCCCACGTTTAAGGCACGTTGGTATTGTATTTATTTTGATAGAAAAAAGAGTGGGGGATAATATACTTCCCTGAGGAACCCCCATTTCCTGAGGAAATGGGTCAGAGAATATTGATCCCAAACGAACCTTAAACGACCTATCTTCTAAGAAGTTTTTAATGAAGATAGGTAAGCGACCTCGCAGACCGAGGTTATGCAGGTCGCGCATGATACCATATTTCCATGTGGTATCATATGCCTTCTCCAGATCAAAAAATATAGCAACTAAATGTTGTTTCTGGATGAAAGCATCCCTGACAAACGTTTCAAATCTAACGAGATGATCAAGAGTGCTCCTTTGGGACCGAAATCCACATTGGAGGTCTGTAATGAGGTTGTTGGACTCTAGGTACCAAACAAGCCTTCGATTGATCAATCTCTCCATGGTTTTGCAAATACAGCTAGTTAAAGCGATCGGACGATAGTTGGTAGGATTCGTATGATCTTTACCCGGTTTAGGGATGGGAATTATTGTGGCTTCGTGCCACGAAGGAGGAAAAACTCCATCAACCCAAATCCGGTTATAAAGATCTAATAATATTAAAAGTGTAGAAAAAGGTAGGTGTTTTAAAATCTGGTAGTGAATTTCATCTGGACCAGTTGCAGTGTCCCTGGCTCGCTTTAGCGAATCACGAAGCTCTGCAATGGAAAAACGATCATTATAGCATTCATCATTACGGGACTTGAAATTAAGTCGCCTTTTCTCCTGCTGTTGCTTAATGCCCCGAAAGGCATCAGAGGAGAAATTGGATGATGAATTAAATGAGAAAGTACTGGCCAGAGAATTAGCAATATCGGGAAATGTTGTTAAGGTGGTATTATCAACATTTAGATGGTTAACTGATAATGCACTGCTTTTACCTTTAATCCTACGAATCCTATCCCATACCGATTTGGAAGTCGTACGGGAATTTATCCTTGAGACATAACCCTGCCATGAAGACTTCTTTGCCTGCCGTATGGTTCTACGGGCCTTCGCCCGGACCATTTGGTATGCTGCAACATTCTCCATGGAGGGGTGGTTCTTAAGGCGTCTTAACATACGATCACGCTCTTTTAGAGCGGATTTGCAATCGTTATTATACCATGGTTTATTGAAACGTTTGGGCTCAGTCGTGGTCTTTGGAATCGCCTGCTCAGCTACATCTTGAAGAATTGAAGTGAATAGGGCCATGGGCTCATCTGCATCTTCTAACTCTTTTGCATCAAAAGAGAAGAGACACAAAGATTCATAAAGAGCCCAATCAGCCTTATGCAACTTCCATCTCTGCGGTCTTTCAACCGGAGAGGGTCCATTATTTTCTATCAAGATCGGAAAGTGGTCACTGCCACACAGATCATCATTTACTCTCCATGTAAAATCCTGAAACAGGACCGGGGAGCAAATGGATAGATCAAGGGAAGAAAAAGAAGCTGTGGCAGGATGTAAATGAGTAGGCGAGTCATCATTTAATAAACACAAATTATTAATGTTAATGAAGTCCGCTATTTGTTTACCTCTGTTGTTATCATCTGGGCTACCCCAGAGTGAGTGATGACCGTTGAAATCTCCCGTAATTATAAACGGGAGGGGAAGTTGTGCAACAAGGTCATCAAGATCTCTAGGGTTCAGACGTAAACTAGGTGGTAAATATACAGAGCAGAGTGTGATAGGAATATGTAGAGTCACCCTCACTGCAACTGCCTGTAAAGGCGAGTTAAGGGCGACTTTACTCTGCGGCATGTCTCCATTAAGGAAAATGGAAACACCACCATGTGCTCTACCATCACCATTAGCAAAATGGTGATAGGCAACAAAATGTCTAAGAGTTAAGACATCCGAATTCTTCAAAAAGGTTTCTTGTAAACAAATAGCTAAGGGGTTAAATTTTTGAATTAAGATTTGAACTTCATTAAAATTTGGTTTAAGACCACGACAATTCCATTGAATTATGGAATTTGCCATTTTCAGGGAGGTTTAACAGGACTCCTATGATGTTGTTTGGGGTCATGTACTTCAACAACAACATCCATAAGATTATCCTGTATCCCGAACCTGTTAAAGGTTCCGACAGGATCCTCGTCACCCTTCCTACTACGGAAGTTTTTCAATTTTGTATTTTGAGGAACGCCTTTATCAGAACGTTCCTTAATTTTGTTGGATTTTAGTGGATTTCCACCATTTGGCTGAGGAGTAGGGGACACAATCTCCTCTATCTCAGACTCCCCAGACTTAATAGCAGCCTGAGCGCTGAGGGATCTATTTAAAGGTTTAGGTGCAATAATAGGTTTTTGTGGAATAATTATTTGTGATTGTGACGAGGAATCATCTTCTGTCTCGGCTGGAAATTCAACAGGCGTCTGGCAAGCAATAGAAGTGGTTTTCGGCTTGACTGCATTTGCAAATGACATTGCAAACGTTGGACTTGCAACCTCAACCAACTTCCTTGCTTCTGGATACGATATATTTTTCTCCGTTTTGACCTGTTGAACTTGTTTTTCTTTCTTCCATATCGGGCACTCTCTAGAATAAGCAAAATGAGGCCCGTTGCAGTTAATACAATGATGATCGAGCTGACAAGATGTACTTTCGTGACCATCTTGCCCACATCGAGCACACATTGCTTTTCCCTTACAAACATTTTTGCTGTGACCAAAGCGTTGACAATGAAAACAACGCAATGGGTTTGGGATGTAAGGGGTAACTGCAATGGCAAGAAAACCAGCCTTGATCATCCTAGGTAGATCTGGTCTATCAAAGGTCAGGATGTAGGTGTTAGTTTGGATAATATTACCATTACGTCTGATGGAAATTCGTTTGACGTAAGTAACACCTTGTGAGGCGAGATTTTCAAGCATCTCTTCCTCACAGCTGCCTTCTAAATCCTGAGACCGAATAACACCTCTTGAAGAATTAAGAGAGTTATGCGGTGTTACTTTGATTGGAATGTTGGCTAAAGTCGTTGATTTTAATAGAGATGTAGCATGCGATTCTTTAGCACATTCCACTAACAGAGTACCATTTCTCATTTTCTTAACGCTTTTGGGTTCGCTAGCCAAGCCAGCAAGACCTTTAGCAATTAAGAAAGGAGAGGTTTTAGCTAAATTAGTGTCATTTGTACTCTGTATAACCAGAAATCTAGGCCAGGTTCGGGATGTTTTATTTGATATATTATTACTAGGTTCCATATCCTCGGTCGACGTACGTTTCATTGATCTAGTCTTCTTTGATTGGGAAGCCATGAGAATAATTTAAAAGATTCATCCCTGCCTGCTCTCCAACCACCTATGGGTTGCAATATCCATGCAAGCTACTGCGCGGATATCCAGCGCATACGCCCTAAGAGGACAGACAGGGATATACCTAGACAAAGTAAAGGTTTAAAATTTTACTCTACCTAGTTGACCCAAGCCGCTGTTTTAGAGTAGGCACTCAGGACACAAAGGTAGAACTGCAAAAAAAACATTACAGATTTATGGGAAAGATGTGCCTACTCGTCAGCTTAACACGACCAAAGCCGATTGATCAGAGTGGGCCACTCTAACCTCCCGTCTAGATGAATTGTGGGCCAAAGCAATGTGTTGTCGAGGTCGAGCTCGTAAGCCAAACCTCCACTCAATTACCAGGATTCCACTCTCCACCGACACGGGTCGCAACGCACGGCAAACACGTTGCCCCATTACAGGGATCCTTTTAGTCGCCTCTTACGACACGCAGGACATACGAAGGGTATATTCTTATCACCCCCTACACCCCAGGGGGGTAAATAATAGAAAGACAACCTTGGGACTGAAGATTCTTGTAGAGTCTTATAAGTCAATTGGAGAGTCTTTCTTGAGTCTTTGCTAGGCTACTTTATCTCAGGATAAATTTAGACAATAGCTTAGGAGCTCTGGAGCATTTTTTTTTTTTTTTTTTTTTTTTTTTTTTTTTACAATAGTTTATTTACAGAGATAAAAAGTACACACATATAATGCAATTTAATATGGTTCATGTATATACAGTTCAATATATATTTTACACTATATAGATTTATGTATTTATTTTTACAATCTTCTTTATATACATATGTCAGTATTAAAGTTAATGATATATACAGTTGATTATATACTACAATATAATAATTACTTTTTTTTTTTACATAGTTTATTTACAGATGAAATAAATAAATACTTTTAGAGTTAATATTTTTTTTTTTTTTTTTTTTAAATAGTATATTTACAAGGGCTGTATTTACATTCATTTGTGCATAATAGTATTTGCAGTGCTTATATGGCATACAGTTCATTCCGGTATATACCGTTCAATATAGTAATTATTTTATTTACAATCTCATTATTTATACATGCATACACAAATCAAATGAGAATAATATACACAATCGTTCATAAACTCCAATATATTAATTGCATTCCTATACTAAGTTACATTCCTATTCTGGGGTATAGTAATATTTTAAGTTGTCATCCGCCTGGCGTCTGGTTATACGAGAGTGAGATTACCGTTTCTCACTGATCAATTAGAAAACCCGTGAAGAGTGGATTGTGGGAATGTTATCTTTGTCGACATGATAGGAGGTGAGTTTTAATCATAATGAGAGAATAACGGTAGAATTTTATATATACTTTTCCATTTATACATACAAATATTTCAGTAAGTGATTGGAGGGGGGGGGTATTTCATTTGGCATGATATATTCTATTTATTATTATTGTACTCTAGACACATTCTCCACACAAGTATCGCTATCTTGCATTCGATTGAATTGTGAAATGCGATGGAAAGACAACTCTGCTTGGTAGATTGGTCTAGATGAAATGACTGGTTTTGATATGTGCTTAGTGGGTCAGTGTGGTAGTAGGTTATCTGTTTTTGTTCAAAGTGTTTTTAGATTATACATCGCAATAGTGGCATTTAGGTCTTTTAGAAACTGTTGTGTCAATTCTATGTTTACTTTGTTGGTTATGACATCCTTTGTTTTCATTGTACATTTATATTTCCATAATATTTTCAGATAATACAATATTCCACAAGTTAGAATTGGTGATGCTATATCATGGAACAGTAATGTGTATTTATTAAATTCAAAATTATTATTTATGGAGAACTGTTTTAGGTAAGTTTGAACGTTTTGTTTATAGACTTTAATTGCCTCACATTGTAGGAAGATATGTGTAAATGTTTCTTCATGTTTCATACATAGGCTGCATCTATTGTTACTATAGAGATTTCTTTCGTATAGTATTTGTTTTGTAGGCAGTGCTTGGTGTGTCATGAGAATTACAGCGTCAAAATCAGAACAGATATATGGCATACTAGACAGTTGTTGCCATATTTTAAAGAAGTCTATTGTAGGATATTTGTGCATAATACTTGGTTTGGTAAACTCTAATTTGTTTATTTCATTGTAGATATGTTTTAGTTTTGGTGTGCCTGTAAGATTTATTTTGTCACGATAGTGAAGGTAAGTGGTTCTAATGCTTTTATAAATTTGTGGTGTATTTACTGTATGTGATAGTTTGTTCGATGCTAACCGAGGCAGTATTCTTTTAAGTGTATACCCGAACCAATACGCAAAGAGGTTGGTCCATGGGTTTTGGTTATTTTTCATGATTATAATTCTTTGGAGTGCCATTGCCCTTATTTTATTTTCTATGTTAGGCACATTTAGACCACCCATATTAAATGGTTGGTGTAGTGTCATTCTTTTGATAGTTTCTGGTGTGTCTTGGTAGATAAATCTAAATATTTCTTTATTGATAGATTTTATGATATGTTTTGGTGGTGTGATGATTCGGCATGTGTACCATAGTTTACTGAGTATGTAAGTGTTTAATACTAGATATTTATCTTTTATTCTTAGTTTATGTTTTATCCATTTATCTATTAATTTTCTTAGTTTTACCAGTATTGGTAGCCAGTTTTTTTCAATATTGTTATGACCAAACCATATTCCTAGGAGTTTTATTTGTGTTTTTATATTTATTTGTGGAATATCTTTTCTATATATAGTAATGTTGTTTATTTTTATTATTTCAGTTTTTGATGGATTTAGTTCTGATCCAGAAGCAGACCCAAAAGATTCTATGTCTTCTATAAGGTAAGTGTATGATGAACTGTTTGTTATAATTGCGGAGAGATCATCTGCGTGTTGAAATAGTTTTATTTCTTCAGATGTGTTTGGGATATGGATTCCTTTTATGCAATTATTTTGGTTTATTTGTACTGCAACAGGATTTATGGCAAGGCAGTATATCAACATTGATAGACAACACCCTTGCCTTATACCTCTTGTTACATTGATCTCCTTTGTAAATGAGCCATTTACCTGTACCCTACTGACAATGTTAGTATAGATTATGGTAATCCATCTTACAATGAAATCTGGGAAGTTGTATTTTTGTAGTAGCTTTATAATGTAGTTGTGTTCTATCATGTCAAAAGCTTTCATTTGATCAAAGCTTAGGAGTAGTCCTGGTATATTTTTTTCCTCCATGTATGTAATAATACTATGTATTGACATTAGGTTATTTAATATAGATTTTCCTTCACCAGCCCCTGTTTGAAGTGGGGATATTATTTTATTTAACATTGGTGTTAATCGATTTGCGATAATTTTTGTTAATATTTTGTAGTCTTGACATAATAGACTTATAGGTCTATAGTTTTTCAAATGGTTGGAGTTTCCCTTCCCTTTATAACTGATATTTATTATTGCTTCTTTCATTGTAGGTGAGAGTTCACCCTTGAGATATATATTGTTCAACACCTCTACTAGATCATCACCTATTATGTTCCAGAAGGTCAAATAGAAGGATTTTGATAGGCCATCTATGCCTGGAGACTTGTTATTTTTAAATTGCTTTAGTGCGTTTAAAGCTTCTTCATTTGTGATCCACTGTGATATTAGATTTCTATCTTCATGTGTAATTTTTGATATGTTATTTTTGTTTAAATATGTGTCTATTGTGTATGGGTTTATGTTTTGGGAGGTATATAGATTCTTATAGTATTCATGTATGGTGTTTAGTATGTCTTTCTTAGTTGTTTGGATGTCCTCGTTGATATTTTGAAGTTGTGTTATCTTTTTGTTACAAGCATTCTTTTCTTCAGCTAATTTGTAAATATCAATATTTGATTTGTCTGTGATATTAATATCTAGTTTTGACCGAATAATATATCCTTTATTTTTATACTCTTCAATGTGTATGATGTCGTTTTTAATTTTGTTAATTACATTTTGATCTGGGTTCTGTGTTTGTTCTTCATCTTCTAGACAGCTATAGAGAAGTTTTAATTTTGACTGTTTGATTTTTGATATAGCTATACAGAAATTTTTTGTAATTGATTGGATTTCTCCTTTCCCTTTGTCCCACCATTCATTACTGTGACTGAATTTCGTTTTCTCATTTTTCCAGAATTCCCAGAATTTTGTTATGGTTGATTTATAATTTTTGTTTGTGAGTACTGAGTTGTTAAATTTCCAAAAGCCCCTTCCCCATCTATAGTTGTCTAGATTAAGTTTCAAGGATAAAATTTTGTGATCTGATTTTGAATTGGGGTGATGGTTTAAGTGTCTAACACTAGTTAGTAGGTTATCAGATATGTATGTTCTGTCAATACGACTAGCACTACCTCTAGTATTAGACCATGTATATAGTATTTTGTTTGGAAATTTATTCCTGAATATATCAGATATTTCTAGCAATTTTGTGATATTGATTAGTAGATCAATAACTATCTGGGAATAGTATGTATCATTTTTAGAGTCAATCTTATTTTCTGTTATATTAAAATCGCCAATTAAAATGTAGTATTCTTTCATATTATATATTTCCTTTAAGTGATTGTATAGATTTAGAAAGAATTTTTTTTTTTCTTTCGTGGAGCCAGGAGGACCATATATATTAATTACATTCGTTATTTTTTCGTTAATGTGTAATGATATATGTTGGTACCTTCCTTGTAGTAACTTTGGATATGTGTGTTCTTTAAAATCAATGTCATTACGGATAAGCATGCTTGTTCCCAGATAGTTATTATCAATAGTATTTGATATAATTTTATAATTACAGTCTTGATATATCTTAGAATCATAAATAATTTTAGAATTTGACACTGTTTCTTGTAAACAAAGTATCTCTGGAAAATTGAATTTATCCGTCAGGATGTTTATTTTGTCATCAAAACCTCTTTGAATATTAGAGGATATAATGTGCATGATTAAACAGATAAACAGGATTTTAACTAAGGATATTTTAGAATAGTAATTATATTGTGATATATATATATATATAAACTTATTCAGATAGTTTAATTTCATTAATTGAGTCTAATTCACTTTAACTTATTTTATTAGTTTTTCCTAGTAAGTCTGTTAAATACCTCCATTATTGGACTTCTTGTTCTCGATTTTTTATCTGCTACTTCTTCATTATTGCTATTATTTCTTTTCTTGGTATTTTTGTTTTCTTGGATTTTAACGTAGTTTGCACTGGTACACTTAGTTTCCTGTGGTTCTTTGACTTCGTCATCATTGTTGATTTGATTAAAATCCTTTATAGTCTCAATATTGTTGTGCTCATCTTTATCCACATCATTTACAGAGGGAGTTTGTTTTAACCCTGTATCCTCATCCTCACTTGAACTATTCTCTTGAGAAGAGTATTCCAAATTTATACCCATTTTGGGAGTTGTGTTACCATCTAAATTTCTGTATGGATCAGGGGTTATAGGCAGATCTGTAGGTGGGGAGGATTGTAGTGGTGGAAAATCCTCTGGGGTGGGTGGATAATTAGGTTTTGTTTTTCGTTTGTCTGGTAGAGGACAGTCCCTTCCAAAATGACCCTGTTCTCCACAGTTGAAACATGTCTTATTATACCTAACTTGCCCTTCATATTTGACACCTACTCGTAGACCTTTTATAAAAATATGGGATGGGATGGGCTTGAACACGCGTTTGGCATATATAATTCTTACTCCACTTTCTATTGTAGGAAAGTTTTTGTAACATGGCCTCTCACATATGATGACATCCGCATAGTTTGCGAGTTTTCGTGCAATGTCTTTATTGTCTATTTCATAAAATAGGTTGTATATGACAATTGGGATAGAGTCAACTGGGTACTCCCAGGTTGCTTTAATGGTGCCCTTTGACTGATATTCAAGATCGTTGATGATAAATGATTCAAAGAGTCCAACAAAGACTTCTTTTGATTGTTGTGAATCTACAGTCATATAGAAATTGCCATTTCCTATATTTTGTAGACATTTAATTAGCTTTATATCAAAGTTATCATGGGCAAGGATGAATGTTAAGAGTTCAACAGATGACAGCTTTGTCTCACCACATACTGGGGTTATATGTATTGTGTTCTCTCTATTGAGTTCATTTGTCACACTAACACCTTCAGGTCCCACAGTTGTTTTTGTTGCCCTTATATTTTGCATATCGTTTGATTATTGTTTGTTTTTTTGTTTTTTTTACTTTTATATAAGACACATATATACACTATAGTTACTAGTACAGATAGTTAATACTAATAGGCAAAGCCAAGATATCACTGTTGTTTATTTTGGCCGCCATATTGGCTCTTCAGCTACAAGTAAATTGAAACTAAAACAATCAACCTGAATCTATCCTTTACAGGATGCCAGTGACGTTTATATATTGTATCACATTTTAGTTCATATATACTCTACACAGTTTTAGATCCTATAATCGGAAAACACTATATATATAATTTTTGTCACTTCAGGTTGACGAGAGCATGTCTATACGTCTACACTGTCTGATATCACGTGATACCATTAGGTGTTATCAGTACGAGTACTAATTACCAACACGTGATAATGATTTATTTATATGATTACTACTTAAAACCATTTCGTTTCTTAAATGCCGACAATTAATTATTTCAATTGGCTTCATAGATGTCCGTAGCGCCGGCTACACCAATTCTACACCAATCGTGTTTCAATCAGAAGCCAATTGTTAGTTTACGGTCGGCTTATTCTGATTAAAAAGACAATGCTACAACAATCGGCTTTATAAAACAAATTCTAAATTAAAAAAACAGACTATTCCGTAGTCAGTTGTTTTATTTAATTAGGGGATTAAGGAACCAGTCAGGCGTTAATGAATACACACGCCGGCTGTATATAGGTAATTAAGGAATAAACATTCCGAATATGCATTTGTACACTGTGACGTCACTAGGGACTGAGGTTATTAAGAGTGTTTTGGATAATTGGCCAAGTCGTTTTTACGGGAGGTCTATATTTGCGACTTTGAGTGAAGATAGCTGATTTATTTTTAATCAGATTGATGTTAACTTTCCGTAATGTGCATATAATAACCACTGTCCATCACTACGCCGAGTTTCAGTTTGTCGTCTTATGTGCACTTTAAGTATTTTTATATTTCGCCTGCCTTAATATAAAATAAATATAATCATACCCTATACCCCAAACTGGAAATGAATCATGGCACGCCAGCTCAAACTGGACTATAAAGAGCCAAGGTATGGGGAAATTACCACAAAAGAATATTGCATACGAATATAAAAACAAACTCGCATTATAGTAGCTGATGTGGGGATACATCAATGGACAATATCCCTGCTGCTGTTGTTAGTAGTAGTATCTGCTGCTATTGCCTAGGGAATGGAACACATACGCCATGCAGTGTGCTGTATGTGTTGTGTGTGTGTGTGTGGGGGGGGGGGGGTCTTTTCCCGGACAGTGGTGCTCCACGGCCTTTTGTAAATTCGAATTTCAACTGTCAGCGGTTATGTTTCGAGCGCCAATGTAAATAAGGGACCTCGGTTTTTCGACAAGCGGAACCATGCCGGGCATTTACGATCAATTTTCTTGGCACACATGACCTCCGGATTAGCGGTACCATGCCGGTCATTTACGATGAACTTTCTCGGCAGCGTATAAATGGAACACAGGACCTCCAGATCATCGAGCCAATGTTTATCCCCCCCTACTGAACCACTTTCTGGCCTGTAAACAGGACCAAGGATCCATTCAGACTATATAGTCTTTGAATTTGTAGATGACTGAACTCGAAATCCTGATAATGACTTACGAATGTTCTGCAGCTCAGCTGTAATAATAGAAGCATCACGAAGACGACTCAAAGAAATGGCCGTCGACGACTTGAGATTAGCTGAGTTTACCCGATTACGGCCATATCTAAAAACATGTGTGTATGACGTCTCTCGATGTTTAAATTTACATTAAGCTGTTTTTCTATTATTGACCTCTAAACTCGGTGTAAATATTGTTACACTGCTTACACATTTTATAATCTCACTTTGAAAAGAGTACACATAGCATATTGCGTATTCTTTCTTTTTAGAAAGTCGTTTATTATAAAAAATATAAAGGGTTGCTTAGAAAATGATATTATACAATTCTGTATTCAAACTCTTTTAAGACATGCATTATTATAGAGAATAATGGGTGCATGCAATAACCGATTTTAGACTACAGAATTTAAAGTTTGAAAGAGAAACATTAATAAATATCATAATGCATTTTCTCCAATAACAGATTAAGACCATAGAATTTAGAAATTGAAAGAAAAAATTGTTTACGGTCCGAGTAAACAGAATATGCATTCAACCAATGGAAATCTTGAATTAATGCTGACGTTTTAAGCTACAATGTTAAACTACCTATATGTATATATATATAAACATTGATGTGGTGATATTGTAGTTATATGCATTTCAATGCCTGCGATGTTCTAGCATGCCTTCTCCTAGAATCCAACATCCAGAAAACGTATACATTGTACTGTCAATTTTCACACGCTTTTGTTTTGTGGATTCATGCACCCGGGGTATCCTAGTTGTGAGTCCAGCTTACCAGAAAAAACACCAACTTGATTTAAATCCTGCAAAACTCCCTGAAAAATGCATAACTCAAAAGCTATAGTATAATACTGTTGGTAATTTTATGATAACATCTTGGTGAATATTACACAAATTAGACTGGTATTCTATTATTAAAGCTCATTAATTTAGATGCAATTAATTGATTAAGCTGTAATGATAAATACACCGGTATTCACGCTAATTACCTCAACAGTTTTTTTTAATGAAAAACTATTCTCCCTAATTGATTTACCTTAAATTGTAAATTAAAGGACATCTCACTGTACCACCTGCTATTGTTCTTGTGGGGGGATTAATCAAGCAATTTGTTTTTTCGCACCTTTTAATTTAAGCTGAAATTATACAATAAACCGGTATTATAATAATTGCGCCCAAAATAATTTAACTGTACTTATACAATAACCCAGTATTAATTTGAATTATTATAAAATAAACTGGTATTCTATTATTCTTGGTAATTAATTCAACTGTAATTTTATTATTAACCCTAATTAATTCAACTGTAATTTTATTATTAACCCTAATTAATTCAACTGTAATTTTATTATTAACCCTAATAAATTCAACTGTAATTTTATTATTAACCCTAATTAATTCAACTGTAATTATATTATTAACCCTAATTAATTCAACTGTAATTATAAACTAAACGTTAGTTATTTGGTTATAATTATAAAATATACACGGCAATTATTTAGGTGTAATTTTAAAATAAATCGGTATTCTATTATTCACGTTAAATATTTTAGTATAATTATAAAATAAATCGGTATCCAATTACTTACGCAAATTGATTTAGCTGTAATTTTAAAAAAAAACCAATATTCTATTATTCACGTTAATTATTTAGCTATAAATATACAATAAATACATATTTTATTATTCACGCTAATTAATTAAATTTTAATTCTGAATTAAACCAGTATTTATAATAATCACTCTTATAAATATAACTTTAATTATAAAATATATCAGTATTCTGTATTTTGCGCTATCATTATAAAATAACCGACATTCTATTATTTTCTGCCTAATTAATTCAACTGATTATAAAATAAAGAGATGTTCTATTTTCCACGTCAAGAAGCAGAGAGGTGTAATACCAGTTTTTGTTTACCCTAAAGAATGGAGAAAGGAAAAAAAGAAGATTCGAATTCCGGAAATTCTTATTCCATAAAGTAAGTTGGAGTTGTAGTGTAAGACTGGCCAAGGTATCAGGAAAATATACCCACTTGTCTATAATCATTCCATAAATGGCTATAATCATCAATAAACCGGTATTCTGTTATTCAGTCTAATTAATTTGAATTACAAATAAACCGGTATTCTGTTATTCACTCTAATTAATTTCAAATAATCATAAATAAACCGGTATTCTATTATTCACGTTAATTATTTGGCTGTAATAGTTAAATAAATCGGTATTATATTTTGAAATACTATGAAATCATTATATAGCTTGTCGTTAATGGTTTTAGAATGAAAATGAGAGAAACTAAACGAAATATTTGTCTTCATAGCAAGGATAGACGGACATATTCGAATACAATTTTGATTTATGTCAAATGTAAATTTAGTCCTACTTCATCTTTATAAAATTGCAATCTACTAGTATATATCTGCAAGTATATATCTACTAAATTTCATATTTTTGGGGAAAATGAGAACTAATACACGTATCTTGCATGGTGGCCATACCACAAATACGTTTTCTGAATAACTAGCAATCATGCAAAGCAAATAATTTTGTGTTTTGACTGTACGCTTAAATGTCTTTTCAAGCTTCCACTGTGTGAATTTGAATAGCGTAGGTTGTGACATGGTGTGTGTGTATTTAGTTACAAGAGTCACACCATACATGTCGCATGTCTTAACATTGTACACAGTTACTGTGAGAAATACAGTTTTAACATTACCAGCTTCATAACTAGTTTATTTTAACATAGATTAACGGCTACCAAGGTGAGATATTTTATTCAGTTAACCCGTGAATGATTAACCAATCTGTATAATTATTTAACATATACCTCCATTTTGATAACGCCAATAGTATCTGTATTTTTGTTGTTACTTAGAAAACATGTTTTGGCATTTATTCAAATGTCAAGCCCACAATCTAATCTTTGGATAGCTTCAATAGTTATACATACAGCTTCTTATTCTTGTATATTAAATGTCTCATCTGGATTAAAAGCAATAGGATTTTAATTGAATCCGCAGTCCGTAATCCCATAATGTTATCTCTAAAATCCTCGGAAACCGTTTAAAGCAATTGTCTAGTCAAACTTCAAACATGCATAACTTTGCCCAGAACAAAGTAAATTGACTGTAATTTTCAGTGTAGTCATTGTTCAGCATCGTTGTTTTAAACTATTATATATAGATTGCATAATTATAGTCGGTATAAAAATAAAACCTATTCTTAGAATATGGTTTGGCGATGGTATCAGACAAATGAATGGCGTATGGCCACCACTGTATGGCGTATGCCCGTCTTAGGTGCAGAAGCGTAGGGCGTTAAACCCCATTTCATTCATTCACCGAGAAACGGTCACGGATCTTTGGAACGTGAAACCCAACTACTACGTCGCACCATAAAAATGATGTACAATTATTTCTCTGTGTACGATATAGTTTCGAAGTTACCACAAATACTTCTTTACGAATTGTGGACGGTATAAGGAACTATTTTCCATCCTTTGAGCAGGCGTAACCAAGCCGCCGTCATCAATTTAATTAAATAACAAGTTGTGTGTACTATGTTGCAGGAAAATGTTCAAAAAAGCTGACCTATTACCAGATTACCGTACTCCAGAAGTTTTAACTATTATTAAGAACATTGCAGACAGAGTAGTCCGAGTTATAGGTCCATCAGCAACTGGAAGTGGTATTATATTTAAAGCAAATGATGAATTCTATTTACAAACATGTGCACATGCGATTATTGAAACGTGCCCTGAACATGACCAAGATTTTGTGCCGGAAGGAACACAATGTAAAATGTGTAGTTATCAATCGCGTGCTTGCGACAGGGTCGGTGTTGTGTATAAAAACAGATCTGGTAATGTATACCGTATAGGCAAAAAAGGAACAAAACTGGTTGCGAATTGCGAGTCACGTGAAAAGGCGATTTTTGCTGTGACTGAAATTCCAAAATTCATCAAAGAAAATGAAATGGAGGATTTCGGCTGGTTGGTGGTAAATATTAGAATACATGGACACGTGACCTGGATTAAAGGTCTTGTAGAGTTTCATCAAACAGAATCAAGTGGTAGAAAATCACATGTTCCGACATCCTACAGTGCCAAATTTATTATTCATTCTGCACAATTTATCGAACAGGGCACCGAATGCGATATTGTTTTTAACAATAAAAAAGAAACACGTTGCACTGGAATCGAACAATGTTGTAAGCATTGTAGTTGTCTTTCCTTTGATCAACAATTTGTTCCGATTGAAGCCAAAAACTATTTCCACAAAGGGCTCCCATGGGAAACAAAGGATAAGCAGCAGGTAGTCGTGATTTCCTTTCCAGAGGAAAAGGAAGTAATCTTTGGCGAGCCAATAATTGATTCCCATATCGGCGATTGCTTAATACCATGTGATCAAATCAATACACCAACTGGTGTTGCGCCACTCAAGAAGGTAGTATTTTTAAAACATAATGCAAGGGTACGGGCTGGCTTCAGTGGAGGATGTGTTTTGATAATCGGAAAAGATGCAGAATCATCGATTGGATACAAGTCCTATATGTGTATGCATATTGCTGGCAACGATAAACACGGAATCTCATCAATTGGACTAATTAATTAACCCATAAAACGGTATATGGCTCTGGGTAATCTCCGTATTTGTATAATAAATAGTAACGAATTAAACATCGACGCTTTGAGCATACCCCTTTTGTGGTGTGGATTTTAGCGCAGTACAAGACTCATTATTATTATTTTATTATTATAAACCATTTGACTTTTTGACTATGGTTGTCTTGAAACCTGCTAAAACTCTTGCTTTCGGATCCTAATTTTACCGGTATGTGGAGCTCCAATGATCATGGTTACTTGTTGAGTTATCTTAATTTACATAAAGTGTATCAGTTTTATTCATTGAATAGTCCTTGCCATTGATACATAGATTTAATAACTTAAATAAATATTTAGTTGTTATTAACTTTACATGAACATTTTAATTTGGTGAATTGATAAACAGTCTAGGCCTCTATTATATTTGTTGACAAAATTTGTGTTACAGGTTCAACAACATTTGTGTTACAGGGGAAGACCAACGATTTTCAACAAGGATTTCATATATCAACAATATATATTCAGAAATAACTCCCTCTGTAAACGAAACGAGATTTTCTTCTTTTTTTTATTAAACCCTGAAATAATGTAATTGGTTCAACATGCTTGCTTTGTTGAATATCGTTGGTTACCCTCTTTAAGTTTATGACCTAGAAATTGACAAAAGTGTGTCGCAACGCATACAATACTGTAATATAAATGTCTATAAACTGATATACATTCAAATCAGTTATGTTCGACGAAATAAGCCAGCAGTCGCAATCAAGTTACAGCGTCTAGTTATTCCAGTTTACATAACCCTCCGTTTGGTTTGGTGCAGTGTATCTAGCCTCGTCCCTTGAGTCTCTCAATACAACTGGGGCTGAAGCGCATTATAGTACACGATTCGTGTACCAATTTTAAAAAAATATTTTATACTAAATATCGGATTTTAGAGGCTCATCTTTTCCTGGTAAGTTTACATCATCAATATTGATTTAAATTGACCAATAATTCGTGTTTTTGATGTCGAAGATTTTGGAGGATTTTGAGTTACGGACTTAGGGCCTTTAACACTCTAGTTGCCACCGCTTTGTAAAAATTGAATGTGTTTGCTTGCGCTAAACCCTACAAAATGTTTTGATTTTCAAACTTCGTTTTCCAATTTGAGATGAAAATGTGTCTTGTTTTATGTCTAATCTGGCCTAACATTATTCGATCAAAGAGACCTAATTCACCAATCCAGTTATCTGTCTATGATTTTCGGATCCACAGTTCTGCAAAATGCTGTGTAAAATTATACACCAGTACATGACATTAATGCAAACGTATCGAATGCGGCATTCCAGATAAAATATATAGTCGTTCTTTAGAGCGGCCATCAGTTAAGTTAGATTGTAAATTAAATTAACATGATATTACAATGTATTTCCAATATCAGTTACAAAACTAATCATATCGGAATGTTCAAAATCGGGTTATGAAAATATGACAGTTGGTCTTTCAGGGTTTAGTAAGTACGAAGAGCTTGTGTCAATTTGACATTACTCACATAGTATCATTTTCTAGGTCATAATTTGATTAACTATTAAACTATCTAAGTTAGTATTACTCGCCTTTAGACAGCCATCAAAACGATACATCATACCATTTATTTAAAATAAAAATACAAAGGTGTCATTGAATTAGTTTAGTTTACATAACATATAGTTGAATTAAGAGAATAGTGATAATTAAAACTCTATTTACATTGAACTAAGAGAATAATGCTAATTAAATACAAACAAACATCAAATAAACTCATGGTCCGGAATCCTTGATCAATCTCAGTTAACAAAAAGCGAGTCAAGAAATTGAAAACATATATATGTTTCAATAACGAACGTTTTATATGAAGGGAATCTAAAAAATATAATACTACATGTATATTTATTTACTGTAAAATGTAAGGAATATATGCAACATCCCGTCTTCTTACAGCATCTGTAAAATAGTCAAGGTATATGTTATATAGAAATTATTATGAATAGGAATTATTATGAATAAGTTAATCTTTCTCTGTACATGATTTTGATAATATAATTTAATGTTTTAGCATAACATATCTTTATCGACAATGCTCAGGAATACAAAAATAGAAACCCGTCACATGATTATCTAAGCTGATTCAGATTCACGAATAATTATTTATATTTAACTGAACTACGTGTTCCCCTTTTTTTTCCTTTTCTAAAAATAAATAATAACTATACCTTCGTTTTCTCTATTTCTTATTTTTGTAGCCTGCAGTACGTATTCCTCATCCCGTACTGCAAAGAAATAATAAAATTACATAGCAATTCCTAACACATTTTAAAAGAGAACTTATCAAAGAATTACTTATTAAAACATAGTTGTGTATTTTTGTACACGGGGAGCAGTCCATTTGCTGATTACACTATTTTGCTTGAATATACTATTTTGCCTATAACGTTTTTTAGGACTTCGAATTCCGTATTACGGTTTGGATTGTACGTACTTGGTTTTTATTTTATTTTTATCTTGTACCTAATTTACATTTGTGGCAAATGAAGATGGATAGATCTTACTATGGATTTAAGATTTATTCGATATGTGAAAAGTAAATTGTCGGATAAAATATTACAAATGTACTAAATTTCTATAAACTAAGATGTTATACCTTTATTTCCATTATTTTGTACAGCTTCGTATGTTTTTTTATGGTGCCTTTTTTCCCAGAGATCTGTAAAGATAGAGTATATATGTTAATTATTATGAATTTACTTCAAAGCCAGAGATCAATAGATTGTGTGGTCTGTGTCTCAGGGGGGGGGGGGATATTCATACTGTCATTTTACACATGTTCAGTCGTGTGTGTGTCCCTGACTTAACGTCCGCTTCCATCAAGATCGTCGGGTGTATCTGTTCGTCTTCTTATAATATGTTTAATGCCAACTAGCTTAGCCAAAACCTCAACAACATTTAGGCATTTGTTACAAAATGCTAGATGATAGATGCCATCTTTACACGTGAAAGTCATTATACTATTAAATCAACCTGCCCGACCCCTGCAGATTTGGTAGAGTTACTTATGTCATTATGTAATCTTTAACTTGTTGATGGCATGTCTTATCTTATTACTTCTCTGTCTGATAAAATATACAGATGCATAATGAGATGCCTTTCTTTGTCTGTGAAAGGTTTAAAACTCCAGAATGGAAACGACTAGTCAGACACGTCTGGCCTGGGCACGAGACGAGACGGAACGAGGGAGAGCGGCTCCTAGGCAGGCTAGGACATGGCTCCTTCGATACAAGTTGTTAGTTCTGGGTGTCTTTAATATTACGATGTTTGTACATAATATACTAGAAGCAGAATAAAAGTATTATAAGATGTTCAACTAGTTGTGTCATAAAAACTTGATATAAAGAACCAATACTGTAACACATTTAGCAATTCGAATGTTGTTACTTCTAGTCTACCCATAAAACTTCAATATCATAGACAAAGCGTTTTCTAAATTTGTCATTGAATTGATTTCGAGAGGATGCTTATAAACATCGGGGTTACCAATGTTAAAGATAAAACCTTATGCACAGTCATACTAAATAAATTGTTTCTATTTTAAACATCTACGTTCCACTAAACAGGCTATTTCATATTTTTATTTCAATAATTCTCTGTCCCACAGTGGTCTTTAAACATTTTATTTAAACAATATTTTATTCGTTTAAATTTACAAAATTTTTATAATAAATATAGGATACGATAACATCGAACTAACGGTATTGTGATCTACAGCTCATGTATCGGATCACCTATTCGGTATTCCCCACGTTCCCGATGTAGAAAATCCATGGGAATCGATCAGCGCGGCGCTTGGTAATGCTGTTGGTTTGCTTAATTCATGACAAACGAGGCATTAAAATCAAAGTTGGAGGATTAACTGGGGTCTATATATTTATTAAGAAATCAGCAAAGGACCTTGTTTATTGTTTGTGCGCACAAGCTTCGTTTGTATAAAGAATATGCAATTTACAACAAAATGGCATGACGCAGATAGTCAACATGTGTCAAACCCTAAACAGCAAAAGGACACAATAAAACGTCAAATTTTGTGTTTGAGGCTATAAAAGGCTTAGCGTAATAAATGGAAACTACTTACATCTGATTAAAAACATAATGCCCACTGCCAGTGAGACGAAAAGCAACACTCCTAATATAATAGTCACCACACCATTTGTCTTAGTCTCTTCATCGTCAAAACCACCTATCGAACCACCTTCGCTAATTGGGATGTCTTCAAACGATGCGACTTTACCTGAATAGGAAATTATATTATTTAATTTTGCTTAACATAGCAAGATACTCTGGAAATTTTATCAGATTGTATTTCATAGACTAAACCGGAACATATAGTGTTACAGGAATAAGAAATGGTGCACGTGAACCAGACATAGCGTGAAGCCACATGAATCCTTGTTAGACGCCAGAAGTTAGATTTCAAGACAATCATGGGCCACTGATTAAAGACAGCAGTAATGGTTTCGGTAACACCGGAATGGGGACCCTGGAGGAAAACATTGGACGAAGATGTAGTTTCCCGACGTTTTTTTAAGGTAGGTACATATTTCCTAATAAACTGACCATGGAAAGCCAAAGAGACCAAGGGATAATTTTAATCAATTTTTAAGGTTAGGGATATCCTAAATATAAGGGTTTAAAATGAACGATTATCTGTGACATATAGTGTTACAAGTGTTCAATAGACAGGTTTTAAATAAATTGGAGCCAAAGCACACTTGAAATGTATCAAATATTTATAAAATAAAGTGTAAGCAAAGGGAGTTTAATAAAGACCACATTTCATTTTCTTTTTGTGATTCAAGATCAACTTACAAATCAAGACCAGTGATACACACATTTCCGTTAAATCGTTTCAACATTTCTTATTTTGCTAAACAAACCCAGCAGCCACGTTTGTTAAAAAATGTATTTATGTGTTCGGGAGTCTTCGTATTCACGTAATTTTAAATCTAATATCTAGTAACGTTAAACATACAATAAGCAAGAGGTAAAACTTCCTATTGTAGGTCTAATTAATCAACTCTCGATCCTATTAGCTGCTCCGCTGTCATTCATGATTTAATCATGAAATGGTTAACCGAGACTATGTTTGTTTTTATCGTACTGACTTTAGTGATGCTGATCGAGGCTAGGTCCGCAATTCAATTGATAAAATCTCGGTTCATAGTGGATCAATTTGACTGACATTTAGAAAAAAACCCTTTAAATTGACTGACATTTAGAAGAAAACTTTAAATTGAGTTAACTTACTGCTTTCTGTTAATATTATTACTGAATATTCTGATTTGCGGTCTTGGAAGAAAATTTTGCATCCATATGTGTATCTAAAATCATCTTTGATCGTATTGCGTAATATTAGAGTTATGTTTCCTCCTCCGTCTATATCTCTTTTTTCAAAGTCAAGTCGGTCGACTCCGCCATCTAGATCTGGTACAAATTTCTGATCTTTCCAATATCCAACGTTTGAACTCTTTCACATACAAGTAAATGAAAACATAAGGTGACAAAACCGACAATTATGGATCAGATGCCAGCCTAATCCCCTGTGGAAAGAAAACACAAACCAACGGATACCCATGGGGGTGGCGGGGAAGGGGGGTCTTGATCACAGGTAATGAGGACAACAACGAATATAGTCAACATTTTAAAAATATGTCCCGATTCAAAATTAACCTGTCCAATGCTCATTTTATTCTTGGCTATGCAGATTTGTACCTCTTTCAAAACAATTATTTGGTTTATTAAGAACAAGTGGATATATCTATAAGCTTCTATTCAACAAATAAACTAGAAATATCAAAACTAAGTGGAATTAACTTGATAGATCTACGCACAGTGCCTTTCTAACAAGCACCGTATTCTTAAACATACGATGTCATTTAATATGCTTTTCCCAATATTAAACACACTTTATTATTCCTCTAATTGTAATGCTTTAAAGGGGTCCCAAAAGCGTTATATTAAACCCGAGCACTATAAAATTACACTTGGTTCTGCTGTCGGGTAAGACATTTGGCCTATATAAATATTTAAAGACATCGAAACCTTAGGACGATATACATTTGTGTGGATATACACATATTGGATTTATTACTATACAACGTTTCGACGCCGATACTCTCGTCTTGGTACATTGAAGTAATTGAGTCTTCTGGCTCGTGGTTTTAACATTATATTTAATTTTCATGGGTTTTTTATATACCTTCTCATAAACATAAAATAGTCCTCATTAAAAAGTAATTTCCCAATTAGCCTATGACACCCTTGACAATATCTCCCTCTCTGAACTTACCTGCTTGGGTGTGGTTAAATATCGGGTAAATGCAATGCCAACTGCCGGATACTCATATGCGTAATGCCATTCAAACTTAACATCATCGTTAAGCTGACCAGTAATAATTCGCGCCTCGTTGGTGACTGTAGGTTCTGAGGCTTAACAAAAAAAAATAATAATTAGATTAAAATACAAAATAGTCTTTGAATGAAAAGTAAAATAGTCTTTGTATTTTACATCGAGACAGATAACCTGATTGTAGGAAAAAAGTAAAAGGTCGCTGACTTACAAAGATGACCAAATCGACATCGTTGTTGTTGTTTTTGTTCTTGATGTTTAACGTCCGCTTCTACGAAGGTGATATCGCAGACAAGTTGTCTTATCTGTATTATCTTAGCACACGCGCAGGGGTCTTTCCTGAGGAAGAAAATCGGGGTACCCAGAGTAAACCAAGTTAGATATGCCCACACCAGGGTAAGAAGCCAAGATTGACCGTCTGCGGCTAAAAGCGCGACACTCTAGACCATATCGACACGGTCGGACAGCGCAAGCTAATATATTTCAATAAAAAAGATGCACGTTTATACGACAATTCCCTCTATGTATAGCTTTATAATTATGACACCCGGTCTAAAGTTACTCGTTTGATTTTAGCTTTGTACTCAGAGGACGACGTTATTAAACGTATGATAGAGTATACAAGTCATAATACAAGTCATAATAGTATATTTTTAACACGTCACCCCCCTGCACATTTATTTATCCGTTCACAAGTCCTTTTAACATAATATATGACTCGTGGTTATAATATTTTGATGATTATTTGTTCAATCTCCATCTATCCAATGATCTTAAATTTATTATCAATTTACTCATGGCTTTTCCTGTGTTTCTTTGTTGTATCTCATAAACAACTATTACAATTAAATGATGACAGAGCGAGCTGAAAATTTTGAAGAAATGTAAAGCAGAGCCGTATAAGACTACCGTTGTATTATTTATCAGTCATAATCAAAAGGGGTTACTGGGTTATAGCGTTTTTTCTAAAGACTGCCATTTGAAAACAGTATCCCAATTTACCAATTTGGCTCTTTTGTGAATATTTACGATACTTGCACGTATTCAAATGTTCATATAATATCGTAAACTTAATATATTTTGTTACAGCCTCTTAGTCTTCATATCAATTCATAGATGACAATTCACCCTAACATTATAACACAGCGAGGAATGTCCAGGGTCCATTTAGTGATAAGCAACAGTATTCCTCTTTGTTTCGTAAGGACAGTGAATTAATGTTGTTATGAATTAACATTTAGGTCTACTATCATTGTTATTGTGTATTGTAAGATCCATAAATATAACCAGAATAAGAAGTGGGCATGAACTATTATAGAATGAATGGTTTTAATAATTATGAACTTTTTACTTCCAAGTTTTAATAAAAATTTAAAAAATAAAAAAAAATATGCATGCCTTGTATCTCCAAGTTTTGGTGTTGCGTCAACAAATAGACAAAAAAAGGCATTTGACAGTTATTTAGATTTTAATGTTCATTCAACATAATCAAGGTCATTTCAGAAAAAAAAATCTTTACTCAGTAATTCACCTGTGCGAAGAGGTTTTTTACAGAGAAACGATCCTGCGGAAACGAAGATAAACCAGCGTTCAAGCGTATTATAATAATAATAATAATATTTTTATATAGCGTATTACATTGTAGCAAAAAATGTCATAACATCTTATAGAGGCAATAAGGCAAAAATTGGATTTCAATATCAAAAGCGATGACCATAAAAAATTTCCCACAACGTAATGTCGTCGTTGTATTTCTGCACTGGTATTTATTATCATATTTTTAAATGAAATTAGAAATACTTGGAACGGGAAAATAAATATTTTACCGTATATTATTATAAAACAAGTATTAATGTAGGTTTAAAAAAAAGGGTTCAGTAATTTCTATCGAATCTTATCCAAAAAACATTTTGAAAATATTTCCGACCGTAAACACAATTTGTATTTTTCGTAATTGACGTGCATATATCGAATAACTTACCTTTGACTATTGTAACAAGCAGACAAACCAAGAATTCGTAAACCTTCATCGAGCTGTTATATTGGTAAGCCTGTATACAAAAATAAACATTATCTTTTCAAAATATGCTGCGAGATCCAATGTTCTTTAGTAATTTAGATTTATACAGTACAGGTTGTGAGATTGGGACACTAGGTTCCCAGCGACAATGGTCTGATCAGGGCCTATCTCGGAAATAAGGATGTGTCCCGTTGTTTATACAGTTTAATGTGCGGTATAGGGGTGTTGTTTGGCCCGGAGTTACATACATTGGTCGATAAATACACCCTTGGTGGCTGTTTGTGATGTGAATCTTGTTATTTGGTGAGTTGAGATTTATAGAAATAGAATGTATTTTTGAAGACTCAATTGCACATTTATCTTTTTGTAAAAAATCTATTAAATAGAACCCTTTTCTCTACTCCAATCTTTTTCACATGGGTATTGCGAACACCTTCTCATAACTCTGTGTAAGATAACTGACAAGTGCAAATGACTTTTATTTTTGCTTCGATCATTTACTCGATGACGCGTACATTATCTACATAAGATGTCCCAATTTAAACTGGTCCAGGCAGAACGATGTCTTGTATTCATTTTATATACCCATTTACACCAAATAAGAAATATTTGTTATCCTTTTATACTTTGGGCAACTTTATTTATTTTTCTAAATTTTAAAATCAATGTTTTTGAAGTTAATATGAAGAGCTTATTAACCCGCACCTTCCAGTAACGGTAGCGGCCTAGCGAATATCGACCGCTGATCAGCGTGACTTGGCTATACTAGACTTTGATAAAAGGAAACAGTTTCATCATTTTTATTCACTTAATACCAATGTTATTGTGTCCCAAAGTATCGCACAACAGGTTTCTGTTTATTTAAACTATTAAACATTTCTAATATTCTCTAATAAAATGCAATATTGTTTTATGCTACATCTGTACCACCCGGGCTGTATAGCGCCATACACATGGTGAATATTTCGAGACAGACTAAACAGAATCACAAGGTATATATTTCAACACTTTTCAAACTAAAATGTCATAAATCGACAAATAATTTTTAAAAAATCATAATTATATTTTAATATCATAATTATATTTTAATATCATACTTATATTTGAAACTGGCATCAGTATTTTTAAAAACTTACAATTATTTTTTTTAAAAACTTACAATTATTTTTTTTAAAAACTTACAATTATTTTTTTTAAAAACTTACAATTATTTTTAAAAACTTACAATTATTTTTAAAAAACTTATAATATTTACAAAATCATTTTTTTTAAATATAACTATTCTTAAATAATCACAACTATTTTTAAACATTCATATCACCGATCGGTATTATAAATATCACAGTAAATTGAACATAATTAACTTATAATACAATAATGTAATTAAAATAAAATTATTTCAAAAGTATACAATTTATCCAAATTCCAAATGGATTTTGCAAACATTGGCAACGTAAGTACGTTTATCTATCAAAGGTTATATTACATACACGGAATCTGGATTTGTGTTGTTACAGCTGAGCGACTCGACACCATTCGTTGCTAATAATCCGATAAGATCGACAGCGATTCCGGTACTGAAGATCTCTAAACTCCTTAAAAGCACCTCTTCTATTTTGCGCAAAATTGAGACAATCCGCAAAAGAGCCGAATCATCATGGCTTTCTCAAAATAATTGATTTTAAAATAAAATAAACGTGAGATTTATAAGAAATATAGAGGAATATAAATATAACTCACGATTTTGTTAGTATTGCAAACTATGTAGTCCTTTTACACAAGATGATTGTATAGTTATGCTCACAGTTAGTCGCCTACAACATACCAACAATATTATTCACTTGCTTTTATTCAATTACATACATAAAAGGTTTGTATAGGGTTTGTAATTCATGCTATTGAATCTACAGTTAAAGTGTAGTGTTAAACTTTGATGTTAAAGTCCCTAGACTTACAATAATGATTAAAGTATGTATACTGATTCACGCATACTGTCTACTTGAGGAATATTAGGGGGTAGGGGACGTTATGCCCCACGAGCAAATGAACGAACGAAGAGTCGTTGATATTGATTTGAGGATCAATCCAACCCACATTACAGAACTAAGATGAATTTATTCTCATAAATCAGTGCAGAACAGCAGGACCTTAAATCCTATTTTATTTAATTAAATGATGTTTCAAATACAGGGATCACGGTGGCTAAGTGGATAAGGCGCTGGTTCGCTAGCCTGGAGGTTGAGTGTTCGATCCCTGCATTGGCCGAGAAAGTTCATCTCGATTTTCCGGCGTGATTTCCCCTTGTCAGTGATGCAGAAGGAGGGCCTGACAAGGACAGATGCCTAGTCGTTCGGATTGGACGAAAAACCGAGGTCCCGTGTTCAAATTGGAGTGCACGTAAAAGATCCCTTGGCAGTTGGAATTCGATATAAGAGTAGGCCGTAGCGCCGCTGCCCGGGCAAAATTTCCCTCATAGCCCACTGTATGGCGTATGCCCGTCTTCAATTGGCCCAGGTTAGGTGCTTAACGTAGGACATTAAACCCCATTTCATTCATTTGTTTCAAATACAACTAATGTCTTGTAAAACATTGATAAAATACTGCAATGTTTAGAAAATATTCCAACAGACTGCACGAACCCCTCCATGCCGACCCCAGAACATTTCACCGGATTTATTAATGCTTGTATGCGGGCTGTTTATTGCTTGCAATGATCGGGTATAATGTGTATCTTGTTGGGGATTCTTTTCCTTTGTTTGTGTATGTGTGTGGAGTAATACTTATCTCTAATTAATAGATTTGGTTTTATTATAAACTGCATTGGCCATAATTCAGCTGGTGCTACATCTAAAAACAATTATCCAAAATTGTTTGTATTCCGAATGTTTCAGATATGCTCCATTGATTTATATAGACCACATTTTGAACACACAATTTATAATTCTCAAAAGGAATACTGTCACATGCAATATAATAGGGGTTAAAGGTAAATTTAAGACTACATGTGGTGTGTATCGCCAAGTTCATTAGACACCACCACATGCACACCACCCATGGTCTAATGGTGTTTCGGAGACCCCAGTATTCGTCTTTACCCATCACAGAGAGTGGATCTCTAGAAATTCTGGATGAGCTGTTGCAACTTTATAATATGAAAGGAAGTTGGTAATAAAATAACTCTCTAATTATGATTATGTATACGTCATAAATATCACGCATACGGACTGTTGAAGAGAACACGTTGTTAAAGTTATAAAATTTTGCAACAACGGCGCGCCCATTTTCTACTGGCGACACGTAGTTTATACTCTACAGGCGACACAGTTTGAACAGGCGACACATAGTTTATACTCTACAGGCGACATATAGTTTATACTCTACAGGCGATACATAGTGCCAGTGAAACAGTACAAATTGTTTATACTCTTGTCAAAAGAGCCCATAAAATCATCAAATAACCCACTTTAAAAAAAACAAACCTCTTTTTAGTCGAATGAATGAATCATTAATATTACTTATATTGTCACCCGTGTTGTGTTTTAATTAGTTACCACAGAAGCACATCACACGGAGGTAGGTTCATGCTGATATTGATGTCGAAATGAACATCAAATCACTGTTCCAGTTTGTGATATTATTGTGTATTATTGAAGGTGAGTTTTTGTTTATTTATAAATATAATCTCAACATTAACAATAATATACAACCCAAAGAATTGTCCTGAAAGGGGAAGTAGGGGATCACGGTGACTAAGTGGATAAGGCGCTGGTTCGCTAGCCTGGCGATCGGGTGTTCGATCCCTGCATTGGCCGAGAAAGATCATCTCGATTTTCCGGCGTGATTTCCCCTTGTCAGTGATGCAGAAGAATAGGTCGAAAAACCGAGGTCCCGTGTACACATTGGCGTGCACGTAAAAGAACCCTTGGCAGTATGAATTTAGTTGCTACCCGGGCAAAATTTCCCTCATAGCACACTGTATGGCGTATGCCCATCTTCAATTAGCCCAGGTTAGATGTTTAAGCGTAGGACGTTAAACCTCATTTCATTCATTTGAAAGGGGAAGTAACGGTGATTCGGCGAGTAAGACGCTTACTTTTATCCTACAGACGTCCTGTATTCGATCTCGGGGCTGGTCGACAAAGTTCATCTGGATTTTCCGGCGTGGTTACCCCTGAACAGTGGTGCAACAGGCAATGTATATTTGTTTGGATTTGGGGAAACCCAAGGCCCCTTATACACATTGACGTGTAGGTGAAAGTTTCATTGTCTGGGCCAAATTTCATTCATAACACACTATTAATGGCATACGCCTGTCTTCATCGGGGACGACAGTAGGACGTTAAACCAAATTCCATGTCATTTGTTCTTAAAGGTATAACCCTGGATAATGAATGGATAAAACCTGTTAAAAATGAAAGTGCTGTGGTCGGATGTAGTGTCCAGCTCGCCTGGAAGTTATTCGGGGATCTAGATGTTTCTATTTACAAGGTATGTAACAAATAATTCAAATATTAGAGTGGGTGAATGAATGAAATATTGTTAAATGGTACATCAGCTCCTACCGGGCTATATTGCGAGATGTTAGAGTGGGTGGAGTGACAGTGACACATTGTTAAATGGCACGTTAGCTCCAACCGGGCTATATTGCGAAATATTAGAGGGAGTGGAGTGACAGTGACACATTGTTAAATGGCACGTTAGCTCCAACCGGGCTATATTTGTCGGAAAACAAATAGTTTTATCTTTAAAACAATACAATCATAAAACAAATCAGTCCCACAACAGAATGGCAATATTTTCTTTGGTTCACCGTTTCAGTAACTGCGAGAAATAAATGAGATTAGTTTTAGATTATGAACACAACTGTTGACTTCTATTATGATGTTGTTTAAACTAACATCAAAGTCACAAAAGGACACGCTGCATAGAAAGATAAATGAAATGTATTTGATCTTTGATGTGTGTGGAGCTGTCATTGGCCAAGTTGTACGTAGCGCAGTGAATCATAGTCTCTTATCTATGAAAGCCATGTGATCAATCCGAAAAGATGTACCCACTACAAGTATCATGTGGTAGGTAGGTCAGGGGTTTAACGTCCACTTCCAGCTAGGGTGATATCGTAGACAAGTATCATCTAATCTGGTCTTTTATATAGAAAAATCCGATTTTCAGCCACTACACAGCGACCTCTACATAATCAAACTTTTGTAATTACAAATTACCTTAAAACTTAAGGGTCCAGTATCCTTCATCTTTACATTCTTGTTGTTATTCTTATCTCAATCCACGTAAATGGTTTCATTACAAATTTCATATATATTGATCTTAAATGTTCAATCCCAAAATATATACCCACTGCAAGTATCACCTACTCTTGTCTTTTATACAGATAATCCTATTTCCAACCACTACATAGCGACCTCTACATAAGCAAACTTTTGTAATTACAAATTACCTTACATTAGTCCGGACTCCGGGGGTTTGTTTTAGCTAGACTTTGAACCTATGTAGATAGTATAATATAAATATTGTTTTCAAGGTTCCGGGACAAGAAAATATTAAAGACGTAATGTTGAATAATAGTGAGAAGTATCAGTTAAGTCAGATAAACGAACTACAATATCTCACCATTAACGACATCAATACGGATGATGCTGGTGTATATAGATGCAAGGATAATCATTTTAAAGAGATGGTCGATATCCACCTGACAGTCACAGGTAAATATTGAAAGATGATCTGTCTTGGATGGTTGGGTAAATCCGGGAGTTCGTCTGTGTATCTAGGATTGGTGGTAAATACTGGGGGTTCATCTGGCTTTAGTTGGGTGGGTTAATACCGGTAGTTCATCTTGTCTTGGATGGGTGAGGGAGTGAATTTGGTAGATGAGATGAAAATAGGATCAAGTAATTTGTATATGTAATTATATTTTAGTGTCAAGTATTGGGTACTTTCCGTGCCCTATAATCGTTTTTTTATCATTTAAGATTAATAAGGTGTGTGGTTAATTGTTACGGACCAAACTGTTGACCTCCACAGTACTCCAATCAAAAGGCAAAACATTTGATCTCCACAGTACTGATACAAACAACCGAATGTTTTTATATCCGATTTGTCTATTTCCGGTTCCAGTTTAATATTTTGCAGCGTCTGCAGACTCTTACTAACCCGAATGGGACTGAGAAACAGGCCTAGTCTATGTAATCCGCCCCAACCTCCATGTACCATAACCCTACATTGACCTTTGTATGCTGGTCAGTACTGTCAACTAATTGTAACTGTCGGGTTTATTAAGTTATCATCCCATATGAATGAACCATGCCAAGACGATGAGTTGTACAATATTTGTTAGATTCTACACTTCAAAAAAATGATGTACGACTTAGGATATTATAGCGACCGTCTATTTGAAATGACCCAGTTTTAAATTTTATGACACGTGCTCTTGTGAACTTTGAACCTCTTTTAAAGCGTGTAATTGTTATAAATGTTATTGTAAACAGGACGAGTCACCAAGATCAAGTAGTTTTATTAAATACAGGAAGAGTTTATTCGTAACCAAAGTAATTATAGTTAGGGTAATTTTTGTATTGAGATACTGAGTATTAAATCTTGTAAAATGACGAGATTATTATTATTATTATAAATAGATGCTATGGTCATGCATGCTCCAACAGTATTTTAGATGTTATCTAATTCATAAACACAAAATAATATCGTCCATAAAACAAACTTTTCATCTGATGTAAAATTGTATCCTTAGAAACATTGTTTTAAACAATACCTGATTTTTGTATTTGTTATCATCAACTGCAATACCTTAATTCTTTTTACAGATATTGAATGGTTGAACACTGCACACTTTTTAAATATTTATGTTGGAGATGACGCAACAATGATGTGGAAATATAGTATCTATAATATGGATAAACATATTTCAGTATTTAGAAGACTAAATTCAACCCAGGATTCTGTAAGTTGAAGAATTTATCATACATGTATTTATATTATCTATATTGGTTAATGGAGCGGGGGGGGGGGGGTTGCTCAGAATAAACTTATTTCAATGCATGTTTGCATAGTTCAGTATCAATCTTTCAAAATGCATGCTTAATTAATGATATTCTTAATAAATTCCCATCAGCTTTCCTTCAAGTCATCACTTTTGCCCTACGCATTAAAATTATACAATTTGATCGCATTTTTTCACATTTTATAGAAATTATTGTAAAACAATTGTTGATTGTTTGATTGGCTTTTAACTATATGTTACTATTTTGCCAGATTACACTATTTTGCCAGATTACACTATTTTGCCTATACCGTTTTTTTAGGACTTCGAATTTTGTCTAATGGTTTGGATTGTTCGTACTTGGTTTTTTTTAATTACATGTACCATACAGGTTGAAGTCTTGAGTAAATTGGAACACGGCGTCTTCAAGTATAACAGAAACCATCCACGAATAGAGATTGTTAAAAGGGAGAGTGATGGTGGGCGTACAGAGGTGGTGATGTTAACCATACATAATACAACTATTGATGACTTTAACTATATTTATAACATGAGAATACAATTTACCCCAAACTGTGTCAGATAATGTAAACCCGTTTCACTTATTGAAGGTAAGAAAGATAACCAAGTTCTGTAATCATTACCAATTACGGAAGGTGTTATTTTCAACAGATAGATTAGAAAACAAAGTCGATTGGTCAATTGTTTAATCCCGGAATCATTGCATGCTTTATTTGATAAAGACTACATATTATTAGTCATCGTTCATGGAAATGCAAAGCTGTTTTTTTTTTTCGTGACCATTACATAGATGCTGGCGAAATTTGTCTCAGTTTCTAACAGGTTTCTGCAAAATATTGATTTTTGAAAATGTTTGTGTCATTCTAGTGCCACGTGTTTACAGCAAAATGCCAGAAATGATAGGACGGCCAACAGAAGATATTAAATTTGTGTGGCAGTATCATTACAGTTTACCGGCAACGGGTGCTGTATTTAATAGATTTACCAGTGGACAGGTACATGAGCGTTTCATAGTGGGTTACACGTTTTAGGTTGTCCAGACCAATTTAATTTACAACTTGAATCATTTCCAGCCAGTGTCATATTTTTCATTAGGCTTGGCAGGCTAGCGCCAAGGGCCTGAAGAATTACTCTGCTTCTAATCGATAAAGCACGTTTAAACTTAATGGTGGTGCGTAGGCTAAACGAGCCTGCACACATTTTGGAACACAATAGCTCTGTTCCTAATGTTAATTGATTGACTGACACAAGTTCAAACTAAGTATTTTCTGCTAATGCTAGGTTCCCCGTGTCGTGCGATTCGTTACCTTATAATTAGGATTAACCAAATTGCGTTCATGATCTGGTACGGGCAGATACGCTTGGATACGTTTCGATACGATCTACTGTAGCATAATCGTCGATGGGTTAATCAAATAAAACCAAGTTCGAACAGTCCAAATCACTATACAAAAGTCTAAAAAAAATAGTGATATCAGCAAATGACCTGTTCACCGTGTACAAAATGGAAAGCGGTGCTGCATCGCGATTACTCCACGATTTAAACCACAATTCCAATCGCAGCATGAATAGTAATGCTGGGAACAGAGCAAAAGGTAAAGCAGAGTGAAAACTAATTGGATTGTTAGATTCTTTATATAAAGATGAGTAGGACGTTAAACCCCATTTCATTTCATTTCATTATATAAAGATGCACGTTATTAATTTTATGTTTGGGTGAAGGGGGGGGGGGTCAGTTTCACTCAATGTAATTTGTCTTTTCGTATATTGTAGCTACAAAAAGTTGGATATTGGAATGGAACAAGATTTTATTCATATATCGGGAAAGAGCGGCTCCAGTTTAGTAATACATTTTTATCACATGGACAGGCGATAACCCTAACGATAAAAAATACAACTGCTGATGATTTTAATACTATATATGGCTGTAATATTACCTTTAGTGATGGTGTGGTTTGTTATAATGAGACTAAGCTATTATGTGATCGAGGTTTGTAGAGTGTTCTTTATCGTTTGTTGTATTTCATTACTCGCGTACTATTCTTCTCTTGTACAGAGTTTTCAGACATGAATCAACCTTTCATAAACGGAGTCGGACTTTCATGACCACAAATTGACGAAGCAACCTGGATACCAATTGGTTGTCGTTGGCCTAACGAAACTTATTATTGATGTGTATACTTCAACTAAGTTAGTAAACAAATAAAAACAAACTTGGAATGAGTAAACGACTTTGCTCTATTGTGCTTGTAGGTCCAAGATTAGGGACATTGACCAATCAACTACATGGCAAATTAGGGGATGATATCATTTTATATTGGATATATACCTATTGTACTGAAGCCACTGATATTAGATTCTTCCGCATAAATAGTTCTGGCAAATCTGTAAGTACCCTCCCTACCATATTGGATACATTTATATATAATAATTGGTATTGGTAACTCGAGCTTACTTAATCCCCGCAGTTCTTAAAATCGTGTTGATATCATTGGTGGAATGTCCAAGACAAGACCTTCAAGGGTTGTATACGTGTAGTATATTTTTATTTTATTCAAAACGTTTTCACGTGTCTCATTTAACATTTAAATGGTTGCCTAAAAAGAGCAATCCATGAAATTAACAGAAGCATATTAATACAAAACATAGACACTAAAATAGGAAGAAACTATTTTTCGCATTACGTTTTGTAGTTCCTCATTGGACATTGGACCAAGAACCAGGGCTACCAACCAATAGGTAATAACCGTGCAGTGTTTTATCAGAGTACAGTAGAGGGCAAAGAGAAGATAACTCTGGTCCTATTAAATACAGATGAGAAAGATTATAATTCTACCTATACATGTGAAGTCATTTTCGAAAATATAAGTAGGAACTTGACAGCGATTGAATTAATATTAATACCCGATACAGGTCAGTAAAATATAGTTATATTCAAATTATAAAGCCGCGAAATAATTCTTGTTTAGCGTCATTATATTAGAAGGTAAAAAAAGAGTATGGATTTGACGAAACACTCATGTCAATCAAGGTACATTCGGGGCATTATATTACAAAAACCATTGGCAGTAGATGAAAAAGTTGCTTTTGGGACAAATATTCCTCCTTGCATTACACACAATTACTATATGTTCGTATCATAATGCTCGAATTATTGTGTTGACTTGGTAATCAATAGTAGGTACTGAGTTAACATAATTGTTAAGTCACTGTCCAGTACAGCGCGTTAGATGCACCATGTTTTTCGGTTTAAAATAAAAGCCAAGTCGTACTATAAACATGTATAATTCAGACCATTTATTGATAATTCCGGCAAGTAATGGGGTCGCTGCAGTCTCTCCGGCACAGGAGATTTCTTTGTTGTTTCCTGTATAAATAGACTTTATAATATCATTGTTTATATTCATTGGTGGATCTGTTTTTTTATTGTAGATATAGGGAGTGGGTCATTGCTTGAGCTGAACCTGGTGTTGATGATTGTGTTGCCCACATTAGCCGTATTGATTTGTGGCCTTGTAGGATTAGGTATTTATGGTAAGTGCTCAATGTGATGTGTGCTGTTCAATCTCTTCATGAAAATATTTTTACACGTTTTATAACAATTATTAACGTATTTATGCTCTACATTCTTCAATATACATAAATATATATTCATCAATGTAAATAAACGCATATCAATGTGTACAAATAAAAAAAACATGAACTATTGGCATTTTCCAAAAAAACAAACAATTTTGTATAATGAACTATTTTATTACAGGTTATAAACGTAAAGCTAAACGAGTGGTCAATACCAGCAGCAATTCACCGAATACTATGCGACATTCCTACATTTCATTAAACAGTGTTGTTCTATTCCATGCTAACCGTGATTCTACTGCAAGCAATACCGAGTCTACTGCATCCAACGAAACAGATGCATCAGATGCTTATGCTCATCCTTACGATCCAATAAACATAGATGGTATTGATACTAGTAAGAACTTTTATATGCCACTACATACTCATCCTGGAACAAGTACCATTAACCAAGGCGATGATGACCAAGAGACAAATGTTGATGACACTTCGGTAACCAATATAGACGATGTCCAGACCGCAAATGTTGTTGATAGCAATTTGGTAACCAATATAGATGATGTCCAGACAGCCGATGATGATGATGATGATGCATCAACACAAGAATCTAACCCTTATGATGCTCTAAACAAAGATACCATGAACAGTGGTATACACAGTTATATATCGCTACCACCATGTACGAGTGAGGAGAATACCAGTAGAAGAGAGAAAGTAATGATTGTAAAAAAGAGACCCTCAACGATCTAGATTTGATTATCGAATTAAACCAAATTTTAGCCCACACTGGAATATATATTTTCGTTTATTTAGTATTAGTTTTTTTTTCATTTATTTAACTCCTAACATGCAATAGAATACTCAATTAAATACAACTTGAGGATTCCACATACATGTGGTCTCTGTTCCCTTGATTTGATATTCTACTTTTATATTTGAATAGCTTTTTTTTTCATTTATTCAACTCCTAACATGCAATATAATACTCAATTAAATACAACTTGAGGATTCCACATACATGTGGTCTCTGGTCCCTTGATTTGATATTCTACTTTTATATTTGAATAGCTTTTTTTTTCATTTATTTAACTCCTTACATGCAATATAATACTCAATTAAATACAACTTGAGGATTCTACATACATGTGGTCTCTGGTCCCTTGATTTGATTTCTACTTTGTTTTATACTTCTTGCAATGATTGTGTTTATTGTGTGTCTTGTAACGTTTAAAAAATATAGAAATTAAATAAATTATTTGTTTATATACATATATATAGTTAATATAAATATTTGCTTACATTTCTAATGTGGATTTTTCATGTTTTAACAAATCGGCTGTTTTTTTTAATATGTACATATAACTGGCATTTTTTTACCTTTCTAGTCATGTAAGTTGCGCAATAAGCCACATTCATCTTTTTTTTTATTAGCAATTGATATTTATACTGAATATTTTTTTTTAGTTGTATTTTTAATTGCTGTAAGATAAATTAAAACAAGCAAATATCTATTTATATATGAAGGTTTGTGTTTTGCGATATTAATGTTACAGCTGGGCTTATGTTAGTAAAGGTAAAGCGAACTATAAAACTTGAACCGCAATGCAGTGATGACGGGTTCCATTGGTGTTACATTACCCTTGACCTGACCAATGATTAGAGCTTAAACACAGCATAACCTCTTTGTCAAGCCTTTTTGAAATGCAAAATTCTTAAGTGATTCCGACAAAATTCGCATGAAATTAACCAAATTTGTCGCACTTTTGTTTTTGACTTTGTACCGTTCATTACAGATTAAACATTCATAAGTGTACAAATGTGTTGTTATTGATGTGTTCCCATTTGAATATTGTTCACAATAAGAAGCAAAATAAATAAGATATGTTACGGGATCGTTTTGTTATACGAAAGCTAAGTAATGCGTTTTCTATCGCGCTAAGTATATATTTGGACTGAAACAAACTCGTACTAATGTATCCATTAAAATGTGGGGGTTGGGATGGCCTATGTGGTCTAGAGTGTCGCGCTTCGAACTCTAGCTGGCCGGCCACCCCTGGCTTGCGACTGTGGTTTCAAGCCCAGGTGTGAGCGTATGTGGCGCCTTCTCAACCCCTCGGGTTTCCTCCGGACAATCCGGTTTCCTCCCACTGCTAAAGACCCCTACGCGCAAGCGAATTATTGAAATAAAAAAATAAACCATGTTAGTCTCGAAATGACCTAGTTTTGTCCAATGGGTCACATTTTCAGGGACTTGCAAGTTCACCGTAATCTATATTCTCCGGGAATGTACGATTCGTCGAATCTCATAACCTAATTTATATAAAAGTACAATGTATGCATTCTCTGAGAAAAATACTACGAAATATCTTAACACTAAACTCACAAAGACGTCTGTCAACTTTGATCTTCACAATAAACGAAAATGAAAGGAATGATAATTTGTTAGGTTATATCCCGACGAACGACTTTACAGTGACACATAGGCCAGTAGCCGACACCTAATAATATCAACAGAAAAAACATCTTGCTCCAGGGTAAAGAAATGTAAAAGATTTTTTGTAATCTAATAGAGATATATATTCTGATTAAAAATGCGAACAGTTCTAGCTCCCTAACCCTGCAGTATTTTTTATGTAGCGATCAGAAATTGGTGGACGATTTGATGAGAAATGCTACTCTTTTAACCATATATGGACATAGATATTGGTCACGTGTGCTTAATTAGCCAATCGTTAGTATGTAAACAAAAAATAGCACGTGGTTTTGTTTACACTATAGCGAATGCGTACAGATGTGGCGTTTACTGTATGGGAACATTTTAAGATAAATAAAACCCTACAACGCGAGTTCTATCGGTCTGCCGAGTATAATTAGAACTAAGATAGCCACAAATATAGTTCTTACATTTTAATGCGAAGAAGTATAGTTTAAATCATAAAATAAGGGTGCTACTGGTGTGCTTGATAAATATATTTGACCCAATTTTACAAGATCGTTGCATTGGACGTACAAATGACTATGAGACATTTAGACACTGTTTCTTTTGGTGATTGGGGTGGGGTTCCTGGGCTGGAAGCTTTACCTAATTTCATAGGCATAGGGGGGAATTTTTGACTGGGGGGGGGGGGTGTTTAGTGCCAAAAAAAAGCAGTTTTTACCATATAAAAAAGAATGTATTTGAAGGCCCATGACAGGTTCTACAATATCTCTTTTGAGATGAATAAGTTCTTAAGTTCTAAATCATCAATAAAAGAGAACTAAATTTTATTTACTTGTAATTGTAATAATAAATAAAATTTATAACATACACAACTAAAAACAGTTGTTTATGTATTTGTAACTCATGGCGTATGGGTTCGACGACAGTTAGGAGGCAGAACCCGAAATGCCCGAACATTTTTCAGTTTTACAGGCAGCGGCGTCGATTTTTCCTCGATAGGCGAAGAAGCGAAGCTTAGTTTATATGCCCCCCTCCCGCCAAAGACAATTTTGGAATATTTGACGACTCCAAACACGTTTTCCTGCTATTTCAGCCGGTGAACAAAGCAACTTCAAAGTGGTCTAATATAGTGTAATTAAGGTGGCTGACTTGAATTCCAATCAATTGTTAACAGTCCAGGAAATCGGGGACCGTTGGGAGAAAATTTAACTGCCACAAACTCGTTTACCTTCTATTCCAGTCAGTGAATACAGCAACCTCAATTTATTCTAATATAGCCTACCTGGCTGACCCGAATCCCAAACCACCAATCAATAGTCGCGCGGTATGGGGGCCTCACACCCCACCCAAAGAAAATTTAGAAAATTTAATGGCCGCAAATGCGTTTTTGGCTTTTCTAGCCCGTGTAGGCAACTCCAAAATTATCCAATGGTTTTGTAACCAAAATCTCACTCTGAATTCCAACCATCCAATTCACAAATAATATTCAATACCTGAAAAATGTCGCACAAAGTACAGTGGCTCCAGACAAAATAATTTAATCCATAGTCAACTCAGTACAAATTTGTGATATTCAATTACAAAAGAGTAAAATTAGTGTTTCATTAGGGCCTCGATGACAGTTAGGGAAGCAAAACTAGAAATGCCCGAAACATTTCCGGATTATAGACAGCGCCGCCGGTTTTCTTTGAGAGGCGAAGAAGCGGGGCTGATATTGTATTCCCCCTCCCCCCAGAAAATTTTGGATTATTTGACTTTCGGAAACGCGATTTGCTGTAGATGAAATAAAATTTGTTTTTCACTTTACCCGTCTGCTTGAAAGTTTAAATTGGACACATTCAAGAACACAATATTTTTTATACAACTTTTACAAAGTACAATTGTTTGCCCCAATTTTCCCAGGATTTGGTGCCCCCCCCCCCTATGTTGACTACATTGCAAGAAAATTATCTATGATTTTCCATAGTTGTTTCTCCTTTTGAGTCTTAAGGGTCTAAATATGTTCTGGCTTTTTTGAAAGGGATTTACAGTCATACATGTACATGTAGGTCTCCGGAGTAGAATGTTAATTACATGTACATGTACACCAATTAAATCTATATTTGTAAAAAAAGATAATAAAAATAGGTAGAATTTAATAAGCAAAATAAAGCACAAATTAATTACAATCTAGAATAGAGTTTAAGACATAAAATACAAGCGAATATAAGGCACAAATAAAAACCATTATCGAAAAAGGGTGAAATGTTTTTATCACAATATCATCGTCACTATCACTGTAATCACAGTTTTCATTAGGATTGATTGTCCTGCTCCCAAAGGTTCTGACAATTTGAGCAGCGACATAATGCATGGTAGCAGACCTCTTTATAGCCACACAGTCTTTTCCTCTAATGTGTAATAAAATATCCTCATCACCTTTCACTTTTACAGCTTTACTAACTGACCTGAAAAATCGATGAAGAATACTTTCATTGATACAATTTTTAATGTTTTATAAATTAGCCAGCGACGGATTCCAGTTTTTTTTGCAGAAGGGAGTCTGCCAGGTTCCTTTTTATGGAAATCTGCATTGTCGTCTCCAAATTATATAGGCATACATACAAATTGAGCGTTTTAAAGAGAGAAATCATTTTTATAACGATTTAGGATCACATTGTGATTTAATTTTATTGATGCTAGGTATTCATTTTATTTTATGTAGTTGAGCAGGGTGGGGTTTGGACACTCCCCCTGATTAGCCCACCGGTAGATGAAATAATACAGTGTGCTATGTGGGGAAATTTGGTCTGAGCAAGGGTTCTTCTATGTGCAAAACAACGGGTACACAAGATCTCAGCTATTATCCCATCTAGCTTTCCTATTCTTTGACGCCCCGACATGAACATGTATTTCCTTCACCACAAGTCCACAACCAAGGCCGGCAAATTACATGTAATTGATAAAGCACCTGGAACTTTTTCAGCAAACAAGATTGAATCCCCAACCCCGGGTTAGTGAACCAGCATTTCACACACTAAGCTACGAACCATGACTTCCAAATTTAAATTTAAAAAAATTAATGTTTTTTTTTAGTGAAGCCAAGGCCTATATAACTATCATTCATACATTTATGATAGACTTACCAGCATCTTTAGTTTCAGTCAGAACTAATTTATCTTTCGTTCTTTTATGTGCAACAGATAGATATTTATCTTTCTTCATTGCGGCTACTACAGGGTGGTTTCACAGATTTCTTTTCGACTCTCTTTCGAACTAGTTGAAGTCTTGTTTTGTCGATAAATTTCCGATAACACAGCGGGTGGAAACCTATGTTCTTTACAATCTTTAATCTTATTTCTTCGAAGTCATCGGACAACAAGTTTTTCATCTCCGTCTAATGACAGCTATTCTGCGGCGCATGTTCTAAATTTGTCCCATCTGATTTTAGCAAAAGCTTTCGCCCCTTCCACTGGTGTAGATTTGACGTGAATAATACATTCTCTCGTTCTTTTTGCTTGTTTTTCTTCAGCTTTGTCTATGTTTAACTAAACTTTTTCAATTAGTCCGCCATCTTTAGAGTTTAACATAAACAGCGTATAATTGGTCGAATCACGTCACATGACCGGTTTTGTCAACAAATGACCGAGTCACAACTCCCCTTTTGTTTGATTGGGCGGAGATATAGTGCGCGAAATTCGAAAACGGATTTTATCAATACAGCTCGATAATTCTACTAGAAAAAAACACTCGTTAAACTAAAATTTCATAACTTACATATTCTTGCTCTGAAATGTTACATTTCTGTTCGATGGAGCAAAGGTGACACGATATTCGATGTCAGCTACTGGCCTAACAGAGCAATGTATTGAAAAAAATAACTGCATTCGCCCACACTGGTGTTAGCGATAAAATACAATAGCATGTATTATATGCTGACAACCGAGGTTACATTCATACAGACAAAGATACACTTGAGGATTTCGATTGACAAGAAAGTCAAAATGAGTTATTTTAAAGATGCATTATGTACAATTTTGATAACGAGCTGGTCGTTCGTGTTATAAAAACTATTGACAATGCATTCAACATACTTAATTCTGGGTAAAATTATAACTACGTTATTATTTTTGAAGATGTAGCGTAAATTGGCTATGGTGGTAACAACAATTCTTGTCAGCTGGTATCATATCATAACACGTATACGAACAGAACTTGATAAATGTAACAATTCCTGTGATTCTGTACCCAAATATGAGACGCCAACGGAAGTGTGCATTGACAATTTCGATTTAGTTAGCGAATCTGTTGTGTCCTAAGACCTGCCCTCTTTACCCCCTTCCCACATCTTTACTAAAAGGAAACCTTATTTTATTCTTACCTGTGATTACTGATATTATAAATTCTTGTATCCAAGAACGAAAAGTACCCGATTGTTTTAAAGTTGCTAATGTCGTTCCAGTTATTAAAAAATCAACTTTAGATAGAAATGTGCTAAAAAATTACCGTCCTGTATCAAACTTAAGTTTTATCTCCAAAATTTTTGAAAAATGTATAGCCAAACAACTGATTGAACATATTGACACACACAACCTTCATGATAGTCTACAGAGTGCATATCGTAAGTTTCATAGTGTTGAGACGGTGCTTATTAAAGTGCAAGATGATATATTAAGGTCAATAGACAATAGAAACTGTGTTCTTTTAGTACTTTTAGATTTGTCCGCAGCATTTGACACCATAGATTCTACTGTCCTGCTACAAAGACTTCAGACAGACTTTGGTGTCAAGGGCTCTGCACTTCAGCTACTTGAAAGTTATCTTACTGATAGAAAGCAGAGGTTTGTTATCGGTAATGTGACGTCAGACTATCATAAGAATTTATATGGAGTACCACAAGGATCGGTCCTTGGACCCATTTTATTTACTCTTTATACTGCTCCAGTTGGTAAAATTGTTAAAAGACATGGTCTTGACTATCATATTTATGCTGATGATACCCAGCTGTATTTAAGTTTTAATCCTTTAAATGCGAATGAGCATGCTTTGAGCAAATCTAATATTGAGCAGTGTATCAATGAAATTAAATTATGGATGTCTGTAAATTTTCTATGCTTAAATGGTGATAAAACTGAATTTATTTTGCTTGGATCTAATCATAACCTCAACACCATAACTGATTCCAATTCGATTAAGATTGATGGAAATGAAATTACTCCTAGTAACTCTGTTCGCAATATTGGAGTTTATTTTGATAGTAAAATGACCATGTCTAATCGCGTGAAAAATATTTGTAAATCCTGCTACTTTCATATCCGTAATATTGGCAAAATTCGTAAATTTCTTACCCCGGATTCAACTAAAACGCTTGTTCATGCTTTTATTACTTCAAGACTTGATACTATTAACTCACTTTTATCCGGCTTACCCAATAAATTAATATACAAATTGCAAAAAGTTTAAACACCGCTGCACGACTTATTACCCTTACGAAGAGACATGATCATATTACTCCCATACTTAAACAACTTCACTGGCTTCCCATTCCATATCGTATTCAATTTAAGATCCTTTTAACTGCTTATAAATGTTTTCATGGCTTAGCCCCATCTTATTTATGTCATCTAATTGAAAAACAAACAAATGCTCGCAGTCTCCGTAGTTCAAATGACATTTATCGTCTCAAACCAAGATCTGCTAGAATGGTTACATATGGTGAAAGATCGTTTTCATTTCTAGCCCCAAACCTGTGGAATGATTTAAAACCATCTGGTTCTGATACTGATATTCGTTCTAGCCCTTCAGTACAATCTTTTAAATGTGCTCTTAAAACTTACTTATTTAAAAAGGCTTTTAATTAGATATATATTATTTTATTATATTGCATCTTTTTGTAGTCTTTTAGTTGTTTTATATATTCTCTGTTTTACTGGTATATGATTGTAAAGCGCTTCTGTACACCGTTGGTAGAGTTAGCGCTATATAAATGTTTTAATAATAATAATCATGATAATCGATAATCTCACCTTTTAAGGACCCGTATATTAATAATTACATTTCAATATAACTACCAAACATTTTAAACGAAGACATATATAGGGGGGGGGGGGTATTCCTGACAAGAAACAACGTGACGTCTCTGGGATTTGGCTTACAAGCAAGCTCCATTGGACATTTTAGCTTGAACGACAAATGACAGCTTCGTACAAAAAAAGTAGTTCGGTTAACCCCGTTTCATTTTATATTAAATAAGATGTAATCAGTTTAACTGGAATATACGGAAGCTTGAGATCAATACAGCTATGTAATGGGAGGCCATGCTTTCTACCTGGGGGTGGTATACTGTATGGGATTTAACACGGCCCAAATAAGATATCAAATGCGCGTAAATTTGCGATTGTAAGATGAATCACCTGCTATTAATAAAGATTTAATATGAAAGGTGTCATTGTAAAGGTGTACAGTCATAACGTGTTACACGTGTTTTAACTCATAAATGGTAAACTATGATGAAGGTGTGTCTCACCACGAATGCATATTTTCTGGGCACGGTGTAGTAATATGGATGGTGGGATTTGTGCAAAAGAACACAGATGTATAATAATAATATTGCCTAAACTAATTATAGTTTGCAGATTCGTGTAAAAAAAACGAGAAGTAACAGTGATCTACATTAACTGTTTAGGTTAATAGACACTTCATTGTCACATTGGCATTTTCAAACCATATTTGGCTGAGGCATGTTGTCATTAGCCTTAGTAACCAATCAATATAATTAATTACTTAAACATGCATTATCCAAGAGCTAAATCTGCCTAGTGCATGTCTTTGTTTGGGCATGAAATGTTTTCTAAAGTATTAATTAGACATTAATTAACTGATCCAGGCCTTAATCAACTTTGGATGGCATCAGATTGCTCCGATATTAAACAGATTAAAACGTTTCAATGATAAATCAAATATGGAGCGCCCAGACGCTTCGAGTCTTAGCTTTGATCAACCAGGACCGTGGTTGAAATTATTGCACAGGTAGGCCAAATCTTCAAATGCCAATATCTTCGTTTGCAATAAAGGTAATTTGAATGAAATTTTTAAATTATTCATTTTGAATCATCTACTTTCGAAAAAATAAAAAAATATTGCTCATAATCCTTGTAGACTTGCTCTTGACCATAAACCTATGATTACTATGCACAAAACACTGGGATGGGTTAGTTGAGCGAGCTCCCACAAAGATGAATTTCGATCTTACTTAAAGTAAAAAGAAAGGTACGGTCTAAGTAAGGTGATAATGCCTATATTTATACAGGTGGTTCGAAAGATGTATTACGCAATCGGATACCACATTTGTTTGTCTTCTGGGTACCCAGTGGTTACAGAGCGTAGTAGCTACCGAGTAAAAAGTTTGCTAGGTAACCTGGACGTCCCGTGCTCCAATTATGTGTCCATCCCCTCAATCCCTGTCAGTAGCCTAGCAACATACAATGTAGAGTGAGTTGAACGATAGGCACCTGTGTTATGCCTTCATGCTGTATATAACGTTTACTCAACAAAAATTTGAAAGCAATTTAGAGACGTGCAAAGAGGCAAACATAGCATGGAAGTCAAATCTGTGTTGAACAGATGAAATAATACGACAGGAAGTAGGGAATTAGTAACATTACAACATATATTATTACACCTCGGCATACTTTATATTTGTAACCGATTTTAAGCATTGGAATATAAAACACGGATGAAACTACCCTTAGAAGACAGTAAATATACCAACTATTCAATAATCAGTTGTTTATTTTGAGGCGTAGTTTACAATAATTCATTAAAAAATACCAATATGCCTCACAACATTATGTGAATTAAATAGATAACACTGCTTCCACAATAATCTGTCAGTCGCAGGCCTAACCAATAATCAAACAAGTCATGACGTGTTCTTGCCTTGCATTCTAGAATTGTGCATGCACAACAAATCTAAAATTAATATGAGCACAATCCGCGACATAATATATTTGGAACTCGCAATAAGTGGAAATCGACGGTGCATCACATACCATAAGGTTTTTCGAACTAACAATCGCCGCCTATCCACTAGAAAATGTAAAATACAAACGTTTTTAATTAGTGGGTATGCACCGCAAAATTAATATGCTTGCATTTCTGGGAATGTGAGATGTTAATATTGCTTTCCAATGGCTTGTTTATTGTTATTTTTAGACATTTGTTCGACAATATGTCGGATTCGTTGGTTCTGAAGACCGATCTAAAATCTTGTAAAATTATCATTGACTAAGTTTCAGGATCGATTTGGTTCCACAATGATAATGTTGACGATGTTATTAGTATGATTGGGCTAGATGTCAATCCAAAATGGACAATTTTAGAAAGATGGTGTAAGTGATTTTAAAACCTTTATCACAAGATTCCCGGGGGGGGGCGGGATGGCCTAGTGGTCCGCTTCGACCTCTGGCTTGCGGCTGTGGTTTCGAGCGCTGGTGTGAGCGTATGTGGCATGGAGAGGCACTCCGATTTTCCCCCACTGCTAAAGACCCCTACGCGCAAGCGAGTTGTTGAAATAAATTAAACCATATGTTAGTCCCGAAATGACCTAAGTGTGTTGAGTGGACGTAAAACCCTTTGTCTTAGTGGGCGGGTGGTGTTGCAAGGACGGTATCTAGTCGTTCGGATTGGACGACAAACCGGGATACCGTGTACACATGTATATGTACGTAACAGAGCCCTTGTCAGTTGGAATTAAAAATAAGAGTAGGCTAAAGCGCCGCTCTTCAAGCATAATTTCCCTCATAGAATAGTGCAAAACGTTTATGTTTGTCTTCGTTAGCCTAGCCACCGGTCTAGGCAACGTGGAACCTCCTTTCATTTAACAAAAAGATACGTATATTGTTCTGACTACCTATTTCAGTATACCATTGATTCTGTACTTATCAAGACTATGGACTCTAACCATACATTAATAACTCTACATTTAACTGATGTTCACATTGACGACGGTGGTAGTTATAGATGTTTTCTAGGGTTGTGGAACACGCGTTACAAAAATGTTAATCTCACTAGTATTACGTACTGGTACGTGTAATTTACTAAAACAATTTGAAGCGACCGCTAGAGTAAGAAATTGTTATATACGAGGGAACAATCTGTTTCCTATTCGTCGGAAGGTCACGAATTTGGACTTTCCTTGGCAACGACAAATTATGGTTATGCAATAAATATGTATGTCAATTAGGCAACGTATATGGATTACAATGTATATGTTTATCTAAGCTAAAATGTCGAGAACATGTAGTGTATATAAGCAGTATGCTATAATTTTCAAAAATAGATTCATTATATTCAAATTATTAAATACATTAGGTAATTTGCGTCATGACGATACATTATTTTTCTGTTTCAAAGACCTTGATATAGAGTGGGATATTACACCCATAAAAGACCGTTTTGAAAAGGATGTGACTGTGACATGGAGAAACAAACAGATAATAAACAAAAAGACCCTATCTATTTACAGGAAATCGACTTACCACGTTAGTGCAATTATTGTTTTAACTGTGGACTGAATAAAAATAGCCCATGATAGGTTAACTTATAACGGTTGTTAGTCATTAGCCGTTGGGTGTATCTTTAAAATAAAGAAAGTCTGATAACAGAGAGAGAAAGAAATGGGTTTAACGTCCACTCGACACAAAGTAGGTCATTTTGGGACTAACGTATGGTTTTCAATTGTTATTTCAATAATTCGCTTGCGCGTAAATTCTCATAAAGCAAATGTGTTAATTATGTATATTGTAGAAGGGGAATGAAATACTATCAATATTTCCGGATGGCTGTTAGAAGATCGAACGACGGTTGTCGGATGTGAACGTTACATTCAGTAGTAATGGTATAACAGAGACGGTAGCCTTTACTTTATACAACACAACCTCTGATGATTTTAGCTACTCTTACAGCTTAAAATTACAATTCAGAGAAACAATAAACACCAGCAAACTGAGTATATTGAAATTATTGAAGGTATGTTCAAATTTAAAACAAAAAATAAGATTTCTAAATGAGATGGGAAAATATGTCTCTACTTCTGAATCTCCGTAATTTAATTATATTCTATAAATTACAAATTCCTACAAGGATGACATAAATAAGTTAAAAAAACTCACAAATATGCGAATAAGATTACTTATGTACCTGTTAAATGATCAAATACGAATATAGACAAGTTTACAAAGTCCGTTAACGTATTTTTTTTCAGAGATAAACCAATATGGAAAATCTTTTGAACGAATGAAACTGCTTTATGAGATTCTTCTACTGGTTTTGGTGATCGTGGTTGTTGTTATTGCTTTTATTTCAGCATTATCGTAAGTAAATTACGTTTTTTTTTTAAATTAACAATTTGTTTCTTAAAGCTATGTTATTGCCGATGTTTTATAAGATAGAAAAAAAACTATTCATCAACATTGCATTAATTCAGATTGATGTTTTATCAGATCAATAACACAACTAAACGAATTGATAAATTAACATAACAATACTGACTGCAATGGCTGACGTGAAATGAAATGAAATGGGGTAACGTCCTACTGTTATGCACCTAATCTGGGCTAATGGAAGACACGCATACGCCATACAGTGTGTTATGAGGGTAATTTTGCCCGGGTAGCGGCGCCACGGCCTAACCTTATATCGAATTCCAACTGCCAAGGGATCACGGTGGCTAAGTGGATAAGGCGCTGGTTCGCTAGCCTTGGGAATGAGTGTTCGATCCCTGCATTGGCCGAGAAAGTTCATCTCGATTTTCCGGCGTGATTCCCCCTTGTCAGTGATGCAGGAGGGGGGCCTGACAAGGACAGCTGTCTAGTCGTTCGGATGGGACGAAAAACCGAGGTCCCGTGTACAAATTGGAGTGCACGTAAAAGATCCCTTGGCAGTTGGAATTCGATATAAGAGTAGGCCGTAGCGCCGCTGCCCGGGCAAAATTTCCCTCATAGCACACTGTTGGCGTATGCCCGTCTTCAATTGGCCCAGGTTAGGTGCTTAAGCGTAGGACGTTAAACCCCATTACATTCATTCAATCCAACTGCCAAGGTATCTTTTACGACCTCGGTTTTTCGTCGCATCTGAACGACTAGACAGATGTTCTAGTCGGACCATTCCCTGCATCACTGATAATGCAGGGATCGATCACTCGACCCCCAGACTAGCGAGCCAGCACCTTACCCACTTAGTCACGTGATCCCCGAAATGACTGACAAATGATGTCAATATCCTATCCACTAAAATAAAATACTTGTATGCTTTAATTTCCATTTCCTTCTTTATATAGGGATGAAAAGACCACGACACACGGAAGACACAGGGATGACTAGTAACCCTGCTAACGATGCGATTAACAACTCAACAGTGTGAATATCATCACTGATAACAATCACTCTGTGGTATCCGATAATGATTCATCCTCACACGACTTAGATCCATATCTCAATCCGTACAATCCTACAGATAGGATTCAACCCGAAAGCGATAAAAACGTGTATTTGCAACTGAAAAGATGTACAGCGATTTTGTGAGGGTGATTGACCAATGGGGATGTTGAGGAATCAAATGCGGACAGTGATGCACAATCTTCACACAACTCTGAATTATATATTCACATGTACAATCGACCAAATAGAACTGAAACGGGGTCAAGTGATAAATGCGATTATACACAACTGAAACAAAGCACCGCTTCTCGAGAGAATGCCAACGACGATGGTGGTGTCCAGGAAACAAACAACGAGAGCGATGGCAGATCAGGAGACAGCAACGATTCTTTCAATTGGTCTACTGACGTTGGTGATGATGCTGATCGCATTAGTACTGAGTCCTAAGTCCATGGATTTCCGAATTCAAAATGAAATAGATTCCACATACATAGCTCCAGTATTTCCAGTAGTTAGTTTTAATAATCTAAAGAACAAAACTGTGTGTTGATAATTATGTAGGTTACCCCCAGTCGATGATCGTGGACTGTGGGTCAAACCCCCGAGACAAGGAAAGTCATACGTTTGCCTAACGATTTTCCCATTCTATTTTTTTTTTTAAAATTGATTGCCTGGTCTTCAACCCTGCTTGAAAGCTGAACTGTTCGAGTTTTATTGTATAATGTGTGTTCATTAATATCCCACAATTTAATGTTTGTGAAAGTGGGCGTAACATAGATCATTATCACCGAAACGGTTAATGAATTCGAACGCTTTGCTTATGCACTGATATTGTAAGCACCCCTATTGTTTTTGTTTTGTTTTTATTTTGTTTTGGGAGGGGGTGGAGGGCAATAACAGTAAGCCGTGTTCGGTTAATGTTTGGATCAAACTTTGTTTATGGTAAGGGTAGCCGGAGCTTTGTTGGGCCATCCTATTTTACTGTTAAATTTACAAGAGCATTTATTATTCTTGTTTTTATTAATTTGTTTTTGTTATTTTAGTAATGTTCGCTGTTTTGTTAGCGGAATCTTTATTGTTACCATTAAATTTGTTTTTATTATTTGAGTATTATTAAACTATATTTACGACGCTGTACCAGCAATTCTTTCTTAATTTACGATAGTTTGGATAACAGAATGATACAGATACCAAAAAAGAGTTTGCACATTTTCTACTATGAAGAACGTATAGTCAGGAAGTTCAAACTGATATCAACTTTGCAAGTGAATTTGTCGAAAACCTCGATGTCCAAGATTAATATTTATTTCGATATACACCGATGGCCGAAGAGTCGACGGCTCCGTCTAGCTGATATTAATAGCCCTGGAGCCGATGGCATAACCACGGCATGTGGAAATTGCTGTTTTTGTTTCCGTATTATTTGAAACGGTGTCTTCTGTAGCTGGCTCAGGACCGTGTCCCTCTCTGAATCCAGGTTCTGTTGTAAATAAGCTGTTTCATTCACAAATATAAATATCGTTCAATAAAATATATGACATGAAATATAAAATTGATTTGAGTTTTGGAATTTGTTTTCTGGGGGGGGGGGGGTATGTTGCAGCGTCTTTCCCCAAACCTAACATGATGTTTATAATTGAAAGTTTAGTTTACATAAAAACAAATTTAAAAACCAAAACAAACAAGCAGTAAACATTGATCTGATTTTCATGTGTATACCGCGTGATCGTTTAAACCCTTTCGTTCGGTTCTAGGATCTAAATGTATCTTGCTCCAAACAATGTTCATATTTAATGTTGTTTATTGAAATTCTGTTTCGAAATGCCATGCATATACCGCGTGACTGTGTAATCTGGAATTATATGTCAACCGAAACCCTTTCTTTCGGTTCTAGGTTCATAAAAAATGTAAAATGGGGGCTTTGGTTATCACGGTGGGTCCCCCCTGGGGTGTAGGGGGTGATAAGAATATACCCTTCGTATGTCCTGCGTGTCGTAAGAGGCGACTAAAAGGATCCCTGTAATGGGGCAACGTGTTTGCCGTGCGTTGCGACCCGTGTCGGTGGAGAGTGGAATCCTGGTGATTGAGTAGGGATTTGGCTTGCGAGCCCTTTTTCTGCAACACATTACTTTGGCCCATGGTTCACCTAGACGGGAGGTCAGAGTGGCCCACTCTGATCAATCGGCTTTGGTCGTTTTAGCTCTGTAGAATGTACCCATTCCAAGTTTAATGCTCTGTTGTTTAACCACTCAGCATAATGCATACCTTTGTGTCCTTAGTACATTCTGTAGAGCGGCGGCTTGGGTCAATCCGGTTGGAAGGTATTTTTACTTCTGGCTTGAGTATACCCCTCGTCGAGCCCTGAGGCCACGCACAGGTTATCCGTGCTAGTCCTCCCCTTGGTAGGCAGGGAAGTAACCTATCAAAAAACTAAAAAATGGCACACTTCTGATAGAATGTGCTAAGGAACAGCATGCAACCATGCTGCTTAAATCCACATCCTTAGCCGACATTCCTATCAAGGTGTCGCCGCATAGGTCGTTAAATTCAAGTAGAGGAGTTATTCGCTGTCGGGATCTTGAAGGCAGAAGTGAGGAATAGAATAGAAATGTTGTTTAATGGCACATGCGCTCCAACCGGGCTATATTGCGCCAAACATATGGTGAATTTTGAGACAAACTATAATTAAATTATCACAGTATTATATATATACATAAATAAAAACAAATATCACAGTAAATGTCAAAATAAAAATAAATATAAACTTTATGCATATATATTTAAAACATGAAAATGAAAATTAGATATATATAATTAAAATTTTCCATAAAAATTTGTCTCTTTTAAAAAATCTAGAGCTTTACAATATAGCCCCGGTTGGGCAAACAACTGATAAAGTGATTGGCAACGGTAGTGCCGTAATCTTGTATCTTTGAGATACTTGCACTCAATCAAAATGTGCTTCACTGTCAAAGGAACATGACAGTGTTCACATTCTGGTTGAGGCTCTCGCTTTAAGATGAAAATATGTGTTAAAAAAGTATGACCTATGCGAGAGCGACATAAAACAACTTCATCTCTCCTGTTTGTTCTATAGGAGCTTGGCCAGTCTCCTAAGAGAGGCTTAATGTGATGAAGTTTGTTTGTGCCTGCAAGATCCCAAGACCGTTGCCAGCGATTATAAATAAAATTATTAATACTGGATTTGAAATCCTTATATGATATTAAAAAATCGGTTATGGGAAGATCTAAAGCAGACTTGGCAGCCGAGTCTGCTTGATCATTCCCTTTGATATCTGTATGACTGGGGAGCCAGCAAAGGACAATGTCCTTGCTGATGAACTCGTTTGATAGTAGCAGACGAAAAATATCTGCTACTAATGGGTGATCAAGCTGTTTGTTATTAATTGCTTGTAATGAGGACAAAGAATCGGAAAAGATAATGTATTTTAAAACTGGTGATGACTGAATGAACCCCAAGGCTTGGAGAATAGCCTGGAGCTCAGCTGTAAATATTGAAGCAGCAGGCGGGAGGCGGACAGAAATGGTCTCGGATGGCGTCACGGTAGCCGAAGCTACCCGATCATCATCTTTCGAACCATCTGTATATATTGGAGCATAATCACCATATTTAGACCTTAGCTCTCTGAAGAGAGATTGGAAAACCGTCGAGCATGTATCTCTCTTTTTATGTTTAGTAAGATCGAAATCGATCTTTGGGGGAGATACAGCCCACGGTGGAGTCTCAAAGACAGGGGTATTCGCAATACTGTCCATGCTGATACCAGCCTCCGACAAAAGGGGTTGTATGCGAATACCAAATGATGGAATAACATTTGTCTTCACAAAATACAAATGTTCATAAAGAGGTCTAAATATGGTGTTAAATGAAATATGATTTGGAAGTGATGCAATTTTCGTAACATACTGCAGGGCCAATTTTTCACGTCTGTTGTGCAATGAGGGCTCGTGCGCCTCGACGTATAAACTGTCCACTGGAGATGTACGAAACGCTCCTAAACTGATTCTAAGTCCCTGGTTGTGTATGGTGTCGAGCTCTTTGAGATAAGACTCGCGTGCAGACCCATACACAATACACCCATAATCGAGTTTAGATCTTATTAAAGCTCGATATAATCTGAGCAAGACCTTACGGTCTGCTCCCCAGTCAGTATTTGATAAGACTCTCAATATGTTGAGGGCTTTCAGACATTTCTTTTTTAGATTTTTAATATGGGGGATAAATGATAATTTCTTATCAAATATCAGCCCCAGAAATTTGGTTTCATCCACAACTGGAAGGCGGTTGCCATCCAAGAAAAGTTCTGGATCTGGATGTAAACCTCGTTTCTGACAGAAATGCATGCAGACAGTCTTGGATTTCGAAAAACGAAATCCATTTTCGGTTGCCCATTGTTGAAGTGAATTCAAACAAAGCTGCAACTTACGTTCGATTATCCGCATGTCTGTAGAACCATAGCACATCTGAAAGTCATCAACATAGAGAGCCCCATTTGTACCTGGTTTAAGGCACGCTGGGATCGTGTTAATTTTTATGGCAAATAATGTTGGAGATAAAATACTTCCCTGGGGAACCCCCATTTCCTGGGGAAATGGGTCAGAGAAGATTGATCCCAGTCGTACCTTAAATGACCTATCTTCCAGGAAATTTTTAATAAAGATAGGTAAGCGACCTCGTAGGCCGAGGTTATGGAGGTCGCGCATGATACCATGTTTCCATGTTGTATCATAAGCTTTCTCCAGATCAAAAAATATTGCAACTAAATGTTGTTTCTGGATGAAAGCGTCCCTGACGAACGTTTCGAATCGGACGAGATGATCAAGAGTGCTCCTTTGGGACCGAAATCCACATTGGAGGTCTGTAATGAGGTTGTTGGACTCAAGGTACCAAACAAGCCTTCGATTGATCAATCTCTCCATGGTTTTGCAAATACAGCTAGTTAAAGCGATCGGACGATAGTTGGTAGGATTCGTATGATCTTTGCCCGGTTTAGGAATGGGAATTATTGTGGCTTCGTGCCACGAAGGAGGGAAATTCCCATCAACCCAAATCCGGTTAAAAAGATCCAGTAAAATTAGAAGAGTTGAAAAAGGTAAATGTTTTAAAATCTGGTAGTGTATTTCATCTGGACCAGTTGCAGTGTCCCGGGCTCGCTTTAACGAATCCCGGAGCTCTGCAATGGAAAAACGATCATTATAGCATTCATCATTACGGGACTTGAAATTAAGTCGCCTTTTCTCCTGTTGATTCTTAATTCGCCGAAAGGCATCAGAGGAGAAATTGGATGATGAATTGAATGAAAATGTACCGGCCAGAGAATTGGCAATATCGGGAAAAGTTGTTAAGGTGGTATTATCAACATTAAGATGGTTAACTGATAATGCACTACTTTTACCTTTAATCCTACGAATCCTGTCCCATACCGATTTTGAAGTGGTACGGGAATTGATCCTAGAGACGTAACCTTGCCATGAAGACTTCTTTGCTTGGCGTATGGTTCTACGGGCCTTCGCCCGGACCATCTGGTATGCCGCAATATTCTCCATGGAAGGATGGTTCTTTAGTCGTCTTAGGATACGATCACGCTCTTTAAGAGCGGATTTGCAATCGTCGTTAAACCATGGTTTATTGAAACGTTTTGGTTCTGTCGTGGTTTTTGGAATCGCCTGCTCAGCTACATCTTGAAGAATTGAAGTGAATAAGGCCATGGGCTCATCTGCATCTTCTAACTCTTTTGCATCAAAAGAGAAGAGACACAAAGATTCAAAAAGAGCCCAATCAGCCTTATGCAACTTCCACCTCTGGGGTCTTTCGACCGGAGAGGGACCATTATTAACAATCAAGATAGGAAAGTGGTCACTACCACACAGATCTTCATTTACTCTCCATGTAAAATCCTGAAACAGGACCGGAGAGCAAATGGTGAGATCGAGAGAAGAAAATGATGCTGTGGCAGGATGTAGATAAGTAGGCGAATCATCATTTAATAAACACAAATTATTAATGTTAATGAAGTCCGCTATTTGTTTACCTCTGTTGTTATCATCTGGACTACCCCAGAGTGAATGATGACCATTGAAATCTCCCGTCAGAATAAACGGGAGGGGAAGTTGGGCAACAAGGTCATCAAGATCTCTGGGATTAAGATGTAAACTTGGTGGAAGATATACAGAGCAGAGTGTTATAGGAATATGTAAAGTCACCCTAACAGCAACTGCCTGTAAAGGCGAGTTGAGAGTGATTTTACTTTGAGGGATATCTCCATTAAGAATAATAGAAACACCCCCATGAGCTCGACCATCACCAACTGAATGATGATGGTAACCGACAAAATGCCTAAAAGACAAAGTGTCAGAATTCCGTAAAAATGTTTCTTGCAAACAAATAGCTAAAGGATTGTGCTTTTGAATTAATAATTGGACTTCATTAAAATTTGGTTTTAAACCACGACAATTCCATTGAATAATGGAATTAGCCATCGTCAGGGATAATTAATTGGTGGTATCTTACCGCCGATTGGGTCATTACTGGCCCCCTCTACGGTAATACCGTCCATAAGATCTTCACCATATTTTTTAAAATGGACAATAGGGTCTTGTGAACCTTTCTTACCCTTATCACGTAACTTTGCCAACTTTCGTTGTCTAGAAGAAATATATACTTTATCCTGTGAGGGTGGGATAACCGATAGCTGCGATGCTGACCCAATGGACCTAGGATCAGGAGTTGCAGCTTTTGGTTTATCCAATTGGGATTTTTCCTTGCCGTGCTGGGAGGAAGTATTGGGAATAATCCCAATAACTTCAGTTGGGGGCAAGGAAGATGAACCCTCATCAGGCAAGGGCAAAGATGTTTGGACCGAGCTCTCAGATGACTGAGAAGAGCTCGAGACCCCTTTTACATAATCGGGTATTATCAAAGTCTTCATTTTCTGCTTATTTGGCCAGGTTATTTCTGTCTGAACGGAGATCGATGTGGTTGAAACTTTAACTGCACTAGCAAAAGATTTCCCTTGTGGTGCAATGGGAAATTGTGCAGATAAATCTACCTGTTTTCGAGCATCGAAATATGGTATCTTTCGCTCAGACATGACCTGTTGGATTCTTTTCTCTTTTTGCCATATTGGACATTCACGGGAATAAGCAAAGTGCTTACCCTTGCAATTGATACAACACAATTCCGCCTGGCAGGTAGCGCTCTCATGGCCATCATGACCACAACGAGCGCAGGTATCCTTGCCTCTACAGACGGTCTTGCTATGTCCAAATTTCTGACATTTGTAACATCTAAGTGGGTTACTGATGTAAGAATCAACAGGTATGTTAAGATAACCTGCCTTGAGAGTCTTTGGTATGTCGGGACGGTCGAATGTGAGGATGTAGGTGCTTGTTGGAATCACCTTATCTCCTCGACGAACACTAATTCTTTTGACGTGTTGTACACCTTGAGAAGAAAGGTATTCTACCATTTCTTCCTCACTGCTGCCTTCGAGGTCCCGGCAACGTATTACACCTCTACTACTATTTAAAGACCTATGAGGAGACACCTTAATAGGAATGTCTGCCAAAGATGTTGATTTAAGAAGCATGGTAGCATGCTGTTCTTTGGCACATTCTATTAAGAGTGCTCCGTTCTTTAGTTTTTTAATAGCCTTGGGCTCGCCGGCCAAGCCAGCTATGCCCTTGGTTATTAAAAAAGGTGACACTTTTGATAGGTCTCGAGAGGGACTCTCAATTAAGAGAAACCTCGGCCAAGACTTTGACAATTTATTTTTAGTTATAAATAAATCAGAAACGTCTTCTGTATTCAGACGTTTCTGTTTATTTTTCTCTTTAATAATTGGGTTGGGGGGGATTGAGGAATCCATGAAATATTTCCTTAAGTTTCACCCCTTGACGTCCCCCAGGTTACTGCCCTGCCTACTAGGGGGAGGACTAGCGCGGATAACCTGCGCATGGCCTCAGGGCTCGCCAAGGGGTATACTCAAGCCAGAAAGTAAAAAAATACTTGTCTAACCTGATTGACCCAAGCCGCCGCTCTGTAGAATGTACTTAGGACACAAAGGTAGGTAGTATGCTGAGTGAAAAATAACAGAGCATTAAACTTGGAAGGGTACATTCTACAGAGCTACAACGACCAAAGCCGATTGATCAGAGTGGGCCATTCTGACCTCCCGTCTAGGTGAACCATGGGCCAAAGTAATGTGTTGCAGAGAAAGGGCTCGCAAGCCAAATCCCCACTCAATGACCAGGATTCCACTCTCCACCGACACGGGTCGCAACGCACGGCAAACACGTTGCCCCATTACAGGGATCCTTTTAGTCGCCTTTTACGACACGCAGGACATACGAAGGGTATATTCTTATCACCCCCTACACCCCAGGGGGGGCAGAAGTGAGGATGAAATGGTTGAATACCTTTCATCCCAAGGCGTCTCGCATATTAAAAGGATTAGCGTACGTCGAGGGGATAAGGTGATTGCTACAAGCACCTATATCCTCACTTTCAATCGTCCCGAAATACCAAAGACTCTCAAGGCAGGTTATCTTAACATACCTGTTGATTCGTATATTTCTAACCCCCTTCGCTGCTACAAATGCCAAAAATTTGGACACAGCAAAACCGTCTGTAGAGGTAAGGACACATGCGCTCGCTGTGGTCATGATGGCCACGAGAGCGCTACCTGCCAGGCGGATTTCTGTTGCGTTAATTGCAAGGGTAAGCACTTTGCTTACTCTCGCGAATGTCCAATTTGGCAAAAGGAGAAACGAATCCAACAGGTTATGTCTGAACGGAAAATGTCATACTTCGATGCTAAAAAGCAAGTAGAACTTTCTACACAATTTCCCATTGCACAACAAGGGAAATATTACTCCAGTGTAGCCAAAGTTTCTGCTAGAACAATTCTGTTCAGACAGATTTAACCTGGCATGAAAAAGAGGACATGCCCAAAATTTTACCATCAGAACAAAATAAAGGTGTATCGAGCTCCTCTCAAACCAAAGAGAGCTCGATCGAAACTATTATTTCTTTGACTGGCGAGGGTTCATCTTCCTTGCCTCAATCTGAAGTTGTTGCGGTCATTCCCAACACTTCCCCCCAAAACGACAAGGAGTCATCTCCCTCGCCTCCCCTTGAAGCTGCTATCCCTGAATCCAGTTCTTCTGGGTCAGGATCGCAGTCAAAGGGTAATTCGTCGTCAAGAAAAGAAAAATTATTTAAGTTTCGAGAGGGAGGGAAAAAGGGTTCAAAAGACCCTGTCTCCCTCTATAATAGATGGACGGTATTGCCATCGAGGGGGTCCATAAGGGCCCACATGGTAAGCCGCCAAAAAATAAAATTCCCTGACAATGGCTAATTCCATTATTCAATGGAATTGTCGTGGTTTAAAACCAAATTTTAATGAAGTCCAATTATTAATTCAAAAGCACAATCCTTTAGCTATTTGTTTGCAAGAAACATTTTTACGGAATTCTGACACTCTGTCTTTTAGGCATTTTGTCGGTTACCATCATCATTCAGTTGGTGATGGGCGAGCTCATGGGGGTGTTTCTATTATTCTTAATGGAGATATCCCTCAAAGTAAAATCACTCTCAACTCGCCTTTACAGGCAGTTGCTGTTAGGGTGACTTTACATATTCCTATAACACTCTGCTCTGTATATCTTCCACCAAGTTTACACCTTAATCCTAGAGATCTTGATGACCTTGTTACACAACTCCCTCTCCCGTTTATAATTACGGGAGATTTCAATGGTCACCACTCACTCTGGGGCAGTCCAGATGATAACAACAGAGGTAAACAAATAGCGGACTTCATTAACATTAATAATTTGTGTTTATTAAATGACGACTCGCCTACTTATCTACATCCTGCCACAGCTTCTTTTTCTATCCTCAATCTCACCATTTGCTCTCCGGTCCTATTTCAGGATTTTACATTGATAGTAAATGAAGATCTATGTGGCAGTGACCACTCACCTATCTTGATTGATAATAATGGCCCCTCTCCGGTCGAAAGACCCCAGAGGTGGAAGTTGCATAAAGCTGATTGGGCTCTTTTTGAATCTTTGTGTCTCTTCTCTTTTGATGCAAAAGAGTTAGAAGATGCAGATGAACCCATGGCTTTATTCACTTCAATTCTTCAAGATGTAGCTGAGCAGGCGATTCCAAAAACCACGACAGAGCCAAAACGTTTCAACAAACCATGGTTTAACGACGATTGCAAATCTGCTCTAAAAGAGCGTGATCGTATTTTGAGACGACTAAAGAACCATCCTTCCATGGAGAATATTGCGGCATACCAGATGGTCCGGGCGAAGGCCCGTAGAACCATACGCCAAGCAAAGAAGTCTTCATGGCAAGGTGACGTCTCTAGGATCAATTCCCGTACCACTTCCAAATCGGTATGGGACAGGATTCGTAGGATTAAAGGTAAAATGAGTGCATTATCAGTTAACCATCTAAATGTTGATAATACCACCTTAACAACATTTCCTGATATTGCTAATTCTCTGGCCAGCACATTTTCATTCAATTCATCATCCAATTTCTCCTCTGATGCCTTTCGGCGTATTAAAAATCAATAGGAGAAAAGGCGACTTAATTTCAAGTCCCGTAATGATGAATGCTATAATGATCGTTTTTCCATTGCAGAGCTCCGGGATTCGTTAAAGCGAGCCCGGGACACTGCAACTGGTCCAGATGAAATACACTACCAGATTTTAAAACATTTACCTTTTTCAACACTACTAATCTTACTAGATCTTTTTAACCGGATTTGGGTTGATGAAGCCACAATAATTCCCATCCCTAAACCGGGAAAAGATCATACGAATCCTACCAACTATCGTCCGATCGCTTTAACTAGCTGTATTTGCAAAACCATGGAGAGATTGATCAATCGAAGGCTTGTTTGGTACCTTGAATCCAACAATCTCATTACAGACCTCCAATGTGGATTTCGGTCCGAAAGGGGCACTCTTGATCATCTCGTTCGATTTGAAACGTTCGTCAGGGACGCTTCCATCCAGAAACAACATTTAGTTGCAATATTTTTTGATCTGGAGAAAGCTTATGATACTACATGGAAACATGGTATCATGCGCGACCTCCATAACCTTGGCCTACGAGGTCGCTTACCTATCTTTATTAAAAATTTCCTGGAAGATAGGTCATTTAAGGTACGACTGGGATCAGTCTTCTCTGACCCATTTCCTCAGGAAATGGGAGTTCCCCAGGGAAGCATATTATCTCCTACACTTTTTGCGATAAAAATTAATACAATCCCAGCGTGCCTTAAACCAGGTACAAACGGGGCTCTCTATGTTGATGAATTTCAGATGTGCTATGGTTCTACAGACATGCGGATAATCGAACGTAAGTTGCAGCTTTGTTTGAATTCACTTCAACAATGGGCAACCGAAAATGGATTTCGTTTTTCGAAATCAAAGACTGTCTGCATGCATTTCTGTCAGAAACGAGGTTTACATCCAGATCCAGAACTCTTCTTGGATGGCAATCGCCTACCAGTTGTGGATGAAACCAAATTTCTGGGGCTGATATTTGATAAGAAATTATCATTTATTCCCCACATTCAAAACCTTAAAAAGAAATGTCTGAAAGCCCTCAACATATTGAGAGTCTTATCAAATACTGACTGGGGAGCAGACCGTAAGGTCTTGCTCAGATTATATCGAGCATTAATACGATCAAATCTTGATTATGGGTGTATTGTGTATGGGTCTGCCCGCGAGTCTTATCTCAAAGAGCTCGACACCATACACAACCAAGGACTTAGAATCAGTTTAGGAGCATTTCGTTCATCTCCAGTGGACAGTTTATACGTCGAGGCGCATGAGCCCTCATTGCACAACAGACGTGATAAACTGGCCCTGCAGTATGCTACGAAAATAGCATCACTTCCAAATCACATTTCATTTAACACCATATTTAGACCTCTTCATGAGCATTTATATCTTGTGAGGACTAAAGTCATTCCATCATTTGGTATTCGCATACAACCCCTTTTGTCTGAGGCTGGTATCAGCCTTGACAGTATTGCGAATACCCCTTTCTTTGAGACTCCACCGTGGGCTATATCTCCTCAAAAGATCGAATTCGATCTTACTCAACATAAAAAGCGAGATACTAGCTCTACGGTATTCCAATCTCTCTTTAGAGAGTTAAGGTCTAAATATGGTGATTATGCTCCTATTTATACAGATGGTTCTAAAGATGGTGATCGGGTAGCTTCGGCTACTGTGACACCAACTGAGACCATCTCTATCCGTCTTCCACCTGCTGCTTCTATCTTTACAGCTGACCTCCAGGCCATTCTTCAGGCTTTAGAGTTCATTCAATCATCATCTGATTTAAAATATATAATTTTTACGGATTCTTTGTCCTCATTACAAGCAATAAATAATCAACAGCTTGATCACCCATTAGTAGCAGATATTTATGGTCTGCTACTATCATACGAGTTGAGCAGCAAGGACATTGTCCTTTGCTGGCTCCCCAGTCACATGGATATGCAAGGGAATGATCAAGCAGATTTGGCTGCCAAATCTGCCTTAGATCTTCCCTTATCCCAATTTTTATTACCATATGCAGATTTTAAATCTTGCATTAATCATTTCATTTATGACCGCTGGCAACGGTCTTGGGATATTGCAGACACTAACAAACTTCATCACATTAAGCCTCTCTAAGGAGATTGGCCAAGCTCCTATAGAACCAACAGGAGAGATGAAGTTGTTTTGTGTCGCACTCGCATAGGTCATACTTTTTTAACACATATTTTCATCTTAAAGCGAGAGCCTCAACCAGAATGTGAACACTGTCATGTTCCTTTGACAGTTAAGCACATTTTGATTGAGTGCAAGTATCTCAAAGATACAAGATTACGGCACTACCGTTGTCAATCACATTATCAGTTGTTTGCCCAACCGGGGCTATATTGTAAAGCTCTAGATTTTTTAAAAGAGACACATTTTTATAGAAAATTTTAATTGTTTATATCTAATTTTCATTTTCATGTTTTATATATATATGCATAAAGTTTATATTTATTTTTATTTTGACATTTACTGTGATATTTGTTTTTATTTATGTATATATATGATAATACTGTGATAATTTGATTATAGTTTGCCTCAAAATTCACCATATGTTTGGCGCAATATAGCCCGGTTGGAGCGCATGTGCCATTAAACAACATTTCTATTCTATTCTATCACGGTGGGCTTAGACCATGCACGTATTGATGTCATTTCTAAAGGGAGATAACTATTTTCAAGATCAAATGCGCAATATACATTTGATGTTTTACTTTAAGACACGTGCCATGATTAATCTACATCCGTCGTAAACGTTCACTGACAACTGATAAAGGGTAGATTCCCTAAGAATTTTCGATTCACGGAAGTCCTTGTCTTGTGTGTAAACCACATTCCCAGGGATTTTGCTATTGATCTAATTCACTAATATATTTCAAAGTAAACTGTTTTCCCGGAGAATTCAAAATAGACTGTATGTGTGTACCCTAGTTTGCTTTCAAACAACCCAACATTCTATTGAATGAGGCTGTTGTCAACTTCGACCTGTTCACGGTAAGAGTATTGTGAATCATACAAAAATATTTTTTCAGAGTTGACGTTCGTTTAAATATAAATGCTTGTCTGTTAAATCGTATTACCCCACCCAAGTAGTAAATACGGATATTCGCGTTAACATTATAATAAAGTCCACCTCCCTCATGAATGGTTACCTTACTTAGATATGTATTGATTAACTCAAATAGTTACCTGTTCTTAACAATTATATATATTCTGCACTTTCAGGGTCACCTGGCTAAGTGTGTAAGGCACTAGCTCGCTATCCTGGAGGTCGAGTGTTCGACCCCTGCGTTGGCCGAGAAAGTATTATCCCGATTTTTCGGCGTGGTTTCCCCTTGAGAGTGATGTAGAACTGAGGGCCTGACAGAGACACCTTACACAAAGTAAGCAACATACGCATGGCATATTTAAAAAAACAACAACACAATTTTAATAAGCTAATACAAAAGAGCAAATACAACTCAAAAGAGTATAATTAGTAGGCAAATGTTCCTGAATATAAAATGCTTGCTGTAGATCTCCAGTTCGGATCCGTTCAGACATCTATAAACAATTATCTCCATAGTATATTCTTTGACAGCTACGCACATTTTGATTTAGTGCATTAAAATAATAATATTGGCCAGTCATTAATTCAATTATTTCCCCAACCAGGTCTAGATTGCAAAATGTTTGACTTTTTAAAAGACAAATTTATACAGTTTTAAGACAAATTTATACAGTTTTAATTATATATATCATATTGTTTTTCATTTTTAAATATTTAAAGTTGTGATTTTTAATTTTAATTATTTAATATTATATGATATTTGGTTCTATTTACATACATACATACGTGCATTATGTAATTGCATATAGTTTGTCTCATAATATTAACCATGTGTTTGGTGCAATATACATTGATGGCCCAGTTGGAGCTGAAGGAGCATAAAAGTTCCATTTCATTCATTCATTTGCAACTTTACAGTTAAAATGTGTTGTCCAATATATACAGAGATGGGATAATGTATTAGTTTAAAGTGAGTGGTGAAGCTTCAATAAATTAATAGAATGATACAATACTCTCACCGTTATAACTTTAATATGGGGGAGGGTCCAAGGCCTACTTCGACGTGACACGATGTGGGATTGTCTTCTAACCTCGTGGTTTTTCTCCGGTTTCCTCCTACTAGTAAAGACCTCTGCGTGCAAATGATTTATTGAAACGAAATTGTCCAAAAACGCGAAACCCCATTTGTCTCTTCGTTATATATATAACTAACAAAATAACAAAACATTGGTTGACAAAAACTATGGTAAGTAGACCTAGCGGGTAGATAAAATGAAATGGGTTTAACGTCCGACTGGGCTAATGAAGACTGAAAATAATCTATATTGTGGGCCTATGACATAAAAAAACTTGCATACTGAGAAGTCGTTTTGGAAATCTCCACCGACACTAAATTCATTTTTAATTGATTGTATATGTTACAAAAGACATAATAAACATGCAAATAAAGAGGGTCTAATTTAAGGAAGCAACACCGAAAATAAATTAACGATTTGTTACTAGAATTTTATCTGCCTGATATTAATAAACCTTATAGCATTAGATGTTTAACTAGTTATATCTGATATTTATTATTAACAATATATAATTACATATTTATTATTTTATAGGTGCAGTTTCATACAGATCAAATTATATTTTTTGTCGTTCGAGTGTCTGAACTCTGGAGGTAATTTACAGAATAGAAATTGAAATTTAACTGGCCTTTCCTTTCTACTAATCTAAATAATGTATTTAAATTTCATACAGATGATAACTTTTGCCATTCGAACTTCAAACGGTTTACAAAGTTAAAACAAGGGCCATAAATCTAGAAATAATTGAGGACAATTGCTGAAATTCATTAGACCCCCCGTTTCACAAATTTAAATGATGCATATTTATTTCAGACATATTGGATGATAACTTTTATCAATTGAACAAAGTGGAACACGGACCATAACTCTAGCAGTAATTATTATAAATTGCCGAAATTCAATAGTCTTCGTAGTTTCGTTTCACTAATCACAATGATGCATATAAATTATAGTATATGCATGTAGCAAGCAAGGCACATAAAGAAAGATTCGAGTATGATTTTATACCAAGCACTTTGTCAACTGCTAAACATACTGTATTGAATACTAGTCCTTTAGTCTCTTTACACTGAATCAGAACCGTTCAGAACGATGGTGTTATTACAGAGTATCGTAAAATTTTAACGATGTCATTGGCCATATACGTATGAACATAATATAGCTAATATGAAATGAGTAGCGTTTGTATCAATTGAATATCTAGGAAAATTATCAGAATAATGAAAAACAAATGCCTTGGTATAGAAATATTTAATATTTAATTAATTTGGCAGCAATTAAAAAACAACAATAAGATATTAATTTTAAAACCAAAGATAGATGTTTTACACAAATGATCGATTTAAATTCAAAAACAAACAACTGTATATTCATGTATATATAATAAATAAATTTCGAATAAACAAAATTAACGTACCTCATGGATTCCCTATTGCACAAATCAGAAGACTAGCCGATATGACTGGAAAAGTAACACTATATCATTGGGAAAACAAAAAGATTGAACCAGTAGAATATAAAAAAAACACAGGAACTATTCATATTAATATAATACGCAAATAAATATATCAATTATAAGTAAAAACAATTGATGCAAGGCAAACAAATATTATATATTTAAAAAATAATAATTATTCTCACCCACCAACAACTCCCACACAACAACATAATGTCTAAGCAATAACATTTTTTACAACAAAAAGCAAAAAAAAATAAAAATTGATTATGTATATTATAATAATATATTCTTAACATCATAGCACAACAAAATACATGAATTATGTAAAACAAAAACAATAACATATACTGACTTATACTGACTTTTTCACATCTCCGCTAAAGAGATTTTTTATTCGCCCTTTAGTTGTGGATTGACCGATCGAGACATTGTGAAATGGGCGATTTGGCCGATTGAGACATTGTGAAATGTTCGACCAATATGTAATTGCTTATGACATCGAATTTATATGGCAAATCAGCATCAGCCGGGTTATCTGGACCAAATCACATGACGATCTTTACGTTATACAACCAGAGACGTCAATAAGTTATTGTAAAAATGGCAAATATGACAAGCTACACAATATACACAGGCATAAAACGAAATATACCACGGAAGTATAATCAAATCCATGGGACATTCGGAAGAAGTCACAAATACATGGCAGTTGGCTCTTTTCAGGTTTTATTAACTCTATGGCATGTTCAAGGTGACACAAGAATACAAATACATATGATTATTCAAAAATGGTCAAAATAGATGCATAGTACTTGATATAATTTGAGAATCCTTAATGGTCCAAATAAATGCATAATACTTGATTTAATTTGAGAATCCTTACAAGTGAGAATATAATCTAAATGGTTGAGGGTCTTTTTTTCACAGTTTTTACACCATCTACTGTACTCGTACTTGGTGGTAGCGATATGTAACTGTTTACATCACTGTTCATGGTATCTTTGTTCAGTGCATCGTAAGGGTGGGTGTAATGTGTCGATGTATCATCATCATCATCATCATCGTCATCATCATCATCGGCTGTCTGGACATCATCTATATTGGTTACCAAATTGCTATCAACAACATTTGCGGTCTGGACATCGTCTATATTCGTTACCGAAGTGTCATCAACATTTGTCTCTTGGACATCATCGCCTTGGTTAATGGTACTTGTTCCAGGATGATTCTGTAGTGCCATATAAAAGTTTTTACTGGTATCAATACCATCTATGTTGATTGGGTCGTAAGGATGAGCATATGCATCTGATGCATCTGTGTCGTTGGATACAGTAGACTCGGTATTGGTTGCAGTAGAATCACGGTTAGCATGGAATATAACAATACTGTTTAGTGAAATGTAGGAATGTCTCATATCATTCGTGGTATTGCTGGCACGTCTAGGTCTTTCGGATTTAGGTGATCTACATTTATATCCTGAAAAATTGAATGGCGTTATTGCATCGTCTTTTTAATTTTTTCAACAAATATAATATACAAAAGTAAAATGAAACGAATCTTTATATAAATAATTGCAAGGATCGTACTTTTTATAACGTTCGCTCCCGTACATATGATGGATACGATTATCTATATCTAGGTGCATGATGAATGTATAATATATTAAAATATCCTTAAATATTCCACGCTGCAATTAATTAAGTAGTTTTATTCCCAAAACAAATATCGGGATTAGCCCTTTAAATATTCCACGCTGCAATTAATTGTTTAAACCACGAATTTTTTTTATAATTGCAATAACTACTTACTACAAACACCAATTCCTATTATCAAACTTGTTAATGCCATTACTATCACCAATGCTATCATTAGATTTCTTTCAAAGGTCGTCTTCTCTGTTTCAGGCATGACTATAAATATAAATTACACATACTACAATATAGGTTAAGTCACAACCTAATAACTTGTGTAAAACATTACAAACCGGTGCCGGTATAACCATATTTACCATTTAGTTTCAGTTAGTGTTTAGATAGTCTTTAGATAGTTAATTGTGGTTGTGAATTATAATTGACAATATGGTGGATGTTAGACATACACAAGGTAATATAACCATGATTAAAATACAGATATGACGTCATCCTTTGAAGTTGGTGTGCCATTAGTTCACATAATCGTCCGTGTAACTTGCCAATCGTACCTTGTAAATTATTAGACCCACGGAGTGTCTGTATTTGTTTAAAAGTCTCGAGCTTAAGACATTGCGTAATATACTGTAAAAACCTCACGGTCCTCTTTTTGTTACAATATATTACTTAATATCTCGCTTTCAACCATTAAACAATGGGCTAGCTGTAAGATAATGTGCCTTATTTAAACAACATGTAAGCTATCATTTTCCACGCAAGTCTCGCTATCCAGCATTCGACTCTGCCGTCGGCTCGCGTACTATAAATCATTGATCACGTGATTTACTATTTGGTCAAAATGGCGCCTGTCAGCGAAATGTTCTTCGCGTTATAAACACTGTTTTTTTAGTGGATTCGAAAGGTTTATCACGCAAAGTGATTTTTCTATCATATTTCAAACATATATCGATAATTCTTTGATTTGGATTAACTAGACACTTCTAAATCAATTGCTGGGCCTGTCCATCGCATAGTACTGATAAACAAACCAACGTGTATTAAATAGTATTATATTCTAAAATTAGCACGGCGACAGGCGCAGTTCGTTATTCCGACCATTTCACCCGTAATCTTACGCAAAAGAGTTCCCTGTAATATCTGTATATACATTGTTAATTTGCAATTGTGACCCCATTTCTATTTCTATTTCAATATGGTAATTATAATAAATATATTATCAATTATTTGTTTTAAATCATATTGTTTATCATTGTCCAAAGTCCATCTTCACCAATAATCTTTGTGGCGTAGTCAATTGAGCCGTTGGCAGAGATTAGTGTGGACTGCAAGGGAAAACAACTGGTAAGCTATATGATTGTCAGGGTTTTGCACAACTAACAACTAACCTGTGTTAGATTGTAGAATTAATTCAATCATTGCAGAAACAATCTGGCTATTAGTAAATACCACTTCACATTTATAGATGGCATTATAATCTTGAACAGTTGTATTTAGTATAATTAGAGATATCTGTCCTCCACCTAATATAGAACTGTTTTGAAAGATCCGTCTGTCGTCATCTATAACATCTTTCCAAATAACTTCCGTAGGTTCAGACTGAAATTTTAAAAAGATGTAAGTAGACTCTGAATGTACCGAAAACAACAATACTCATTGTTACTTATAATTAAGGCTGATCCCACCACCAAAATTCCTAAATTAAATAACTACCAACACATTTTTTTCGTCTGGATGGTGTGTGTGTGTGTGTGTTGGGGGGGGGGGGATACAACAACAATAATACTTATAATAATAATAATTTTATTTAATGAGGCAACTTATTATCCCGCGCCGAACGAAGTTAATGAGGGATATTGACACGGGACTCGCCCGTCCGTCCGTCCGATTTTCTGAAACTTTGCACACACACCAACCTATTACAGTAGTTGTGCCTTTTGCTATTTAGGAATTTTTGGGATCTATATTTTTTGTGTTTCCATGGAAATAAATTGGACATAGTTTTTGGTGTACAATTTTGTTTCCAGAGCATATCTCATAAACCCTTGAAGATATCTTTTTGGAATTTGTACATACATCTACCCATTACAGTAGTTGTGCCTTTTGCTATTTAGGAATTTCTGGGATTAATATTTTGTGTGTTTCCATGGAAACAAATTTGACTGAAGTTTGGTGTACAATTTTATTTCCGGGGCATATCTCATAAATCTTTCAAGATATCTTCTTGGCACTTATTTTAAATTTCTCAGATTTGATCATATGCGTTTCCATGGAAACACATTTGACTGTTCAAGATACCCGTACCTTTAAATAATTTTACATTCATCAACCCATCATTTTATTTTCTGAAACCCAGACTTCCGTCCTGATATTGTTTCTGGAGCATATTTTATTATCTGTTCAAGAAAACTGTTTGAAACTGTGTACAAACATTAACCTATTATATATATTGTATTTTATTTTCTGATTTATAAGTTTATTTCTTAACATGCAGCAGCTGATTGAGGTAGGCAAAGGTTGATGCCTAAACCTGACCAGGACTAGCAACCCTGCCTTGCAGAGCTACTAATATCAGAGTATGAAATTCTGTGTATTCCATGTGTCGGAATATGAGATTTGTCTAAAGGTTTAGACTCTTGGCACAACTGATGGTGCGACCCTGGCATGCTCTGCTAAACAGGTCCACAGTTTTAGGACCAGTGACACTGTTTGCGAAATCTGATAAATTTTTATATTGATTACCAATAGCATAAACAAGTTATTTTTCCTTATTTTTTCCAAACATGTGCAAGGGCGCGGGATGTTGATGACCAGTCATCTTGTTTAGTTTGCAAACGAAGTAATCTGCCATAAGTCCCCCCTAAGCTACAAAGACATATACACGTGACATCATTCGAAAAGCAATATCATTTTAAAGTGAGAACTTTGGGAAGTCACTCTTACACCACAAAACATATACGTTATAGAAATAGAATATAGGAAGAACACTATAATTACACACACAATAAGATAGAAAAATAATAAGTATGTCATCAGTTGCAATATTAATATCAAAGGTTTCTTCGGTGCTCAATAAAAATGAGTTTTTAGTTTAAACTTAAAAATTTCAACATTTTTACACATCTTTATATCTAAAGGTAGATTGTTCCATAAAAGACACGCAGAATAATGAAAAGTACGTTTCATGGATTCAGTTTTGCATTTTTGAAGGAACATGGATTTACTGTGAATGGATCAAGATATCAGTTTTGGAATAAAATAAGAGTTTACATAAAGTTGAGTATGTAATGTAATAATTTTGAACGACAAGACAATTATAAAGAATCATCCTGTAAGGGTAAGCCAAACCAAGTTTAGTTTAGCAAATAAAGAGGCGGACGGAGTTTCAATTTGTGCATCAAGAATAAGTCTTGCTGCCCTCTTTTGTAATTTTTAAAGAATGTCTAATCTATTTTTGGTAGCATCCCCCCAAATAATGGAGCAATAATCAAATATTGGTAAGGTAAATGATCTTTTATCTTATTTAGGAGAAATATCTGCTATTTGTGCTTCCCAATTACGGTTTTGGTCAATTTGAATTCCAAGTAATGGTGCGGTAGTAACCGTTTCAATTTTTTCACCATGGATTGATAAAAGTTAGGGTTTTCTGATTTAGTTTGTGTTTTGATGAAATCAACATTAATTTTGTTTTCGAAGAATTGATTACCATTCCATTGTTTTCACAACATTTAGCAGCCAAAGAGAGATTATTTTGGAATGATTCCAAATAGAATTGTATTGAGTGCTTAAGTGCCTTTCGAATATTTTTGAACCAACGTTCATCATGTCGCCAAAAACATTGACCTGTGATATGACTTCTACTAAACAGTAAATACTTATCATGGAACTCGAGTCAAGACATTAATCAAAATAAACATATATATATTGACCATTCTAACTCCCTTTTCAGGTTTGAGAGTCCACAATCTGTAATGGTTTGCAAGATGTTGACGATACATAGGTTGGTTGAATTTTATATACAGCATTTCTTGATGGTAGTGTAAACGCCTCTTTTCGATACATGCGTATATAAAAGTGTAAATGACTCTTTAAAATGTATTTTCGAAACATTCGTTGCGAGGAAATGATGTTTGGATTGTTCGTACTTGGTTTGAATTTATTTCTTGTGGGGGTGTAAATATCTCTTTACAAAGTATTGCATTTATTATCGAACTTGTTGCTTTTACAAACAGACAATCGAAACGTTTATCTTACTTTGAATCCGGAGCTATTTGTACGGGTGAAGTTGATGCTGAATGCTGGGAAGCTGTAGTAATATGTAAATACTAATGTTATTCTGTGGCCAATTCTACCATACATCTGCTGATCACCAGCAACCTTTATTCTGGGTCGTACATCTAGTTAAATAATGAGACAAAGAATAATAACAATGTACATTTATGATTGTGCTCAGCTCATCCATATGGCCAAAATCGATAATCCTGATAATAGGTCACAAACTAATCGGTTTCGAGTTTGATTTTGAACACAGCTAATATTTAGGATGCATGCACCTCAATTCTGATGTTCCATTGACAGTTAAGCAGCTTTTGGTTGGGTACAAACATCTCAATGATAAAAGATCAAAATACTTCCGTTGCAAGTCATTACAAAATTTATTTGGCAACCGGGTCCATATTATCAGCCTAGATTTTTTTTAAAAGAGACAATAATTGTTTATCATAAATTTGAATTCTGAACCTCGATATTCTCTCCTTTCCGAACGACTATATATATGTATGTAGGCCCTTGCTCGACCCTCCCTTGGTACAACTGACCAAGGGGAACCACGGCTTGTCACTGCTTTTGAGAGTTACCAACCTCTGAAACACCAATTTCGTTGAGTTCCAGTAGTAAATTTATGGAAATGATATGATATTAACCAACATTTGTTGATTTTATCAAACATCAGACATGCTTTTAAATATATATTTTTAAAAACGGTTTGCACAACAGATAAGCCCAATAATACCAAATAACATGGCCCAAAGCCTCTACCCCCACCCACCCTTCAACTGTATGTGTAGATATAAATCGAATAGATAATTTCCGCGAAGACCTATCAGCACTTTTGACAGTTGAGCAAAATTAAAAGGTAACATTTGTATACAAAGTTATTACAATAACCAGTTCACATACCTTGCGTAAATATGAGCTCAGTCTCATTATAACCGGCCAGTCCATCACCAAAGGTAATATTACAACCATATATAGTATTAAAATCATCATCAACTGTCTTCAATATGGTTAGAGTAATATTCTCTCCTCCTTCTACAGACAGTTTACCGAATATCAATCGCCTTTCGCCCATATTTGAATCAAATCTGTTCTTAGTCCAATTCCCTATTTGGACCTGTTATATTAAAACACAAACTAACTTAGATCACGCACAAAAATGTGTGTGTGTAAAACTTGTTTAAAGGGCCGTCTTCATTAGTCAAGTTAGGGCCGTTAATTAAACCACATTTTATTTCATTTGTTTTAAGGAACACTTACCCTATGGAATAGTGCTTCAAACCGATATAATCTTCCTTAAATTTGAACGAAAGTTTTAGGAATCAAATGTGGACTGCTTTGATGATAGGAACATAAATAATGCAATTAGTGTGATTCTGAATTTTAGAAGGGTTACTTGTAGATATGTGTAAGTGTATTAAATAAAATAACTAACCTGTTCACGTAAATCATTGTATTTATTAAAGATTATGCGCGTTGCTATAGCGCTATATCTATAGCTCCATAAAAATGTAATATTTTCTGATGGTCGTGCTGCCAGTCCAGTCTTGAAACTATTAACACATATAGCTACGAATAGAAAATACAACTACTTACAAAATCTATCCAACAGTTTCCCTAGTGTGGAGAGTTATATTGTGTTTAAAATGAAAATTAACGTGGACTATTAAGACAGAAAAAGTGAATAGAACGAGTTGGACAGTGTGTTACATATATATCCCGGGACAAATCAGGCAATATTATGGGTGATTGGGATGGCCTAGTGGTCTAGAGTGCCGCGCTTCGACCTCTAACTGGCCGGTCACTTATGGCTTGCGGCCGTGGTTTCGATCCCTGGTGTGAGCGTATGTGGGATGTGGATAGGGGCGCCTTCGCAACCTCGTGGGTTTCCTCCGGGTACTCCGGTTTCCTCCCACAGAAAAGACAGGCAGTGTTATCAGAGGGCGAGTTGGACAATGGTATTATATGCCCTACAGCGGGTTGGATAGTCGTATTGTATATCCTAGCGCTTTGGACAGTTGTATCCATCCTAAATATTTTGTCATATTGTCTTCAATTCAATACATTCGAATCAGTTTAACCCTTACTTGTAAATGAGTATTTTTAAATGCCTCCCATGTGATAGTTTAAGCATTTGGACTAAATATGTCCATTATTTATAAAACATATTATAAGGAACTTGATATAATTCTTACCTTCAATAAGTGAAACGGGCTCAGCATATCTGACACAGTTTGGGGTAAATTGTATTCTCATGTTATAAACATAGTTAAAGTCATCAATAGTTGTATTATGTATGGTTAACATCACTATTTCTGTACTAGCATCATCACTCTCCGTGACATTAAACATAATTCTTGTTTCGTCTCTTTTATAGGTTCGCTTCTCGTTTTCCCATTTACCAAGAACATCACACTGTATAAATAGTATTATTAATTTGCACGAGTGTTAATTTCCAATCTTTCGTGTTTTTACACGCGGTCCCTTGTGTTTACCCCCCCCCCACCAAAAAAAACCCCAACAAACACGAACCAAGAACATCACACTGTATAAATAGTATTATTAATTTGCACGAGTGTTAATTTCCAATCTTTCGTGTTTTTACACGCGGTCCCTTGTGTTTATCCCCCCCCCACCAAAAAAAACCCCAACAAACACGAACCAAGAACATCACACTGTATAAATAGTATTATTAATTTGCACGAGTGTTAATTTCCAATCTTTCGTGTTTTTACACGCGGTCCCTTGTGTTTATCCCCCCCCCCACCAAAAAAACCCCCCAACAAACACGAACTTCCCTACCCTCCCGCATTGTGGCTCTGTGTAAGGAGGGACTGTGTATGTAGGCGTAACAAAAGTATACGCTTACTTGTTCGTCTAAACGTGAGTGACAAAATCAAAGTCAACAATTTAAATTCTTTATAAGGGTTGGCATTCGTTGCTTCTGCACATTTCTGACAAATATGTTCTTTTTTAAATGTTTTACAAAATTACGAGTGTTTCAACTGAATATATTTATTTCTCAAATTTGGAATGGTCGTTACTATTGTGTATATATATATAAAACAAATCCCCAAGACATTAAGGCATTTGTGGAATGACATCTGTATTAATACTGGAAACTATAAATAGAAATGCAAATTGTTTTTTTCAGATTCGTTAAAAACAACACTATCGCTCCTTTTAAAACTTCAAACTAAAAGTTAGAAAAAATAAATAAATTATTTCACACATGCACATCCTTAGTAAGTCACATTTTATAAATGTTTCAACTTACGAGATCGGTAGCACCGCGCGGTTGTTTACAAACTGTTTTCTGTTTATCAATATCATTAACAAAATGTTCCCACGTCATTGTTACGTCATCTCCAACAGACACTCTGACAATTGTAGGGTTATCCTTCCACAGCGTATCTGTAAACATACATAGAATATTGTGTTAATTTATCTTTAACTGTGGTGTTATTTTATAAGTAATGTCCTAATAGTGATGGACCTTTCTTTTTATTTGATAATTATATGTATTTGTACTATTTGTACAATGTAGCTGGTCATCCACATTCCTGCTTCTATTTTTAAGGTACTGTGATACAATAGTGTCCATCATTTAAATGTGAATTACTCGTGTGTAAATTAGATTCTGTATTGTTTTCCCGTCATTAGAGCATCAATGTTTTCAATGTTAAGGCATTGCGTGTGGTTGAACAGTGATTTGACTAAAATGCCAGCAAAAATAATTGTATTCGTTCGCAAGGGAAGCGCGTAAGCTAACTGGGGAGCCAGGTATCGGCGAGTAAAGCCTCCGCGATGCCGTTCGAGACTGTCAGTCAGGACATTAACAATTTACCACCAGTGACCGTTAGATACAGTTCTGCCCATTTCTCTGTAACAGCATTATCCTGACATCTATATACACCAGCGTCATCCATGGTAATGTTGGTAATGGTTATACTGATTTTATCAACTTGACTTGTGTCTATATGGTACTTTTCACTACTGGTCAATCTGTTGTCAACACCCTCTTCTGAAATCTTAAATTTATTTACCATCTTTACCCAACACGTATGTTATTATTATATTTGTTTACATTATTTAAAGAGGACATTGTCGTTCGATAATAAAATGAGGGATATTAAAATGTACGCCGGGAAAAGACAAATTAATTTGTATTATTATAAGCGGTCCTATATATTTACAAAATCAAACAACAAAACCTGATATTCAAAAGTGGCCGCTATTCCTTAAATTACCCTAAAATTACGTTAACATGGTACGTTTCTTTGTGAAAAGTTACAATGCTTCAACTCCATTTATAAAGAAAGGATACACTTAAGGTGATTTGGTTCACACATTACCTTGTAAATAGAAACAGGGTGGTCTTTTGGAAATAAATCCCAGACTAACCGGACTTGACAACCAACAATAGTACTGACATTGTTAGAACCTTCTATCCATTTATTGGAAAGTTTTGCTTCTGTGAAAAAAAAACCAAAAAAAACTACAACTTGAAATTTATAACTTTCATCTCTAGAGCAATGTGATTTAAAGGGCATCGTTACATAACTATTGAATGAATGACATGGGGTTTAACGTCCTACGCTTAAGCACCGTACCTGGGCTAATTGAAGACGGGCATACGCCACAGTGTGCAATGAGGGAAATTTTGCCCGGGCAGCGGCGCTACGGCCTACTCTTATATCGAATTCCAACTGCCAAGGGATCTTTTACGTGCACTCCAATTTGTACACGGGACCTCGGTTTTTCGTCCCATCCGAACGACTAGGCAGCTGTCCTTGTCAGGCCCTCCTTCTGCATCACTGACAAGGGGAAATCACGCCGGAAAATCGAGATGAACTTTCTCGGCCAATGCAGGGATCGAACACTCAACCTCCAGGCTAGCGAACCAGCGCCCTATCCACTTAGCCACCGTGATCCCACATAACTATTGAGTCCTACTGTATATCATTAAATGGTATAATAATTTCGAAATCAATATTTTAGTATCTGCATTACACCGTAGTTCGTTTAGTCGCTGATCTAAACTATAGAAATATGTGTGTGATTGTCCTGTGTTAACGTATATCCATACTTTTATGGGGAATAAACACAAGAGTAATCGAATGTTTATTCATGAGCCAATATTAACATGCGTGCTAGCCAACGAACGCCTACCACAATCATTAGCTGCATTAACATTGCTGCATCCGAGGAATAAAATTATCAGTATGACTGAATACGTGATGATAAATTTACGCCATAATTTATAAAAGGTTTAACCGTGTTATTGTTGGGTTAAATTTAAAACACCCTGGAAAGGGGACAAATCAAAACGGCCACTGAAACCTCGTAAGACTAGATGTTTTGAATTTGTCTAACAATAGCTGCCACATAATATGCTTCTATTACTTATGAGACAAGTTTTTTCGTCACTGGCTTTTGATCTATTTGAGGTTCCAAAAACAAATAAAACTTAAATTGTGACAGAGACAAAAATAAACCACATGGCTATTAGTAGTCATAAAGACGTGTCAAGGGTGTGCGTTATTAAAATCCGGTCCAACTCAGTTATTCACTGAAGTACAAAATACTCCACCGGAAACATATGACAAATAACTACGCCCTTCAGAGGACGAATATATTTGTTCTCGTGCACGATTTCACTGTAATGATGTTCATGTTTTGATATGTATATATTATCCTTTTTATTTTAATTATTGCATTATTATTTTTTCATCCTGTATTATTATTAGTATATATTTTATTCTTATGATACAAATATTTTATAATATATAGGTGTCTTATTGTCTTATGCTAACAATTTATTATAAACACATTCAGTAAATAGCTTTCCGTCCAAAACACGATTGTACATTTAATTGTAATCCGTAAACTAGTTGTTAAGGTATTCAGATTGAATTTTCACATGATATGAATCTCACTAACCAGGTGGTTGTATTTTCTTGATATGACACTGCTAACTATATTAGAAGTAAATTATAATGACGAACGTATGTATTCTATAAATTTAAGGGATTACCAACTTGACAGAATGCTTTTAGCTTAATGATACTTCTATATTACTTTGTCATTTCAACATAAATCGTATCATTAAATTCGGTAGGTTACAACCTATATGTCTTCTATATAGACATAAAAAGTTGTAAGCGAGTTGTTGTTAATTTACGTGTCGTTTATCGGAGATGTGAACGCAAAAAAATCGATACGGTTCTTCCCTTAAGGTCACCAATGCTTCACTTCAAGGTCTTCGGCAAAAATCGTGTATCGCTAAAAGGCGAACGGGCTCGTCCACAAATTATGGCTCACACCAAATTTAAAGACAAAAAATGTAGCCTCTATTGCGTTAACATTTCATCCCTGTCCATCGGTCCATAATTTCTTGATTAAGTTGTTTTGTTTTGTAACGTTGTTGCGAAGCATTAGGACCACGGGGGCATTCATATTATCAATTTGAACTGGGTCATGAGAGACTGTGTAACATGCATTCGTCCGCATTAATTCTTAGCTGAATACAGAGTTCCGACTGCCTATTGCGCAACAACGCTTAAAGAACGTAAGTCCGTAACTCACGATCCTCCAAAATATTCGACATTGAAAACACGAACTATTGTTCTATTTAAATCAACCTTGAAAAAATGAGCTTCTGATATCCGATATTTAAGATGAAAAAAAAAATGTTTAACAATGGTACACCAATCGTGTACCATAATGCGTCTCATCATCAATTGCAATAAGGCACGTGAAGAAAGAGGCTAAAATATCCCACAAGTCAATGTAATTGTTCATATCCTGGACGCGGATTCTGATATCCGATATCTAAGATAAAATACAAATTTTGACATTGGTACCATAATGCGTCTCATCATCAATTGTTCATATCCTGGACGCGGATTCTACACAAATGTTGTAGTAAAGAAATATTGTTCATGGTCAATGGCCAAAAATGGCATTATTATCTGAAACCGGGAGCATGCACAAACAATACCTCCTGTGTTAACTAGAATAACCAGATGCTAGCAATCGTCCATCGATTGGGATACCTCGCGCATTTCGCCAAACATAACTTGTTTTAAATTAGAGTAAAAATTCAAACAATTTAATGCAAATCAGGTATACACACTCATATGCCAGGCAGGGTAAGCTTACTCTCCCGGACACCTGTTACCACTGTATGTCGTGTATTTTGTACAGGGTGAACAGTCCATATGCTGATTACACTATTTTGCCTCATTACACTACTTTGCCAATAACGTTTTTTTAGGACCTCGAATTTTTTCTAATGGTTTGGAGGATTGTTCGTACTTAGTTTTATTTTATTTATTAAATATCAAATGCGTTGCTACTCATTGGTTTCCATATCTATGTCAAAAATGTTACCGACTTAGCTCCTTTGAGGGGCTCAAAAAATAGTGTTGGGGTATATGAGATTATCGCCATTTAATAATATTACAAAGTTTAAATATATAAACCTGACACATACTTGTAATGTTGACAAAGACACGCTAAGGTAAAAAGCAATTTTAAGCGGACCCAATGGTGAAAAAAACTGATGTGTTCCAGTAGCGAAAACAATTGATGCAGTGTGCCCGAAACATTAAAGTGACATTTCATGAAAACAATATTTCATCCACAAAGACCAGTCGGTTAACTTAGCGACTAATGAAATAACTCACCGTCAATCATGTACATATATATTGCAAACTGAAACAATGATTTGATCTTCATCCCTTCACCAATTGTATATCTTATATGAAACGAAAGTTAAATACTGCTTCAAATAAAAATTACATAAAACAATATAACATTGTGAAACAGCAGTTTATTCGTTAGTCCAGAAAACGATTTCATGCTGGGGGGGGGGGGTAATGAAAACGTAAATATATATATTCCAGAATTTTAACAATTTCGGTTTCAGACAAACTACATAGTTATTTCATTTGTATTTGCTATAATTAAATGTGTATGATTTTGTACGAGTGATAAGAAGTGATTTTCTTTCAAGACCTCTTTAAACTGGGATTAACAGTTGCGAATGTTATTGTTTAAGCACACGACAAAATGGGTCGCTTATGAATTTTCGATAACTATATTTAACTATTTTTAACCTTGCTCACCTACCTTGATGTGACGCTCTACTTGTCCTGTCCCTATATGTGTATTCATATAATAAAATATAAACATGGCTATAGCCAATAATGATTCATACGTCTGACTAAAATACTCGCGTTCATCTTAAAAAGGATTTAAAAGGATTGCATGTGTCATTAGCTGGAAAGATATTCGTGTACGTTTTGAGCTTTTTGTAGGTCAACAATAATAGTTACAGAGTCATGTATGCCTTTGATCTTCGGTGTAAATTACTATTGTAAATGTTTAACATTAAAATTGGAATTAAAGATTGCAAAATAAAACTACATTTTAATGCTAACGTTTTCACCGCGATATAGCGGCTCATTAGGCATATATTAACAATATTCTATGATGTCACAATGTCATAGTTACATTATAATACAGGCAAGGGTAATTATTTTTTAGAATTGAAGCGACTAAATGATATTTAAAAGATGTTATAAGCCTAACTAGATTGGAAGGTTGCTTTAGACTGCTGAATATATTTGTTTTTCTCAATATTTTATCCATCGTTTTTAAGGAAATGAATGTAATTTTCAATAATAGATTTCCCATTTGTCTGGAACGGATTGCATGTAGTAACTAAACCAACGTTCCTTTTATCTTTAGGTTGTCTTAACACGATTGGATCCAGACTCGAGATGCCAATGTTCAGAGACTACAGGAAATAAGACAAAAATATCCAGGTAAATTAATAGTCTCCGAACTTGGCATCTTGATTGGACACAATTGTACAAATTCGTCTAGCTAGGTTATATGGGATGTTTCGTTTCGTATGAGGTGGGTGATAAGAATTAAAATTTAGATGTTGTTGTGTATCGTGTTGTTGTGTATTTTTTTTTGTAATACACATCAGTTTCAATAGATCCGTTTGCTTGTAGCTTAACTGTCACAACCAGAAAAGTTCATGTGGATTGACTCTGCTCAATTGTAAACTGAATACTGTCATCAAAACTATTAAACATGTATCACATAACAGTCATCTGAGAACCATTTCCATGAAGTCTGAATCAAATCACCGAATTTATTGCCAAACGTTTTGCTCTTAGACCATATTTCCTAAAGATAACCTAAAGTTAAAGTAGCATAGGTAGGGCCAACTTCCATACCCGTAGCGACTCCTTTGATTCTGTTTAGTATAGGCAATTGAAGAAAAATATGTTATTTGATAACACAAGATCTAATGCACTGTGGATACATGAATTTGAAAACCGGTCTGATATAAGGTCTGCGTGGTTATTCAGCCAATATCGACAGCTTTTAGTCCGAGATCTTTGCGTATATTGTTATAGAAATTAACTACATCAAAGCCAATAATTGTACTATCAGGTTCTACCTATGCATGTAGTTGAAGAAAGGTTTTAACGCGAAAACATAACGGTTTAAAGATGATGTCTATAAATTTGCTGTTGGACCCACCTACGATTGGTCGAAATTTTAGGTCTTCAGGACTATGTACTTCAACAACTTCATTATTAGATTGTTTGATAGCGCTTCTTCTACTAGCTTACTTTTCCGCACATTTGGTAGACCATATATATATTAAAGGGAAAATAACACTCTTGCTGGCTTGACAGGTCCAGAAAAAAAATAGCCTTATTCTAACTACAAGATGGTATCAAATCTGATACCGACGGCGCAAAAGGGTTAAGTGTCCTACCTGTTGTGTAAATTTTCCATTACAACCTATCTTACTTGTCCAGAGGATTTGAAAATATGTTTAAATCCAAGTTGCATTTCACAGTGCTTACGTAAGGCTTTTCAAACCATGTTATGGCATGTAGTTGGATTTTTCCAATTTTTAAAATTAGGTGTGTTAAGATGAAATTTGTATCATTTTTTAATTGAAATATTGTAAAATAGTACAAATTGTTGACCAGAATAAAGATTGGAATATATTATTCAGTTACAACAAGAGTGGTATTGGGCTTTAAGTAACTCTCTAGAGCAATAAACTATAACAAAATTATTGATTTATTTGGACGACATTTCGACAAGTTATTGCGTTGTTTTCTTAGATGCTAACATTCGCTTCCACTGGATGAGAAAGCGCAATTATCTCCAAATTTTAAAAGTTTCTAAATTCAACTCTCAGGTTTATATACCAAAAATTCTATGATTTGGATAGAAAAATCTATATTTTAATTACGTTTACATATATGCCATAATTATAATTAAAATATAGATTTTCCCGTCGAAATCTTAGTATTGTATATATTATAGATATGATAAAATTTGTATTATGTTAAAATGTTATTTTTAAACCAGTGTTAAAATAAGTTTGTGTCGGCATGCATTTTATCCTTTTGTCGGTTACCTTGAAACAAGGTAGAACAGTTTAACAAATTACGCCGAAAAAAGAACTGGCTACGTCGCTGCAAAATATGACAGACATTTTTTAACAGTATTCGCGTACAAACGGCGGCCATTTTGTATGGCAATTTTGGTCCGATTTTCCCGAAATTCGAACTCATCCTTTCCTAGGGTGTAACGGTAATATAATCTAACGGTTTTTCAAATAATAATTGTCACCTCCAGAGGGACCACAAGCTAAAATAGTTGATTTTTCGGAAAATCAGGGACCATATTTCAGGAAATTACGTTCCGATAGGCGCAAATATAGACAGGAACCAAGATCTTTGGGTTATAAACATGCACGTAAGTTTTATCAACATCGGTTCAAAATTGTGTCCTCTATAGGGTCCACTAGCTAAAAATGTGATTTTTCGTACAATCAGGGGCCATAATCCATGAAGTTTTGATCCGATACATGCCAATATCGAAAGCAGCCGAGATCTTTAGGGGATGAACCTATATTTCAAGTTTCGTCAAATTGGGTAAGAATTGTGACGTGTAGAGAGTCCACAAACAATTGTGGACGGGCAGACGGAAGGGACGGACAGGGGCGACGACAATATACCTCCACATGAAAATGTGGGCGTATAAAAAGAAACGGAGGCGGTCTAATACCGAGGACATTTCTGATCTATTTCAAAACACATTAAACGTATCAAAGACATGGCCGAGTTTTCACTTATTTAAGATTCGCTCTGCGGACTTATCGAAAGTATCAGCATTCTTAATAACCAAGGGCATAGCTGGGCAAGGCTATTAAAAAACTTAAAAATTGAACTCTTCTGATAGAATGCGCTAAATTTTTAGACACACTGCTTCAGATGTTCGGGATAGGAGGAGGAAAAAGAATAACTCACGATGGTTTTAAAAGTTTATATAAAGTATATAAATTATTTCATAAAATCATAATATAGAGTTATTCATTCCACACACAGAACCAAGTCACATACCCAAACAATCATGTATGTTAAAGTTAAATGTAATATAAGTGTCTTACAAGTTTGTGGAAATGAGCTGTATAAATCAGGAACAATGAACCAGTCATCCAACCAGAAAATAAAGAGTGCGAAAAGATACCGATTCATATCTTTTAATAAATTGCGCCACCCAAATAACCAATCAGAATACAAGAAATCATATCAACTGATAAACAACCTCGAAGTGAACGGTTCAACAAAACCTTCCAGAACAAAAGTAACTCCTCAATATTTTAGTGTAAGGACACAAAGAACAAATTCAACCAAACATAAAAATCAAATCCTTGTTCCTAAAAAACTAAGAACAAAACTTCAAAAGTATAACTTCAATAGCAATTTATATACACAACCCATAACATATTTTTTTTTCTTTTTCTTTTTTTTTTTTACTTTTTTAACTACGTAAAATAAAACTCGAAATCCCATTAATCAAATTTTACCCCGCTACATAAGGTGTCTGCGATATCACTTCGGTGGAAGCGGACATGTAAAAAGAATCGTTCGACATCCCAAAGACTCCCAAGGCAGCTTATCTTAACATACCTGTTGATTCTTACATCAGTAATCTTCTTCGTTGTTACAAATGTCAGAAATTCTGACATAGCAAAAACGTCTGTAGAGGTAAGGACACCTGCGCTCTTTCCCCTTTCCATCTCAAGTGAAGTCATTTGCAGGCACAGTAAAACATTATCAAGAAGCATCTTCGTTCAGACGGATATAACCTGGCCAGATAAAGGGAAAATGTCTCTAATAACATCAGATCATAATAGTACAGGGGTATCGAGATCCTCTCAAACAAGTGAGAGATCAGCCAAAACGTTTAAATCTTTGACTGGCGAGGGTTTATCTTTCTTGCCTCCATCTGAAGTTGTTGGGACAATTTCTAACACTTCTTCCCAAAATGGCAAGGAGTCCTTTCCCTCGCCTCCAATTAAAGCTGTCATCCATGATTCCATTTCTGCTGGGTCAGGATCGTAGTGAAAATGTAATTCTTTGTCAAAGAAAGACAAATAAGGAAAGTTTCGACAGGGACGGAAAAGGGGTTCAAAAGACCCTGTCTCTCGCTATAATATATATAGGGATGATCTGATTGACGATATTATCGTAGTGGATGTCAATAAGGACCCAAACGGTAACTCGTCAAAAAATGAAACTTTTCTGACAATGTTAAATTCCATTATTCAATGGAATTGTCGTGGTTAGCTATTTGTTTACAGGAAACTTTTTGGGGGAATTATGACACGTTGTCTTTTAGACAATGTTACAATCATCACGCAGTTGGTGATGATAAAGTGCATGGGGGTGTCTCTATTATTCTTAATGGAGACATTCCTTAGAGTAAAGTCACTCACAACTCGCCTTTACAGACAGTTTCAGTCCGGGTGACTTTGCATATTCCTATAACACTCTGTATATCTTCCACCAAGTTTACATCTTAATTCCAGAGATCTTGATGACCTTGTTGTACAACTCCCTCTCCCGTTTATAATTACGGGAGATTTCAATGGTCATTATTCACTCTGAGGTAGTCCAGATGATAACAACATAGGTAAACAAATAGCGGACTTTATTAAGTTTAATAATTTGTGTTTATTAAATGATGACTGGCCTACTTATCTACATCCTGCCACAGCTTCTTTTTCTTCCCTGGATCTCACCATTTGCTCTCTGGTCCTGTTTCGAGAAATGTATTTCAAGAAATGTTTTTCGAGAAATGTATTTCAAGAAATGTTTTTCGAGAAATGTATTTCAAGAAATGTATTTCAAGAAATGTATTTCAAGAAATGTATTTCAAGAAATGTATTTCAAGAAATGTATTTCAAGAAATGTATTTCAAGAAATGTATTTCAAGAAATGTATTTCAAGAAATGTATTTCAAGAAATGTTTTTCGAGAAATGTTTTGCAAGATTTGTATTTGGAGATTTGTTCAAGATTTGTTTGTAGTTGTATGTTTTTGATGAAATGTAAATGTAATTTTGATGAAATGTAAATGTAATTTTGATAAAATGTAAATGTATTTTTTTATATTTCTATAAGAAATTTAATTTTCATTTTATAATAAAATCAAATCGAATAAAGATACAATTTAAAAATATTGATTTTAAGATACAAATGTTGGTTTTAGTCTACAAATGTTAATTTTGGCCTACAAATGTCGAAATACGACAACAAATGAAGAAATAAGAATTAAGGACTATGAATTAAGAAATAAGAACTAAGAACACTGAATAAAGAGCTGTTTGGTCTTCCATAAATATACGGCTCAAATTAGACTATTGTTATTTTAATTTACCTTAAGGAAAATAAGAATCCCTTGCCAACTACAATATTGTAAAAGTTGGAATTTCTGATAGGAACATCCGGCCTTAAATCGTTCAAGTTACTAACATGATACAAGTAAGCAACCCTTATGTGAATCATATAACACAACCTTTTTCTATTTTCTCTTTTCGTTAATTTTATTGTAAGAGTTTCCAAGTTAAGCTTTCAACCATTTTGTAATCGTCAATCACAGGTCTTTTAATCGTGAGATAACATCTCCGTACGGGCCCTGAAGTCAGAACTAACCCCTGGGAGTTCCGGGTTCGATTCCGGTGTTGGCCGCGCAATTCTCTACGGATATTTCCGCGTGGTTTTCCCTTGACAGCGTCTAATTGTTTGGGTTGAGCAAAAATCCGCAGACTCTAGTACATCATGACATTTACCTAAAACAATTGAATTGCTGTCAGGGCAAATTTTCAGCCAAACACACTGCATGGCTTATGATCGTCTTCAGACATTTAGGAATAACAGAGATCAGTTTAGTAAATCGGAACAGATTAGCAAACAAATACATAGGAACAACATGAAGTAAACTACATCGGAGACTAGACTACGATAGGAACTTGTTAGGACAGTACATAACTATATTAAATCTACCATTCCGCTCCTCTGCCAAGGCAACTGCTGAACTCGGGCCAGCCCATCTGCCGTTCTCTGCCCTTCTCTCGTCTGCGTCTCTCCTTCTCGTCTTCCGACAAGTATATATATATGGAATCGTCTTCTTATCAAGTCATGGTATGATTACTGACCAGTGCGCATTCCTTTGAATGCGGATTTTGTACACATATTAAATGTAGTTCCAGTCTGTAAATGACATATGGGATTAATTACATGTTTAAATAGATCATAGTCAGTTCGTGCAGAGTTGAAAAGTCATATACATGTATTATCAAAAACCAGCTGAGGTCATAAAGTTCTAAGCACCTAAATGATAGCTTAATTTGATGCAAGTTATAGAGTACGTTATTAGAACGGTAACCCTGTATCATTTCAAATCACCTCTAACGATACACGATGTCTACTCAAAGGTTTCTCTCTATTTATGAAATATGTGTGATGTATGAAGAATACGTCACCTTCGATTAAATAGTCGGTTAGAAAAGTTTTGACCTAATGAATGTTCAAATATAAAAATTGCGTAATCATTTTTCTGGGAGAAATGTCAAAATTTGTAGAACTATACATTTCTATGAAAGTTAATTACCCAAATCGTTTTTGCATGAAGGCAATTGTTTAAAAATATTATATAATTTGAAAATGAGAAATCGTCAAAAAAAATAGTGTATACGATTTAAAAATGTAAACCATATTGTGATAACAATGTATTATAGTCCTACAAAATAAGTGTATCAATTTAGTAAAATAATCACAATCGTTGATTAAAGGAATGCAAATATCCAAGTCTGACACATATTTGAAACATTCACATGCAGGATTAAACAACCAAACGTTATCTTACACTATTTTCTTTTTGTCACTAGATCACAACGTCGACACGGAGATCACTCTAGAAATATAATGATATACAATGTATCAATCTACAAAAGAAAAATCGTTAGATGTAAGGGTAGAAAACGACACCATTTTGTCGTCTTTTGATGAATGAAATTCGTTTTCGGTGATAAATCCGGCTTGTTATTGACCCAGTAAAGAGTTTTCTTATGTTAGATCAATTTATGCCGCATAGGGAAAGAACATTTGATTTAGTACATTTAATCAGAAGTATGGGGGGGGGATAGAAAATAGAATATTGGGAAAAGGTTACTGAAATTGTTAAGGGTTAAGGGGTTGATTTTAAAGGGGAGCTGACAAAGCTGGATATTCCGGGAGCGATACTTATTCTACGGTTGGTCACTAATTATCAAATGACAGGTATCATACATAGCTGTATACTATACATGATTACTTAGATTTAGATAATTATACACATTATTGTATAGCTAGGTTTAAAGCAAAGGGCGGTGGTATAGTAATATTTATTAAAACCTTAATTAGTAAGTTTTGCACAATATTAGAAACTAAAGAAGACAACATCGTTGTACTAGAAATATCCCACTATAAAGAATCACACGAAAAATTATATTTGATAGCTAACTATTTCCCACCAATCAATAGTGTCTTCTATGATAAATATGATGTAGATCTATTTAATTGTTTAGAAGATTGTATACTTAAATATAAATCAAAAGGAACCATTGTTTGCTTCGGAGATTTTAATAGTAGAACAAATATTAACAATGATTACATTGATATGGTTTGTTTGTCTAAAACATGTTTAGGTAATTTGTCGTCAGTTTTTACATACACACCTGATGCATGTACTATTAGTAAGCGAAAAAACACCGACCCAAATGTAAATCAATTTGGTAGAAACTTACTCTCTTTGTGTAAAACAACCGGTCTGAGAATTGTGAATGGTCGTCATGCTCAAGACAAAAGTGGGGCAATTACATTTTATAACACTAGAGGCACAAGTTTAATAGCATATGTCTTATGTGATGAGAAAACGTTTTTAAAAATATTGTCATTTCAGAGCGGTATGTTTAACCAATACTCTGACCACGCACCTGTAAGCTTCACAATTTATAGCCCGGTTGACACAAGAAATATCGTTTATAATAATGTTTATAACACTGATTGTATAAATTGTGATAACAATGAATGTATAAATTCTGATAACAATGAATGTATAAATTCTGATAACCACTCAAACTCTGTTTTCAGATGGAACGAGGAAAACTCAGCCCATGTTGCTAATAAGTTATTTGAACTATGTAAAATTGAAAAGTGCGATCAGAGTAGCATAAATACCTCGATTGAAAAGTTTTCAGAGGCGCTTGTTAGTATTATACATCCTTTCTGCAGTGAAATTAAAATTTCTAGGTCACACAAAGTAATTAAAAATACTGCTAAGTTCGAACAACCGTGGTTTGACGAAAAATGTAAACAGCTTTTTAATGAATATAAAAAATCACTTCATGCGTTGAATATGTATAAGTCATTTGAAAATCATTCGACTCTTGTTATTAACAAAACAAAATACAAGAGGACTGAGCGCACATTAAAAATAGATATAAAATACAGCAAGGAAATATGTTGGATATTTTAAGAAAAAATAACCCTAGACAATTTTATAAATATTTTAAAAGGGCTGGTTGATGTGTACAGTCTGAAGAGTTTTACTCACATTTTTCAAAACTATGTTCCACGAATGCTAAAGTAAACGAAACAGTAGATGAATTTAAGAATAATTATGAAAACCACCTCACTGACTTGAGTACACAAGAGTTAGATGTACAAATATCAGAATTAGAAATATCTTCGGCAATTGATAATTTAAAGACCAATAAATCGATCGGATTAGATGGAATATTAAATGAGTTTCTAATTAAATGTAAAATCACCCTGATGCCTTGTCTTAAGAATTTATTTAATAATATTTATGATTCAGGCATTTTTCCCGCAAGTTGGTCGATAGGCTCTATTGTCCCAATCTTTAAAAAGGGAGATGTAAACGATGCGGACAACTATAGAGGAATAACGTTACTAAGTTGTTTAGGTAAACTATTTACAAGTATTTTAAATAAAAGATTGATCAAATATGACGCACAACATTATCTCATTACAGACGCACAATTTGGCTTTAGAAAAAATATGTCAACTACTGATGCTATTTTTTCCCTACATTATCTAATTAGAAAATATCTTAATAAAAAAAGCGACTTTACTGCTGCTTCGTGGACTATAGGAAAGCTTTTGACTTTGTAAATAGACATAATTTATGGTACAAATTATTAAAACAATGCGTTAAAGGGCGTATTTTTAACATAATCAAGTCACTTTATGACAATGTCCGGTGCTGTGTCAAACACGATAATTTACTCTCGACAATGTTATTATGGATTATTTCAAGGCGAGGTTTTATCTCCGATATTATTTACCCTGTATGTGAATGATTGTGAAGATCAATTTTTAACAGATAATTGCCCATCAATTAATTTACAAATGATCAATTTATTTTTATTAATGTACGCCGATGACATGGTTTTATTTGCAGAAACTCCCGAAGGTTTACAAAAATTACTAGATTCACTCGAAAGTTATACCGATTCTTGGGACTTAACCGTAAACATTCAAAAAACTAAAATTATGATTTTCAGAAATGGTGGTAAAACAAGAGAAAATGAAATTTGGCACTATAAAAATAATGTTTTAGAAACTGTCAATGAGTTTAATTACTTAGGTATACTTTTAAATTGTAATGGTTAATTTTAATAATACGCAGAAACGATTAGCGGACCAAGGGCGTAAAGCCCTTTTTAGCTTATCAAATACCTGGAATAAAAATCATTTTAATGTAGAAACAAAATTATCAGTCTTCGATACATACGTCAAAAGTATTTTAAATTACGGTGCCGAGATTTGGGGCACACATTCGGCTAGCGATATTGAAAAATTACATTTATTCTTTTGCAAAAAAATACTTGGCGTCCGAAAAACAACTTGTAGTAGTATGATTTATAATGAACTCGGTAGATACCCTTTAATTTTAGATAGAAAATGTAGGATTTTTAAATATTGGATTCGTCTACGTAACACTGAGAATGTTATTCTCAACTCATGCTATAAAGATATGATTTTAAACAATGACAGTTGGATTAAGTTTATTAAAACTGAATTAGATAGAATTGGTATTGGATATATATTGCTTTTAAAAGAAGTTAATAACAGTACTTTCCATATTATAAAAAATAGGTTATATGATATCTTCGCCCAAGAAAATATGGAAAAAATAAAAGGTATTGTTTATCAACATTTAACTGTTAACTTTTCGCTGCAGAGCTATCTAAAAAAAAGCGTTAACCCTATTTTCCTTAACATTATTAGCAAATTCGTATATCCGCGCATAATTTAAACATAGAAGTAGGCCGATACAATAAAATAGAACGTAGTGAAAGAAAATGCATACTTTGCAACCTGAACGATATAGAAGACGAATTTCATTTTATTTTAAGCTGCCCTTGCTATAATGCATTGCGTCACCATTTATCAAACCATACTTTTTACGAAAACCTAGCATATTTAAACTAATTCAATTATTAGGTACAACCTCAACATCCGAAATACGAAACCTGGCTAAATTTCTCATTTCTGCAGATAAGAAAAGAACAACTCTTTTAAATAATAATTAAACTTGCCAGATTACCTGTCCTAACTACAATGCCCCCCCCCCCCACCCATTGATTAGACTGTTACCTGGTTTTTATTATGGTAATAATGTATCTTATTTTCCCCATTTTAAAGTCATTTTAGAAGATCGAAAAGAAAATAAATTAACGGATAATTTTATGAAGGCTATAATATTTACTTATTCTTTCCGTCTTGTTTAAATTTGTGTATCCTTTTTAGGCTAGCAATTTAATGCAAGTTATTTACACTCATCCCATACTTTTTATTTAACTGCCATGTATATATTGTGTTTGTTTGTATGTAGCTATAATGTAACTATAATGTTTGTGTATATATGTTATCTGATGAGTCAGTAGACTTAAAGAAATAAAGAATTGAATTGACTCATGCCCTATAAGGGAATTTACTAGTTGATCATGGCTATATAACTTTCAATAGTCGGTTATGAATACCTTTTATAATAGTAGGAGTCGATCACATGACAGCAAAGAAGGATTCGTGTAACGACGAAAGTGTTTAGAAGCTATTTCCTTGTAAGTTCGTCTTTATTTGTATTAAATCGCTATATTTTTTTATTTCAAAACATAAAGGTTGTTTGTTTCACATAGTGATTAGACTAATTAATGTTGGAAATGTAAGAACCGCCCGTAATTCTGATTTTAATTGCGATAGTCAAACCATAGCAACTATCCTTGACGTGATATATCACAGTTGACGTATAAAGGTTTTCGCTGATAAAATTCAATTGGTATTTGTCGGCCTATTCGCCAAACGCGATATGCCATTGAGTAGCATGACATGGTTTAAGCCCCCCCCCCCCACACACACACACACTGCATAACATCGAAATTATAATACAGGTGAAGCATCTGTTAGTCCCGAAATCCAACATCTGGGCTACTGACGAAGTGGTTTCATAGCCAGTGCCACAAATGAGAAAATGACAACATTTCAGGTCATATAGTTTAACTCTCCCCAATATTCGTGGTTTTACAAGAGTAAGGTTATTATCCAGTGTCGTCTGCAGGTGTAAAAAATAATTTACTAGAATCACAATTTACTGGTTTGATGAAAAATTGAATTTGAAATAAAAAAACAAATAAACTATACTGGTATTTAATCACAGCTTAGCAGTTGATATATAGCTTCTTTTATTGGACTGTGAATTGTCATGTTTATCAGACTGTTTATAAATATTTATACTATAAAAAATGTATTTACTCATTTTAATATGTGTACTTACCATGTATTACTTATTATATATTTGTTGTATTATTTATGTATTAATTTATATATTATTAAAATTCTAGAAATGGTATAATATAATCATTTTGTTTAAGTGTCCCAAATTTGTTACATACTATACTTTGAACCAAAATAGTGACCACTTGCAATAATTATTAGCAATAATGCCTGTGTGATATCATTATAATAATAATAATAATAATCTCGTCATTTTACAAGGGTAGCAAATTAAGCCCGAGGCTTGTTTCTAATTTGGCCCTTGGCACAGATCGTGCGAATGATTTCGACCATTACTGCAGGAAGAAACCGAAGAACTCGGGGGAAACCTGCCTGATCGGACGGGAGACCGAATATCCCTCTCACTTACAACGATAAAGTTCTTGCCCTGAGCTGGGATTGAATCTTCGATGCATTGGTGAGAAGCCGCCTCTCTATCGCCACGGCTATCCGACCAGCTTGTCACACGTATTAGTGTGGAATTAGTTTGGGAATGAGGACATAGAGCTGCCTCAATTGCTGTTTTATCGTTAAAATAAATTTTTAAATCTCGCCTATGCTTAAATCATCAGCGATAAAGTAACTTTTATAATTGGTGGAGATGCCGGGTAACTATCAACATATACTGTGTAAGAGCTAAATCGAAATGTTATCTAAATCATTACTTAACTTATCCAGACCATAGTCAACTTGCTATGTCATCCCTGGCCTGTGATATTTACTGATCATAAGTTACTGTAATGATGATCCGAGGCTGAACCAAAATTCCAATCGCTAAATGTGCGGCTCAGGGTGGATCAATTTGACTGAAATTTGCAGCTAACCTCTCCAGGTCATACGCCTCCTTATCTACCATCTTGTTTCACAAGTTGGCAACAAGTATGGCGGCTTGGGGGAGTTAACTTTTTTTATTGAATTATTTCTGTATTTTTGTAACCGGAGTTCAGCCTTAAGTAAAATGCTTTATTTACACAACGCTAATATCTAGGACCTAGAAATTGACCCCAATAGGCCGCAACGTATATAATAATGTAATCTGATTGTATATAAACAAATTTACATTCAATTGACTCTTATCAGTTATGTCCAGTGAAATACGGCACAAGTCTCAACCGAATTTCACTTTCTATCGTCTGGTTATTCTAGTTTATTGCGCATTCCCATGAGATAAGATATGGCGTTACCGTGTTATGGGATATTTCTAGCTTCGTCCTTTCTGGGCACTTGTTACATAGGGGGCCTACCTTTTCCCGGTAAGATCACACCATTAATGTTGATTTGAGTCGTTTTCAGTTTGGATGCTATTGAGTTAGAGACTTAGTTTCTTTCAGAGTAACTTTATGCACAGTTCGTACCACCGTTTTTTTCACCCTGCATTATAACATGTGAAAAACAATAATACATATCCAAACTTTTGACCTTATGTAAAAGAATAACATAATATAAACAAAACACAATCAAGCAGTATTATCTTTAATTAGCATTTTATTTAAATATACTTTCCAGAAAACACGGGTTAAATAAAAATTGTAAGTTGAAAAAAACTTGTTTAGGGCATTAGTCAAGTTAGCCGTAACAACTGCTTGAAAATATGAATGGTTTTATTTGGAAGTCGATACAGTTAAATTAAAAATAGAACACCCACAATAACACTGAGATACGTGTATTCTTACAGTTAATCCCTTGGACATGTACAATATATACTAGACCGTGTTTGACAACCGCTGACAATTTATACGCTGATTTCAGTAATTATTTGAGGGGCGGTGTATACCAATGGCTAAATGTTAAAGATCTATTGATGTTTTGAATTCGAACTAAGCGCCACTTACTTTAGATGGGGTGGTGAATATTATCAACAAATGCATTCCCTGCCTATGTGAAACCAACTGTCGCCACTACTGCCTGGGGTATATCCATGACCAGTTTTGAAACTGATGTATTACAAACCTCTTATAGCAAACTCCTTGGTTGGTATCGCTGATTCCACAATGCATTCGTTGTCCTCGATCAAAACGACAACCCAGAAACGTTACTCCAACATCTAAACAGTCGACACAAATGTATCCAATCAAATTGATGAGAGATGTAATTCAGAAAGCTTTAAGTATTAATCAGCAGTACATAAGATCACCAAAAGCCACAACTGAACCGGGAAAGATAATGTCATTGGTAACGATTTTAAATCTAGTGGATTTTGTGGAGATGGAATCTAGATGGTGCCCAAAATGAAGAACGTAACCATGACGATATTCTTAATGGTATATAATTAATAATCGAGAATATGTACCAAAGGCATGAAGATGAAAGTGAAACCGCAAGACCCATAATATTGTTTCTTTCCTCAATATTTTAATCTCCATATAGTGATGTTACGGAACACCCGATCCGATCACCTACAGTATTTTGTAATGTCTCTACAATGGTCGGGTGCGGTTGTTACAGTGGCGGCCATTTTAAGTTTTGCCAGAGCACAAAGTCCTCAATAACGTGTTAATATTGTCCTACCCCAAGACAAAATTAGAGGTGCATATATTAGTTTAATTTTCCATTTATAGATATTTTGGTTTTTTGGATAGCAGGATGAGGATGTATAAATTTTTGATTGGTGGGCTTGTTATTTTATTTAAAGGTAGGTAAAACACTGTGATCTAAATATATCTATATCGGTTATCCTAGTTTCAAATAAACGTGGATCAGATTAATGTTAGAATTTACCTAATTGTGTTGAGGCGACGTTAAACCATATTTCTCTTTCACTCTCTTGAATTTAGTGCATTATATCTCTGTATTTCTATGTTTTGATAAATAAGGTACTATAAATGTTGCGTTCATAGTAACAAATCGTGCAAATATTATGAATATTTGTAAATAGCAATAAGTAATTGAAACATCACGATTTATTTATATTCATTGGTGCTATTAAGACTTCCCTTGGGTGGCTGACGTCGACGAAATTATTCCCAGGATACCAGTCTTACACCTTGCCGATTCAGCGCGACTGGATGCGGTTATTCAATGCACTGCCAAAGGCGGTACACAATTATACTAAGTTTAACATTTCTTATAAGTATATAACCGAGTACATATTGGATAATAATCCAATTTAATTTAATTTAAAATTTGTATAGTTACGTAATCCTGTCTGGATTATCACCCGTATTGTTATTATTTTATTAATTTATAAATACACTTACTTTGTACGATTTCTTCTGCATTTCTGTTTTGCATTGCTTGTATGGGGTATTTAGTATTATGTTTTGTGCAATTATACAACTTAAAAATTATGATTGGCTGTTCAGACTTACAGTTTTTAGCATTATTCCACCTTGATTATCGCCCCTTTTCTTACAATATTTTTGACGTCATTGATACAGAACGACGTATTTACGTCACACCATTCAGTTAGAAGACGACTACCGTCTGAGGTAGTCTACATTTTCTTTGCTTTTTTGTATTCCGGTGGTATATGTTCCCTCAACAAATTAACTATACATATATTTAATGTTTTTAGACTACCTTTTTTTATACATTTCACCGATGTGGTTACTTGTGCAGTTGGTATTTCTACTACAGTGTGCTTGCATTCGTATTACTTGTAGGCAGACGACGCCTCATGCTGACAATACATCATAATGTTTTCCTTATCATTTTCAATTTTGAGTGAAGTCTGTGTTGCTTCAGACCCGGGACTGTACAGCGCAGTGGACGCTTACGGCTAGCCCCCGGATCCATTCACTCTTTTTTCAATTGTTTATTTGTTTGTTTGTTGTTTCGTAGAAAGTCTTGTCGTTATGTCTGTCTTTTATGAAAATCATGTGTGGCGCAGTCCCCCTGCACTTACTATTAGAAGTACATCAAAGGCTGTCCAAATTATTTCATTATACCTGAGATTCGTTGGCAGGATGAGCACTAGAAGTTATTTGTCCGCGAGTGGACTTTAAACCCCATTACTCGCTCCATTGATTATCTTCCTATTTGGAGAGCACATAGTTATGTGCTAATGATTTGTTGATATATTTGGCTTATATTAGGTATAAAAAATGTCACTCGAATGAAATTAATGGGAATGCCTTTTGGTGTAATGTCTTATTTCTTTCTTTTTTATAGCGGTAGAATTCCAGACATTTGGATTCGGTAAATCAAAAAACATCCAATCGGGTATAGTGGGTTTTGATGTTCAGCTGAAATGGAATGTACCCGTATACAATACCGGGGAACGTTACACTTTCTGTAAGGTAAATATTAAATACATCTTTTAATGCATATTGTACCTTGTAATAAACATGTTTAAAAACTAGATAAGTAACCAAAAGGCCCAACGTCGAATGACTAGCTAGACAAACTGTACTGAAGTCTTCGAAATCAGTAACACAATTCAACGCTAAACCTCAGTTTGGACAATTAAACACAGTTACTCTTATCAAAGAAAGGAAATAAACGATGTGTAAAGTCGTTTTGATATAAACAGACATAATTTCACGATGCTGTTTTATGTCCAGATACATTTTTCGAGACTTTGGTTATACATTCTGCTCACGAACAGGGCTGAGAAGTAGGACCCACTTCGCACGTATACCTCTTTAAACTTGAACTTCATAATCTGTGTGGAAGTGTGCATAAATGATTTGGATAGTGGACGTTAAAATGAGAAAAAGAGAAATAGGGTTTAACCTCCATTCGACATAAACTAGGTCATTTCGGGACTAACATGAACCGGTGAAATTACTTTTTAATGAGAACACATTGCAGATTTCAATCTAAATGAAAAGACATATGTGGAAACTGTAATCTGTGTTTTGAACAGTTATCCATGTGAGTTGTGTTACGGTTATTTGTCATTATGCACCTTGGTTGCTAAACTCTTTTTAGGTTGAAAACGAGATAACCAAAACACTAGAAAACATTACAAAATATCTCCGTCAACCATATGACTCTAGTACTGTTCTGACCATTAAAAGAGTCACATTAGATGATGCTGGTATATACAGACGTAAATTGGATGATTCTGGAGACTATAAAGACATAGAACTATCAGTGGATGGTAAATACAATTTTATCTTAGAATGAGTACCTATAATTATACAAGATTTTTGTCAAGTAATATTGTCTTATACGTTTCGTAATACTGTAACTAAAACTGTTATGTTTTATAGATTGGGAATTTAAATGGATTTCTACAACAAATCCGGTAATATCGAGACTTAATAAAGACGTAGAATTGGTGTGGAAATATCAAAGTCTAAATATGGTCAACAAAATATCCTTTATTCGCTACAACAATCTTACCAAAGACGTAATTATGATACAAACATTTTCTCAATATAGAAACAACGATACATTGTATTAAATTAGGTGATGACTGTATTGACTAATATCGCCATATACCTTTATTGCTGATTTGAGAGAGAAGGGAGGGGGGACGTCCACTCGACAATAACAAGGTCATTTCGGTAATAACACATGATTAAATAATTCGATTGCCCATAGGGGTCTCTAGCCGTAGTGTGAAACTGAAGAACCCGGATAAAACCCACCAGGCTGGACAGACGACCCTACTCCTTGTCAATACAATACAACCGGGGAGTCTGCTGCTTTAATATCCCAACAATGATGTTATATTTATATATTTATTACCCCACTGGTTGATTATCTGAAATGCAATGTTCCGATTGTAATTGGCCCTTTGGGATCTGCTTGATCGGGCTCCCACCGTAAGAGCCTTCTGGGCCAATTCAGTTTTCCTGTTTCAGTCTATAGCCCGTGAACTGTAATTCAGCGTTCATGCGTATGACATTGACGTATGAACTATTTGTTGATATGTTCAGGAATACCAATTTGGCGTTTGGACAACTAAAGGGGGTTTTAAATCTGATGTCAGTAAATTTGAGATGGTCAAGACAACTAATAAAGATGTACATGAATTGCGTTTGGCACTGTGGAAGCCCACTAAAGATGATTTCAACCTAATCTACTTTTGCCAAATATCCGATGGGGCAAACGTCAATCAAAAGGGAATACAACTGGAGATGGAAAGTAAGTGCAAATTGTATATCAGTCTAGCAAATATGTCAATACTCAAATAAATTGGTAAATGGAAATCGGTTTCGCATCATTTATATACTTTACAATGGTGAACACTTACCTTTTCAAGCCGGCGTTTCTGTTTTGCATGGTGCGGGACCGGCGTTTGACAAAGAAAATCAACGAGCACTGTCAGATTAAACGAAATTCTATTAAAGTTTAGCTACTGACAGCTCGGTGGGAAAAATATGGCGTAAGATTTCATATTCGAAAATATGTTCATAGCTTAATGCTTGCTTTGATAAATTGCAACGATTTGACAATATTATTAAGGGTGTGATGATTTAATATTATGTTTTAGAACCTAGAGTATACATCGACATACCGATAATTAAAGATGATGAAATAGATTTTGAATGGCATTATGAATATGATTATCCCGCCCGTGCCATTATATTTACTCGACGTGTAAATGTAGAGGTAAGCCGACCACCCTTGCAGTATTTATTTATTGATATGATGTAGGGTTAGAAAATTTAAGAATACGTTGGTGAGTAGAAAGACCAGAATGAAAGTAGTAAAGCTTAGTAGAAATCCATAATACAAATTACCTAAATGCTAGGTGGTTGGATGTTCTAGGGATAAACGCGTAAAATGTAGAGGTCAAGTGGCGTGGTTTCCATCTTCCTCTGTCATACAGTAGGACCCCATATCCAGCCTTCATGTCGTCCAGATGTATCGAATGTTTAATTCTGCATTTACTCATTTACTCATTCTGTATTACCATTTTGTCTTGAATATGTTTAAAAGCCTCTTAACGTCGGATACTGGATTGAAGAGAGGTTTAAACCAACGCTAGACGGTGGCCAAGACCGGGTGAAATTTGACAAAAAGGATCTACAGGGAGGCGGAGGGGCAGACATAACTCTAAAATTATTGAATGTAACCAAGGATGATTTCGGTTACATTTATACCTGTAAATGTGTTTTTGATGATAGGAAAACAACAGCTGCTGATGTGGTGATTGGTAAGTACATATATATATATTTTTAAATAATGATTTACTTTGAATGAAAAGAAAATAATTTCATCAAAAAGTACAAACCAGAATTAAATAAACGTATATTATAGTAAGAGATGGAATAATTATCTTTTTATTCATTAATTACTAAATGTAGATATATGTAAATATTATTATGTTGTATTTGATATGTTTAAAGTAACGTCATGACGTTGCGTCTATTGTTCTTCGTAATAAAAATGGTCTGATGATGTTCAGTACGAACAGAAAGCGCTAGCCGTTAAACTAATATTTTGGTGTCTTTCTTTAATTTAGTTTATATATATATATATATTATATATATATATATATATATATATCATATATATATAATTTTGGATATATATATATATATATATATATATATATATATAAATGTAAACTAAATAAAGCTGCTCTAAGTATATAATATTTAAAAAACACAATTTTTAACAAATAACGATTCATTAAAACTAAAAATTTATCACATTCCGCTGAGTACTTTCGACCATGTCATATTGGTTTTGACATTGAACGTAGATCCATTTTTGAAAGTGAAATTTGTGCCTTCTAATAAGTGCATAACCCACATCGTTTACCATTACATTTGGTTACTTTAGACTGTATGTTCGTCTTGGGTTACGAATTAAGCTTTTGGTAATATTTGTTTCAAGTTCTTTGGCTGTCTCTTGGATTTAATATATCTTACCCCTTGCATTACCGATCTTATCCTTTCACTTTTTGATAAAATTGACATATTATTCACAATGGCGTTTGACATTTCTGGATTTCGTTGGTTGAATGTTGAAACAAAGAAATTAGGGTAGATAGATATTTTCTCTTTGTGAGAAATGTTCTCAAATCCTCCAATCTTTTGTCTCTTGCTATTTATTGTTGCTGCTTTTTGTCTTTAATCACTTAGTTTACTTCATCGTTTTTTTAGAATATTTCCTCTTGAAGACTTAGCTTTACCACTCTGTAAGATATTACATATACTTATGTATTTGTTTTTACAAACGCGAACAATGATATCAACATATAAATAAATACTGTTTGCGGTTTGTTTTTTGTTTTTTTGTTTAAAGTAATTATCACCTTTCCAAATAATTACAGTTTTCATTAAACAATTTCAGAGCCAGTTTCCGTGTCTGACAATCCTGACAAGCAGCGCAATGGAACAAATGGTGATTCGTTGTCCAGTTCAGATGACGGTGGGGTGACTATCGCTACAGTGGTAACTACAGTGGGGATGATACTAATAGCGGTTATAGCGGTTGTTCTAAAATACAGTGAGTGCCCTCTTCAAAAATCAGAATTAACGTCATTCACCTGTATTATAATTCAGATGTTTGTTTCGGTCATACATCATAATCTGATGGGTTTGTTGATGGGCGTTAAGAAAGTTTGGGGGCGTTTGGAAAAGTTGAACAATGAAACATTTATCAATGTTTTATATGTATTACGCTAGAACATTTAACGTTTGTAAATATATTTCCACCACGGATATACGGGGGGTGGGGGCTGCGAAAATATCTTGTATAACTCTAGTGTTCTATAAACATTATTGTGGATTTTATTTAATCGAACGTCCACTATGTTGTGGAACTCTTGTGGTGAAATATTCGGCAAAGTTGACAAGACTCCACTAATTAGTATTTACATTATTTTAGGACGATGTTATTTACCATGGTATATACCGTTACAAAAACAAGAAGCTGAAGGTAGGACAGCAGTAGATGATTCACTATCAGAAAGGCGATTCCTTAAATATGCCCCAATCACCTTTCTATAAATGTTGGGAGAAAGATAAAGCTTACGTTTTAAACTTTGGAGATTTTCAAACAATACTGTATATCATCCTTAAACCAATATATTTCGTATACGGAGCATCTGGTTTCATCCGAGCGCATTGACCCCCTGTCTGCACCACTAACAGACTCCAGAGAGTCTTTCTTCGGGGAACATCGCGAGCGAAACCGAGACCTCTTAGTTTAAAGGTCCGCGACTTACTTACTGAGCCACCGCGACTCTATATCTGTGGAACAAGTTTTTTGTTGCATTAATACATTGCTTGTAAACTATATGACGAAATCCTAAATAGTTCAAAGTAAACCTTTTGCTTCGTGGAAATGGATATACTGATATCTTGTAAATTATGAGGATACGTTACTCTTACAGAATTCTGAAAGCGGGGGGCTATCCAAAGCATTTTCTTCCCCATTGATGAGATATTTAGAACATTTTATACAATCTAAGCCAGGTAAAAGAAATTTGATTATTTTTAACTATATATGTTCTTCTATGGAACTTTGGATTCTCATAGTGCCCTTTATTTTTACAGAACGAGATGAAGAATACGACCTTCATGCTGCAATAAATGATGATTTTGAAGGTAAAGTCATAACATATCGAATATTTAAAACAGGATTTATATTATATATTTATAAACGTTTGTATTCATAACATATCGTATACAACATGAATTATATATTCATAATTTATCATGTAAAAAATCGTATACAATATGACTTATTTAATATCTATGAAGTGTATAAAAACAATGTAATTTAAATGTTAAAAGTGTTCAATTTTAACAATTTGATAGCAAAATCTAAGATAAATATAATTTGAAATTATGTTACAACCTTTTGTTCTTATGTTATATTTACAGAAACAGATGACGAAATTGATCCTGTACAAAATGAAGACAGTGGAGGTATGGTTCCATTATTTTGGACTAATAAGTTTTATTCATATCGTTAACTGTTGTATATCAAAATAAAGTCGGCCATATTATTTAACATTGATATTTGATTGGTTCTTCAAATACCTGTCACCTACCTTCGTAGGTTCTAAGTGGTGCGACGTTATCAATTGTATAAAGGGTAAAACGTTAATACAATATATACGTATATAATTAATCATATGTTAGCTTTCATCATATTATGCCGGTGTGGGTTTACAAAACATCACCGATCTTAGTTTCCTATAGTACATGCTGATTGTAACAATGGACAGATTAGCTCCTGAAATAATCTCTTTATATAAACCATGGCATCTTAATCCTTGGGTGAAGAATCGCACGCAACTCAGTTTATTGCGCATGGTGGGATCCCACACTTAATTAGAATAGTAAATAAGATATGCCTTGTATTTATTACAGATGATGTTGATCCTACTTCTACAAATCCCGAAAAAACATTGATTAGAAGAAGACTATACCAATAAACCCTAGATCCCGCCATTGTATTTCCAAGCTAAAATTATATATCCCTAAAATTGTATATCTCTTAGTATAGATATCACAGTTGAGATCGGGTTGTCGACCTGTCCGATTACTGCTCGTTTTCTAAAATGTACTTGCTTAATTATTATTCTTTTTTTTTTTGCTTTCCATAATTAATAGCTTGATCCAAGTAAATCAGCTATTCTGTTTTTTTATTTATATAATATTGGGGCGGATAAGTAACATTTTTGGTTGAGTTGTGAACTCCCGGAAAGAAGCATGAACATTTGGCCTAAAGGGGTTTGTGGGTATGCTAATTCAAAAAATGACAGGAACCATGACATAATAATAATAATAACAATAATAATAATAATCGCGTCATTTTACAAGGGTAGCAAATTAGGCCTGAGGCCTTTTTCCAATTTGGTCCTTGGCACAGATCGTGCGAATGATTTCGATCATAACTGCAGGAAGAAAGCGAAGAACTCGGGAGAAACCTGCCTGATCGGACGGGAGACCGAATATCCCTCTCGCTTACAACGATCTAGCCGTTCCAGTCGTATGCGTTTCACTGGATTCCTTGACCTCCAAAACATAGGTATAGATTAGTGAAATCGGGGCACTTACAGACATTTCATTGACGATAACATGTTTTATTACGGCCATAATGAATTTCTCGATTTTTGGCGAGAACGGCTGGAGTGCGTGTGGTTCCCGCCATTTTTGAAATTAGCATACTCACACACACCCTAGGCCAAATTGTCATGCTTCTTTCCGGAAGTTCACGCCTATATCATATATCCACCCCACTTTAAAATTGTATTGAATGTTGAAGTTTTGGATTTGTAATGTCATAATGTGTAACACACATAAATATATCTATTGTACACTTCATTATTGAAATTGAAGATTAAGACATAGCTTGCTTTCAGATTGGTAATCCCTCTTGTCTACTCAAACTTCGCTTGGCTTGTCAAAATGCCTTGGTCTTCGGAAACGCTTTCTGAGCGATTTCTGGCTAATAAAATTATTCAGCAATGCAGTGAAATTTTATTTCTTTCTAACCATAAAAACACAATCCATGATGGTTAATCCTGTGGTGCTGAACCTAATAAAAACATGCATATTTTTATTAAGGTCGTGGACACTCTAGATGCCACATTTATATCCGATTTTGATGAAACAATGTATGTTTAGTACCACAAAAGCTCGATTTCGCGCATATGGGCACATTTCACCAAATATTCCTACGAATGTAGGGCGAAAGTTATTTTTAGTCTCTCTCTCCCTTTCTCTTTTCCCCCATTTGCATGGCGAATTTTGTTGACTTTTTGGTGTAGAATCGAAAAAAAAGGATTTGAAAATACATTTTCTGCTAGGTTTTGGTGAATATTCATGATTTTGAGGCGGAAGGATACAAGAGTTGTGAGGTTGGTTACGTTGAAATGTAGGGCCTAAAATTGCATGTTTTCTTGACCCTATTTCCAGCTTGTGTATCTCAATTTTTTCATGGTCAACCTCATACATGCTTTTGATCAAGAGTTTGCCACATGTTGCTCCATCTGTGGCAAAAAGGGTTTTACCCATCGAAAATTTGGGAAAAAATTAGAGCCGGTCTAAGAGACGAGAATTAACATTAGAGTCAATGGGGAAAGAATTAGTGACCTGTGGCTAGAATATATAGGGGAGAAACTTCAGGTATCACCAAAGGGCCCTTTTTTTGCTTCCTATGTGTTCTGGCAACATGCCCGTAAAAGGAAATCAAAATAAAAAAAACCTGCAAAAATGGTGGCCCTTTAAGTATACATGCTGCTTTATGTACAGTGGCGTATCTGAGGTCCATTGGCCTCTTGTGCTAAAATTTAAAAGTCTTTCTAATTGGAGGCAGTATTTGAGTTCTGGGGAAAAAATAGACAAGGTGGAAACAAACTACATAGAAAACACTCATAATTTGGATTTTTTTCAAAAAAATATATTTTTACTGCCATGTCATGAAAAATGTACGAAATGTACATGTAGCGTCTTACAAAATACCAATAGTTTTCCACTTATTAAAATATCCAGACTGGCAAGAAGTATATTTTTAGAATCTGTGGACAATATGCAAACCGAAAAATAGCAAATCAGTTGCATTGATTGTAATATTAGAGATTAATACTGAAACATGTATCCCTACTCCCTGACCATACCACAGATAGAATCAATCTAATCCCTGGTTGCAGAATTAACATTATCAAAGGAATCTGTCTAAAGAGCTACGTTTACCATCCCTGGCTAACATATGTGCATAGAAACTAAAATAGGTGCAAAAAATATGAATTATGGTTCAATAAGTTCCTTGATGAATGAAAAAAAATGCAATATTTAGTCTATGATCACTCCTCCCTAACAAAAGGGTTACAGAATACACATTTTTCACAAACTAGGGAATATTTCAATGTTTCCAACATCTCAAACCTCAGAGCCATCATACACAGTTTTATCGCAATTCTTGTGCTGAAGCAAGATGTCTGGACCATTACGTCAATTTCCTGAAAAAGATGAAGTCAAAAAGGTGGTTATGACAGAATTGACAACAAAAAGGAGGCCTGAAAGGGATCAAAATTTACATATTATTGTTCTATAAGCAACATGAATGCAGCAATCACCACAAATCCTAGATTTTGATCCAAAAATATTAAACATTAAGCTGACATTTACAGATATACACCAGTTTTCTACCAGGGTGTGGTCTCATTGGCCTGGCATGTCTTATTGTTCTAAGTTTGACTTTAAACTAAAAAGATTAGAAATCCTTGAAATGTACAAAATAACAATTTTTTGGTGCAAAATAACATTCCTAGCCATAATTGAACTACAGATTCCAATTACTATCATTTAATTGTCAACACAGATGCAATTAAATCTCTCAAAACACATTAATAAAAAAGGGTGGGTGGAGCATTTAAGCCTCTCTAAAACAGAATGATGGAGTAAAAACTGCCCAGAAAGACAGAGATATTGCTTCCTACATAACGGCAATGCTGGAATTTATTGTTTCAAAGAAGATAAAAATGCTCATTCTGGGTAAAATAGTGGCAAAATGGAGCCAACCCCTATTTTGAACATTTTGTACATATCCATCTGCTGTACATTATTAACTGAGTGTGACCAAATTTCAATTTTTTGTAGGAAAGCTGGAGTTATTTCTAAACCTGACAAACTTATAGATCCCATCTAAGTTATATTAGCAATGAAAATAAGGGTATTTTTAGACATTTTGATTCATTTGAGTAGTCATGTAAGCATTAATTTCTACACCGAAATGGTAGAATCTGTAGATTTTCTGTGAATTTTCCTGATTTTTAGACAAAATTAAGTGAAATTATAATACTGTTCACTTTATCTGTGCTTTGTAAGGCTGAGTAAGCTAAAATTGGACATTAAAATATTTTTCTTACTGTTGGAAATAAAATAAAAACTGAAAATTGAGAAATTTGCCTTAAAATCACAATTTTTCGACCAAATTCAATAAAAAAAATTTTTTTTTACATTTTTTTAATTTTTCGGTACTCAAAATATTTTATATATATTTTCTGATAATTTAGTTTTCATATGTTCAAAACTAAGGCCTATCAGTCAAAGCCTTGTTCTACACAGACAATATAGGACACAGGTCACCAAATGTAGGGCGAAAGTTATATTTAGTCTCTCTCTCCCTTTCCCTTTTCCATGGCGATTTTTGTTGACTTTTTGGTGTAGAATCGAAAAAAAGGATTTGAAAATACATTGTCTGCTAGGTTTTGGTGAATATTCATGATTTTGAGGCGGAAGGATACAAAAGTTGTGAGGTTGGTTACGTTGAAATGTAGAGCCTGAAATTGCATGTTTTCTGGTCCCTATTTCCAGCTAGTGTATCTCAACTTTTTCATGGTCAACGTCATACATGCTTTTGGGCAAGAGTTTGCCACATGTTGCTCTATCTGTGGCAAAAAGGGTTTTACCCAACGAAAATTTGGGGAAAAGTTAGAGCCGGTCCAAGAGACGAGAATTAACAATAGAGTCAATGGGGAAAGAATTAGTGCCCTGTTGCCATATAGGACCGTCACTTAATGGATTATGGCCCCTGTTTGTACGAACAATCACATTTTTAGTATGTGGACCCTGTAGAAGTAACAGTTTCTATTTCATTATATACAACTGGCGGTAGTTTTCTCTTTGATGTGCATAGCAGTTATATCTCATAACAACCTGTCATGACGTCATCATAGGTTGATATTCTGTTCATATACAACTGGTGGTAGTTTTTTTCTTTGATGTGAATAGCAGTTATATCTCATAACAACCTGTCATGACGTGATAATAGGTTGATATATTCTTCATATCAACCGCTGATGACGTCACGACAGGTTGATATTTCATATCACCCGCTAATGACGTCATGTCAGGTCGATGTATTCGACTCATATCAACCACTGATGATCAAAATAATACAACAAACACAGAAATAAATTTTTATTATTTTGACAATTAAAAATTATTATGGAACAGTTTGAAACATTCAAGACAGAAATAGACAACGTACTTATCAGCATATTTAAATCGGTTATCCATATCTTTCAGAATCTTCTTTCCGTCCACACACTCCTAGACTTGACAGTATTTATCGCCCAAGATTTCCATTATAAACTATTTTGTGGTACAGTCCATGCACTTAAATAAAACAGTCGGCCAAATCCTTCTGTCTATAAAACATGAAAAGCCCTCAATCGTAGTTCACTGTCAGAATTATCGGGAAAGAATGTCTTTTGATCCAAATTTTCTTTAGGCTTTGGATAGATCCTCATCGATAGTTGCATTCACACCACTTCCATCGTCAGTATGTTGGCTAAAAGGGATTGATTATTCATCTGACTTAGTATTACTTTCCATTTTGTTTTTGTATGAAATTCAATTCTTCAAAATGGCGCTGTGTTTACAAAAACACCATCTCGTAATTGCACGTGACTAACTCGGTAATCTTCGTTATTTGACGGAAACTACCGAGCCGTTATCCAATCATTGTTGAATATTAATGGAAAAGTCCATTTTAATTTAAGGGTGGGCGTTATATATGTCAGATATTAACCAATCATACCTCAGTTGCTATATTTATATCACCCTTGGGCTGCGCCCGCGGGTTATATAATATAGCAACTTCGTGTGGGTTAATATCCTATACATATCAATCGCTTATGACGTCGTGACAGGTTGATATTTCATATCAACCGCTAATGACGTCATCTCAGGTCGATTTATTCGACTCATATCAACCGCTGATGATCGAAATAATACAAAAAACACAGAAATAAATTTCTATTATTTTGACAATTAAAAATTATTATGGAACAGTTTGAAATATTCAAGACAGAAAAAGACGACTTACTTATCAGCATATTTAAATCGGTTATCCATATCTTTCAGAAGCTTCTTTCCGTCCACATACTCCTAGACTTGGAAGTATTTATCGCCCAAGATTTCCATTATAAACTATTTTGGGTACAGTCCATGCACTTAAAACAGTCAGTCAAATCCTTAAATCTACAAAACATAGCAAAAACCTTCAATAGTAGTTCACTGTCAGAATTATCGGGAAAGAATGTGTTTTGATCCAAATTTTCTTTAGGCTTTGGATCGATCCTCATCGATAGTTGCCATAAAACTTATAAATTTGAAAGTCAGTCCTCCTAGATAGTTTAGTTATTTTTGTTCAGTTGTTCGCACATGCACGTGATTATATATGATATCATATTTCTATGTCTCTCTATAACTGTGTACTATAGTTTATGAGAATAAAGTTTTTATTAGTATCCATATCGGATTGTAACTTCCTAGATTATAGCCCCTGGTTGAACGAAAAATCACGTGTTTAGCTTGTGAGGGTTACAATTTGTATCCGATTTAAAACGGCGTTCGAAAATATCGTTAAGAACTGGCAGAAACTGGATAGCTTGGAATTGAAAACCACGATAGTTCATTCACTCATTGACAGATCGTGTGATCCAAAGCGCACATGCTGAACCATTCATGCACCTAATCCTCGTTTTAGAATAGAAGGACAGCTGGTATTACACATAAATAGTATCTGCTTATTTTGTCAGTAACCAAAACCACTTTGTCATGTGAAGGAAACAATATTGATAATAATAATAATAATAATAATATCTTTATTAGGGTAAGAAATTAGGCCAGGCCTTTTTACAATTCTGCCCTTGAAACATAACAAAACAACAAGATAACAACAAGAACAAACAACAATGAGATCGAATAAAGAGATACAAAATTAAAATTAAAATATCAAAATGTAAAATTGCAGTAAGGTTAACTACCCTCTCTATTATGAATTAAAATTATGTACATAAGGTTTACTCAGGTTGGAATTTATGTGTAAAAGAATATTCGCTTTAAAGTTTGATAATACAGATGTGTTTTTAATTGAGGTAGGTAGATTATTCCAGAGACAAGGTCCAATGTATTGTAAGCTATTTTTATATGGATTTATTAGTTTTAGGAATATTAAATCGAAGATTAATATTGGTATAAGGTGTATTTTTAAAAACGAGAATATTAGTTAAGTAGTTTGGACATTTTTTATGAACTAATTTGAACAGTAAGATGTATTTTTTGAAGGTGAACCGATTTTGAATGGTTAAAATATTTAATGATCTAGCTAAAGTAGATAAGGTTGAATTTGTTGGTAGCCGTTTATCATTAATTAATTTAAATGCCAATTTTTGCACACGCTGTGAGTAATTCAAAGATGTTTTACTACAGTTATACCAGATAGTGGAGCAATAATCTAGATGTGACTAAAAATGGCCAAAATAGAGTAATTTTAACACGTTTGACGGAAGAAGTGATTTTATCTTTTTCAGTTGATACAATTTTTTATTTAGTGTTTTACACATGTATTCAGTATGTTTATTCCTAGAAAATTTACTATCAATGATTACACCTACGATTTATAACTGATATTTGAAGAGCGGGAAAACCTTGGCAATAATCTAATGAATTTAACAGATGTACAATTCTATTAAAGTTCTATAATAATTACGAGTATAGTCTACATATGGGCCATATTTTGAGTCATTAGATCCAATTGGAAATATTATATTGCGGACATTATTTGATGGGGTACAATTATCAACATAAGTGATGACATCTTGTATAGTCGCCCCTGGCAGAGATCTCACTTCTGTGGATTTGGGTTTATCCAATCCATTTGGTTTGATACCTTTAAGTATGGATGATCCTATAACAATGTTACGTTTATATTCCAGTTTTTTCACTTTAGAGAATTTTTTAAGAATTGGGCCTAAGGTACATGTATTGTCTTCTGTAACAAGTGGTTTAAATGATTCCTGACTGTTTACATTTTTCAGCAATGTTGTAATAGATTCAATTTCAGAGTCAAGCTTCTTTATTTTGTCTGTCAAAAGTAAAACATCACAATTTAGTTTTTCAATAGAGGCTTTATATTTATCATTCGTGTGACAGGTGTCATCAGGATCCCCAGCGACAAAAAGTTCTTTGGCTATGGTTTGATCATTATCAGAGGAATCATTATTTGTGTTTTTGATATTACGGCCAGTACCAAAAGATGTATCTAAAAATGACCTAGAATGAGTGGTGTCCAACTGGATATTCACAGGCGTAAGGTAAATTACAGGTAGATGGGTTTCACATTCAGACAGAGTTAACATCATACTGCTATGATGAGAGTGGTAGTGTGACACAATAACTATTCATACTAATTATTATTATTATTATTATTATACATGAATTTATATAGCGCTGCTTTCACTAGAAGTGTTCAGTAGCGCTTTACAATAATTGCAACAAGTCAAATAAAACATAAAATGATAATATGAAATATAAGTGAAATATAAATTGACTGACAAATATAATATAAAGATAAATAGAATGTAAAGACATATAAAATATAAAGACAAATAAAATAAAAAGACAGATAAAATATAAAGACAAATAAAATACAATGACAAATAAAATAATAATAATAAAAAATGAGCATGTAAATATATCACAGGCTTATATATCTAACTAAAAGCTCTTTTAAAAAGATGGGTCTTAAGCAGACATTTAAACTGGGATAGGGACTGACAACTGCGCATAGTGTATGAGAGTTTATTCCAGAGTTTCGGAGAGGCGACTGAAAAGGCTTTCTCACCGTGAGACTCCAAATTAGCCCTTTTTTCAACAAGTAGATATTCATCAGAAGCAGAACGTAAACACCGACTTGGTTTATAAAATTGTAAAATATCTGACAAATAAGAAGGGCCTATATTATTTAAACATTTAAAAGTTAAAAGTAAAATCTTATATTCTATTCTATATACAACCGGTAACCAATGTAAGTTGTAGAGGACAGGTGTAATGTGGTCTCGATAGGAAGTACCTGATATTAGTCTAGCAGCAGAGTTCTGAAGTTTTTGAAGCTTGTCAAGATGTTTGGCAGGAGTACCGTACAGTAAGGAGTTAAAACAATCAATGCGAGATGTAACAAGAGAATTAATTAAGGTTTTGGTAGCTTCAGGAGACATATATTTCTTAATTTTAGATATATTACGTAAATTAAAATAACCAGTTTTACATATATTATTAATTTGAGATTCCATAGATAATTGACAATCAAAAATAACACCAATATTTCTGGCAGATCTAGATGGATTAATGTTAGAATTACCAACTTGAACAGACACATCATTTAATTTGTTTATGTTAATATTTGATCCAAGCAACAAGTATTCCGTTTTATCGTCATTAAGCTTTAAAAAGTTTTTACTCATCCAGTTCTTAATATCTAATATACAAGATTCAATATTTTGTTTAGATTGATCGAAATGGCCATCTGTTGGCTTAAAAGAAATATACAATTGCGTGTCATCAGCATAGAGATGAAAACAAAGCCCATGATGTCTAACAATATCACCAAGTGGTTTGGTATAAAGGCTAAACAGAATGGGACCAAGGACTGAGCCTTGGGGTACCCCAGATGATATGTTCTGTAGAGACGAATACACTCCATTTACATTCACTTTCTGTGATCTGTTGGTGATGTAAGATTTCAGGAGTGCTAAGGCGTCACCAGAGATTCCAAATACAGATTCTAAACGGTTTAAAAGGATATTATGGTCAACAGTGTCAAATGCTGCTGATAAATCCAACAAAATTAGCAAGGCACACTCTCGGTTGTCCAGACACAGTTGAATATCGTTGTGCACGCGAACCAAAGCAGTTTCTGTACTGTGGAACTTTCTGTAGGCACTCTGAAATTTTTCCACGGTGTTATTATCATAGATATGATCTGTGAGTTGAGTGGCAATTACTCTCTCCAAGGTTTTCGACAGGAAACTTAGATTGGATACTGGACGATAGTTTTTTTCAAGGTTGGGATCTAAATTTGATTTTTTAAGAAGGGGAAATACAATTGCAGATTTAAATGTGTTTGGGACTGTATTTTCCTCAATGGCACTGTTAATTATGTTTGTCATAGCTGGTAGAATCGTCTTTAAACATTTCTTAAGAAAAGTGGTTGGAATTGGATCCAAACTACACGATTTAGAAGTTGATTGGTTCACAATTTTTGATAGTTCTGATTCAGAAACAAACGAAAATTTAGTTAGAATTACTGGTGTTGACAAAAGAAGGTGGTCATAAGTTAAACAAGTGTTTAGGTTATCGCTTTCAGCTAACAATCCATTTCTAATCTTATCAATTTTATGTGTAAAGTATTGCGAGAAAAGATCTGGAAGCTGCTCAGGAGAAGATGTGGTTGGGAACTTATTTTGGTCATGGTCAGGATTTAACAATGTTTTTGTAATTTGAAATAATTCCTTTTGTTTATTTTTACTCTCTTCTATTTTATTTGAATAATATGTTTTTTTGGCTTTACAGATGATTTTATTCACTGTAGTTTTGTTGCATTGATATATTTGTTTGTGCACTGTTAGTTTTGATTTTCTCCAGATACGTTCAGATGTGTTTCTAACTCGTTTGGCTTCCAGGATCTCATTATTAAACCATGCAGAGTTCGATCTTAGTTTAAATACCTTTGTCTTTTCGGGTGCAAGTGTATTTAGGGTTGTGTTTAAAATAGAGAAATATTGCTCAGCTTTCAAATTAACATTATATAAGTAATTAATATCAGAAAATCCGTTTCGTTCTAATTCCTGACAGAAACTGTCTTCTTGTAAACTGTTCAATTTTCGATATGTTACAGATTTTTTTTCACATTTTGGTTTTGGAATAGATAACTGGAAGTGAACAGGAAAATGATCAGATATTAAATAATCTTCAACTTTGATATTATCCAATTGTATGGAACTATCATCCCTTGTGATAACCAAATCCAATATATGGCCTTTTCTATGGGTTGATGTAGTAATATGTTGTAAAAGGGAATGACTGTTTAATAAGTCTGTAAATCGACGAGTCGATGCGTTGGAGTTCTGATCAATGTGAAAATTAAAGTCGCCGAGTATCACTATCTCGCTGTTGGTTATTGATAACTGGCTTAAAAAATTAGAAAATTCTTCAAAGAAATTTGGGACGGACTTAGTTGGAGAGCGATAAAGGGCTAAACAACGGATTGTTTTACTTGAGAAGGATAGATTTACATCTAGTAATTCGAAACTGTCAAACTTCGCACTTTTCGGATTTGATATTTTAATAGTAGATTTACAGATTATAGCTACACCCCCGCCTCTCCCTTTCCTCGTCACATGGTTGATTGTATAGCCTTGTGGAACAAGTTCTCCTATAGTTGCTTGATCAGAATCACCCGATAACCAGGTTTCAGTTAAGACTAAAACATCCAAATCATGGTCACAGATAAAACTATGGATCTCATGGGATTTATTCCGAACGGATCTACAGTTTAATAAACAAAAGTTTGATTTCACATTACAACTAAATAATGTCTCCCCCTGTGTTGGTTTTATTTGAATGAGATTTCTGGGATTAGATCCAGATGATGTAATTAATTTAGTTTTGCCAGTTTTAATTTTCGTTTTCCTCCTTGTTGGCTTGTGCTTTAAAATTGTTTTTGTTGAATGCTTGATATTATAATACAGTTTATTAGAGTCAGTTGAATTTACTGTATGTTTAAGTTTGAGTAGCTCACTTCTACTATACTTGATAACAGAGCACCTCTCACCTGAGTTCAACACACACATGATTAATGCTGTAGCTAAAATCACACTGGTATCTATAAACAAACTGGCTACCATGCTTCATTGATTCTTATTGGTTTTAAACTAAAATATTTCCTTCCAAAATATTCAAAAACTAAGTCAATTTTCACTAAAATACTTATCTACAAGTGTTCTCTGTGTGTTGATATATCACTATGCTAAGTTGCAACTTTGATTAAACTTTAATAACAGAAAAATTACAGAAAAACTGCAGAGCTATTGAGGAGCAGCCAGTCACGCTCACTCTCACTCTTTTAATTGGGGTAAAATGTTACAAAAAAAAGGGTGTGCATTCGTTGAATGCCTCGACTGGGTTCTATGCAGAGGTTTTGGAATATGATTCTAATTGGGTGAGAGAATAATTGCATCCCACCAATATATTGACTAAGTTCGATGATGATACCATTCTACAGAGCCCAGGATGAGAATGATCTTTGGAACATGACCTTGGTTTTTACTGATCATGTCCGTTAGGGGAATGTCTTCAATAAAGGCTATATGGACAAATAAGCAGTTTGATTGTTCGATTCCTTGGGACACGTTAACTTTGATTTTAAATGAGAGAAGGAAAGGGAAAAATGACACTTGGTGTATATGTAAGTCAAGCTCTATCAATGAGTTACATGTTTGGGCGTAAGTTTTGAGAAGATCCCTTAGTGATTACTTAAGCTTACAGAACATAACACATAAATATTTATTTGGGTGACAATACATGTGTGAAGGTAGACAACTAAAGCCCCAAGCCAGAGGAGACTCTTCCCATGACATTAAATCACCTCATGTTATACAAATACAAGGACTATCGAATAAAGATATCATGGATAATCGACAAATAACCCAACGGTAATAATAAGAGTTTTGAAACGCAATATAATAGAAGGTTACGAGCTATCACAGAGCACGCATTAATATTACCCGATTCTTTTGTTAAATAAGAATTTCGGGTAGTTTTATTAAAATAGCATGTCAAAACATGTGAATTAAATCCAACGGATGGTTCGTGAAGTATTGAAATGATACGCCTACAGCGTATGTTTTCAGAGATCAGAAGTATATCCCGTCAGCTAAATCAATGTTAATGTTTGCAAAATATTTTTTGGATTATCGATAACACTATTATTTGTTTATTTGCATATTTAACTTTTTTAAAATCTTAATTCGGCTTTTGTCTAGTATAGACGATAAGAGTAATGTCGTTTTTAACATTAATATATATAGGAGTCTATTAAACACCAAAATATCGAATTCATCAGTGTTTTCCGGCCAGATGATCTAACATTCAGACCAATAATTGCCGGTCCGTGCTGTCCTACTAATAGACTATCAAATCTCATTGATATCTTACTTAAGCCGTACGTGCCAAATGCAAAATCTGTTATTCGGGATGACAAGGATTTTGTTCATTGATTGCCTCAAAATCTGAACGATGGCGACATTTTCGTAACCATGGATGTTTGTAATATGTACGGCAACATTTCCCATGACCTATAATTTCAGGCCATACAATATTGGTTGGATAAACATCCTGAATGCAGTCATGAGGGAATTTCAAACAACTTCATCCTCAAAGCTATACGAATCATCCTGACTAACAACACTTTTACATTTGGCGAAACAAATTACAAACAGATTCTTGGTATAGCGATGGGCACCAAGGCTGCGCCACAATTAAGTAATTTAACAATGGGATTCCTCGAAGAAAAACTATACTCAATTGTAGAAATTGAAAATGGCATGGATTACAGATTATATTTAGAAAATCAGTTGAAACGATTTCCTAGACGATATACTCTGTATTTGGAATGAACGAATTGGCAACATTACAGATTTGCAAAAAATAATGAATGATGTAGATATAAATATTAAATTCACAATTGAAATGAACGATCTGCAAATCGCATTCTTCGACGTTCTAGTTACATGAAGGGGAGAACTCCTTATAACGGATATGTATTCTAAAGAAACAGATACCAAAAACTATCTTTCATATAAATCATGTCACCATAGCCATCCCAAAAACTATCTTTCATATAAATCATGTCACCACGCCATACCAAAACTAATAATACCTTTTTTCTTTAGCTAGATAAATATGCACCATTGTGCTAGATGAAGACCTACGGGTTGTCCGATTAGGTGAGCTAAAAAGAAATTTATTGAAACAGTATTACCCCTTCGAGGTAATAAAAGTTGGGATAAATAAGGCTTTAGCAATTGATATCCAAACACTGAAGGCTACTAAAGCATAATACAGTTCGGATAATATCATTACCTTTGTCGCTACCCATATCATTCCAACTTCTTTAAAGGGCTAATCCCGATATTTGTTTTGGGAATAAAACTGCTTAATTTTGTGTTAAAATCCCTTAAAAAATTCGAGTCAAGGACCGAGCAACTACGTATTTAAGATACGTTTTCAAACGACTTAATTCCGTCAGTCTTCATCTGGAATTTGAGACCGATGCCCCAAGGTGTATTTTGTGGTATCTGGATTGAACCAAACATTTTTTTATAAAAATAATGTGTAGTTGAAATTTGCCTTTCTCTATCAAGTAGGGCACATGGGTTATTCACTGCATAACCATCTCAAGTAACCGTAATCGGCTATAAGGTCACCTAACGAAACAATTGACCCGAAATCTTAAAAGGGTTACGTGTCCGGATAAGCAGTATTGACGTTCACGTCCAAACGACTCAATATTTTGAGTTGAAATTTTGAGACAAGAAAAATACACCACTCCCCTATATTTTGGCGTTTTGTTTTCATACATTCTCAGACTTTTTTGAGTCTCTGTTTAATTCGGGATTGTCCCTTGAAAACAATGTAAGACAGCAGGGCAATCCTGCCATCAAACAACAACCTCAGAACGAAATTTGATAATGTTCAATTCATTAAATCACAAAGACAGCCATCTAATCTCAACCGCCTTCTAACCAAAGCAAAATTCAATTCATTTATCACAAGGACCGGCTTTTATGTATCTAAATGCATGGATCTTCGATGTAAATGTTGCGACTATATTACGCCAATGAGCAAATATAATTTTCATAATTATACGTTTAGTGTCAACGACAATATGAATTGTTACCCCAAAATCTCACATAGTTCTTGACTTGCCAGGGGTGTTTTTAATATCTATATTGGAGAGACATCCACGCATCTACGGGATAGAGTACGTAACCATCGATGGGATTGTAATATTGAAAATGAGCCCTTATTTATAAATAGACATATCTTTAAATGTGCACAACTGTAGCACATGCTACATATATCTATTAGCCTTGTGGTCGTCTAGAATTTGTCTCTAGCTGCCTTTGCTCCTCATCTTTCACGTAGTGTATATTTTTAGGGGTTCTTAAGACGTTGGTCTTCTTCAGTTATAACAATGCAGCAGTTCGTTTTTACATTTTATATAAGATAGCCGAATACATACAAGCATAGTAGAGATTACAATAGTCAATACTAGCTAAACTCTTCTCAAACCTAACTAAACTCGCTGGGCGAGTTTGCTGATAGGAGTTCCCACATGTCCCTATTTCTGCAATCAAATGTTGTCCGGCGGATTCTCACCAGTAGCACAATTTTGTATCTGCTGGATTTGGACATTCAATTATCTAATTGGTCAGATATGATGTAAACAAGTATAGAGATTGGTCAATTGAGCCCAATGACGTCGACACCACCCTTATATGGTAGAATGGAAATTCACTCACAAACATCCCCACGAGATAATAATATTGTTTTGGATACCACAGCTTGTCGTGTATTTTGTACACGGGGGCAGTCCATTTGCTGATTACACTATTTTGTCTGAATACACTATTTTGCCTGAATACACTATTTTGCCTATAACGATTTTACTACTTCGAATTCTGTCTTATGGTTTAGATTGTTCGTACTTGGATTTTATTTTATTACCACTAAGATTTATACTTAATTCGATAATCCCTAGAGGTTTAAGTTCTCTGTCATCAGCTGTATTTATAACAGTTTATTTTTATACTCTTTCTAAAAATCCACATGTCACTCATACTCTAAGTTATATTTAGTACGTGTGAAAGTACCAACTTGCCAAATCAATAGTTAATATAATATAATTGAATTTCATCTTAATCGTTAATCTTAGAAGCACAAATTCTACTAAAGTATTACACAACACCTACAAGTAAAATTCCAAATTTTCCCTTTTTATAAAATGATAGTCGACGACACCACGAAAAGGAAGTTAATGGAAAACCATTTTATTAAAAAATAGTCAATGAGTAACAATTGGCCATTAGCTTCAATAATTTTCTTAAATCTATGATAATCTTCCACTCCTTGTTCCTAAATTGAACCCATATACTACAGATTAACATCGTGTGTACATGTTTTTTATTAGTTAACAATACACTATGTAACCATAGACAATGGTAACTGTAGCCAATTAAACAACATAGTCCGGTGGCTGAAGGGGGGGGGGGGGGCATTGCCACCCGAGCTGTGAATTTATGAGACCAAGTTTTTCTAGACCAGTTTTTCGCGTAGATTCCGAATCTGGGTGGTGAACAGGCGTGCGAGGGTGCGTTTCGAGATATGGGGGGTCTAATGTCTATGTATGAGTGTGTGTAGGGGGGTGGGGTGGGGATGTCTTTATGTTGACATATTAATAAAACAACAATTTCTAGGATTGCCCATCTGTAAATAAGTGTTTATGATGCCCCTGGACAACTGTTTGGTGTGTGGTGTGGGGTAGCAGTCGTGCATATGTGGAGAGGGGGAGGGGGTAAAATTGGAGGGAAATGATTTCACTTTGATTTAAATGATTCAAAATTGACCTGAAAAGTGTTTTCTCTATCTTTTCGTTCAGTACCAATATCGTCATTCAAAATATTAAATTATAATGGTATAATGTATCGCAGCAAAAGACTACTCAGGCAAGATGGTAATAAGGAAAGAAAGTTTTGTTATTTCTCACCACAATTAAAATTCCCCCAGAAGATCTATTTTTCTAGCGCTTCTTAACCAGTAATTACATCATCCCAGCTTTTGTTACAAAGTTGGGATTTTCTTGAAAAAGAAAGACAGATAGGCATTACCGCAATCTTGATTGGATAAAAAAAAATATCATGATTAGTATTGAAAGTGTCAAGAATATCATAGAACTGACAATCAACCATGAGGACACCAAAATATTTTACCTACTCCTCTCCGCATTGTAAATTAATGGAGGTGCTGAAACGGCTCTAGGACAATTCGATCCCGGACAATTCGTACCCAATATGGAAAGTGTCAAGAATATCATAGAACTGACAACCAACCATGAGGACACCCAAATATCTTACCTACTCCTCTCCGCATTGCAAATTATTGGAGGTGCTGAAACGGCTCTAGGACAATTCGATCCCAGACAATTCGTACCCGGACAATTCGTCACCAGACAATTCGTACCCAATGACAATTCGTACCCAATGACAATTCGTACCCGGACTATTTATACTCTAGGACTATTCGTCACAGGACTAACAGTGTTACTATGTAGATATGTATAAATATACTATATTGTCCATCTTTATACAATGAAATTATATATGAATAGTCTCAAGACGGGCGAAAAGTACTTTGAAATGTTAAAATGTTATTAAACCAGTGTAGAAATCAGATTATATCGGCATACCTTTTATCTTTTCATTGTTTTGTTGTGAAACAAAGTAGTGCAGCTTAACGGTTGTGCTAATATTGTGAGGTTTTGGCGTTCGGTACATAGTATTGTGGATATTCCACTGGAACCCCCAACACTGATTGGTCAATAAAATGTATGTCGTCATAGGGTCAATAGTCGAGTGTATGACCCCTGGCGCGGCCTCCTGCTACAACCGGTCAGATCTTCATGAAGTGGGGGCCATCAAAAGTATCAAAATTACGAAACCAACTATAGATCGGTATTGAGAAAGAATTTTACATAATAAAGTGATGTGCATTAATATGAATAAATATGAATGCAATTTAAAATACAACTGACTCGTTAATATTAAACAAACTACAGATCAGTTACTTTTTCTTAAATTCTTCTAAAACCAATAATGACCTTTGCCAATTCAATTTTAATTTCACGATAATATATAAGAAGTGTAGACACAAAATTATTGACGCAACAGATTCATTTTAACCGAATGAATAATATCGGTTAACAAATATATAGCAAAACATAACGGTTACCCTGTATGCCTGTGCGAAATTCGTTGCTAAATTTCCCTTTTGAAATAAAATTAAACCACATGGTAGTCAACACACTCCACTTCTCTCACTTGTGCAATTGCATCCCGGTCCCTACCTACGGACCTTGCAACCCTAACCATGATTATGTTGTAGGTACAAGTGATATGTAGGTACAAGTGATATGGTGTTAAGTCAGTGTAATACTAAATGTTGATGGCTCTAATTGTAAGCATGGACGATTGGTAAGTTTTACTGTTTAATTAATGAGACCAATAGATGATATTCCATGTTTATCGTTGCCAGCGATATGCATACACATATAGGACTTGTATCCAATCGATGATTCTGCATCTTTTCCGATTACCAGCACGCACGCCCCGCTATCCCCCGGCTGTACTTGTGCATCATGTTTCAATAATACCACACCCTTCAAGGGTGGACAACCAGGGGACACATTTATTTGTTCACATGGGATGAGACAATCTTGGACCTTAGGATCAATTATCGGTTTTCCAGCAGTTATTTTCTTTTCGTTACAAAAAGAAATCACAATCACCTGTTGATTATCTCCTATTTCCCATAGCAGATCTTTCTGAAAATCGTTTTTCGCTTCAGGCGGTACAAAGTTTTGATCAAAATATACACGACTGCAATTATCAGAACATTGTGTAATTTGAGTGCAGTTCTTAACAGCATAGTTTTTGAAAATAATGGAACATTCTGATTTAGGTTCAATTGTTTTTGAAGAATGGATGATATAATTTGGGCTATAGTATTCTAACAGACCTTTTATATACCTGCCCTTTCCCTTTATTCTGATATCAGCCACTAGCCACTCGGAATCCTTTATATCCATATCCTTAATGAATTTTGGAACTTCATCTATAGCAAAAATTGCTTTCTCGTGAGAATTGCAATTTCCAACCATTTTTGTTTCTCTTTTATGGGTTGTATCTCGAGAGCCATTTCGGTCTTCAAACATAACTTCAACATTTTTGCAAACACGCGCTCTTTGTTCACATCCAAGACATTGTGTACCCTCTGGAACAAGACCTTGGTCATGCTTCCTACAAGTTTTAATTACTACATGTTTAGACGTCTGAACGTAGAATTCGCCATTAGCTTTAAAAACGATACCGCTACCAGTTCTAGATGGACCTTTAACTTGAACTACCCTGTCTGCCATATTCCTAATGATGGTTTCAACTGTTGGTTCCCGAAAAGCTTCTTTTAATTCGTCTAATTGGAACATAGTGCTAGATCTACAAAGATATACGACGTGTTATTTACATTAGTGAGAATTTAGATATTGCGACAATACTTATTTAATGTATGCTATATCATTACAATACAAATTACCGCAATTCAGAAAAGATAAAGTGTTCAAGAATTAAAGTATTATGCATACACTGCATGACGGATAAGAGTGTAAATCTTACAGATGACGGATGCTGTATTTTATTTACAATTGAAACAAATATACTAAAACGACAACATTATAGTCATGCCTACAGCCACAATTTGTATTTGGAATTTCATTTAGAGAAGTTTGTTTTGAAGCTTGTCATAAGGGTTGCCTTTGAGTCAGATGTTTGTTGTTTTAAGTGCACCTGAGCGAATAACTGTTAGAAATACATAATTGTTAGTTCCTAAATGACCCAGTTTGTTTCCAAAAGTATGTCCTAAATATCGCATTTTGGCTTAATGTTTGTTTGATAGTTAAGTTTAATATATAGAAAAAATATTTTATAAATATCTTACCCTAATAATCATCAATCGGTTGGTTTAGAGTGTAAAACCGGATATACATTTCTGGCGCGTAATAGTCTAGAAGAAATGTCTATTTATTAGGGTCCTCGACAAGCTCGCCAATGCTTTTGTCAAGTTGTGTCGTAGCGGGTGATAGAATATTTTAACATTACCGATGAAAGCGCCACGCCGAGACAGTATTTATGTGGCTTTACAATGATAATGATGACATTCATACTGTGAATATGTTATTGGAGAAGCTATACAACCCTTTGTGCCTTTTTAATAATATCTGTTATCAACTACTCTATTGGCTCAATGTCATACAAGCGTTTCTTGAGCAGATCAATATACAATACCTAAAATAGATTGGTGTTTTTGTATAATATCGTACCTGTTCTTCGTTATCAAAACACGAATGTCAAAGTAAAAGTTTTAAAATATGTCAATTCGTTAATATACGGAATAATATATGGAATTAAACAGCACGATTATGGATCTGATAAAGGCAAGTAGCTCCAATTACCATTTACAGCTTTTCATAATTGACCGTAAAGATGGTTGACTATTATTGCGGAAGCACACAGAGCAATCACCAGGGCCGGTGGATGCAATTCTTGATTGAGGGGGAGGGGTCATCCTAAGTCCCTATAGGCGAGGGTCAATGGGACGCAATAATTTTAAGAAAAGAGTCTTTGTGGCCAAATTATTGGGCCCCCTACTCTGCCGGGCCTGATTACATGTTTTAACTGTCAATCAAAAGAAACTGTTTTATATTATACTCATCACCTATTAGCAATATTGTAGATAAATATAACCTTAAATTTCACGTATATGCTGATGATACTCAGTTATATATTTCTTTTAAACCCAAATATCCATCTTCTTTTAACCTATCTAAACAACAACTTGAGGACTGTATTAGTGAATTGAGACTATGGATGTCTAAGAATTTTTTTAAATTAAACAACGATCAAACCGAATTCCTTCTTTTGGGATGTAAATATCAATTAAATAAACATGTAGATTCTAACTTATCCATTGTTATAGGTAATTGTGAGATTAACCCTACTGCTTTTAGTCGAAATAACGGTGCGATGTTTGATAATTTTATGAATATAGGGGCACAAGCTGATCATGTATCCTTGATGTTTGCTGTATATGCATATATATATATTGAGTTGTGCTGTTTAATTGGGAAACTTTTGTTTCCAGTTTGAGAACAATAAATGTCCTCTTTTTGTTAAAAAAACCCAAAACAAACCAGCCTTGTTATTTATGTATTTTTTGTTTAAATAGGTAGGTCTATATGCAGACGGTTTGGTTTGTTTTTTTAATTATTATTAAGTGTTTTAATTTGTTCATTCCTTGTATTTATTTAAATTAAAGAAAGGAAAAGAAGCTTTGGATATACATATTATGTGATACACAGGAGTCTAGCTGGGCTGAGAATAATTTGTGTATTTAAGTATTATATGGCCTATTTATGTATTTATTCCTTGATGTTTGCTGTATATGCATATATATATATGTAATTGTCCTGTTAAATTGGGAAAGTTCTATTTCAAGTTTGAGATAACAATAAATGCCCTCTTTTTAAAAAAGAAAAACAAAACAAACCAAATCAGCCTTGTTATTTATGTATTTTTTGTTTTTAAAAAATATTAAACTAGACAAGCAAGGTGTCTGTTTGACAATATCGGTCACCAAGTCCCACAATAATAAATACTGAATATCACAGTAAAGTTTTTTAACCCTCAATATGCATTTGGAATGTTTGTTTTATTCTGTTGTAATATTAAAAGGTGGGAAAAGCAATAAATGACTGAAGATTCTATTTTTTTTTCAAAGTTTCCAAATTTTACCAAAATTTCGTTTCGCCGTGTCAGCCCGAAAGTTCTAAATTGGAATGTTGACCTATATTTAGAGTGTCATGGCGGCGACAGGGCAACTTGACAGGTGGAGACGTATTTTTAACAGTCTGTTGTGTGGCTCATACTGGCTCTAGCGAGGTAAGCGAGGTATTTTTTGGTCACTAAGATGTTCATTTACACCTTGCAGGTATTCACAGGGACTGATACGGGATCGTTTAGCGGTAAAAAGTTCCCCAGTAAAATTTACTGGCTATTGGAATTCTTTTCGACATTGTTTGAATGGGACGAAATCTGGACGTAAAGACGAGTGCAACGAAGTCTGTCGTTCAGCGCTGGACTATGGTTGCCCATGAAATATAGATTCGATTTTAATATTTTACTCTTAACTTTCAAATGCCTTCATAATTTAGCACCAAAGTATTTATCTGAACTTTTAGAATAATGTATCCCAGACATAACCCTACGTTCATCTGATAAATTATTTTTAAAGCAAAAAATTGTAAACATCTCTGGCTATGGGACACGTTCTTTTAGTTATCAAGCGCCTATTCTATGTAATCAATTACCTTTAAATATTCGAATTCCATCATCAAAAACTACCAACTTGAATTCTGATCGACGGCTTGTTTAAAAGGGTGATAGACGAAACAGTATGATAAGCCATAACGAACCCACCCTACCCACACAAAATATGGAAGATCGTACAGCTATTTTTTCAGTGTTCCCAATTCTTATTTCTATACGCATTTTTTTACCTCCCTGGATGCCTTAATCACTTAAAAATATACCTACGCGTAGTTTTTTTACGTGCCTGGATGACCGAATCACTTTAAAATATACTCACGCGATGAAAAATAGATCTTTACAAAAACCTGAATTTGTACGTTTATGATCCAATTTGTTATGTCAGCGAGTTGACTTTGACTTCAGGATCATTTTACAACAAACGAAACGACGTCCGACCTCTAGTTTTCGAGAAATCGACCCAAAAAAGATTGAACAATCAGAGAATGGGCGGGGCCCTTAGGTTTAGAAAAAATGTCCGGTACATGGCTCCAGAGGACTGCGGTCCCGCGGCTGACTGGCAACGAGATTGATTTGTATCAACACTTGTTTTACAAATCTTTATTAAAAATTTCCTGCAAGACCGGTCATTTAAGGTACGACTGGGATCAATTTTCTTTCAAAAAAGTTAATACTGCTATTGTTCAACAGACATGTGGATAATCGAACGGGGCTCTTTATGTTGATGAATTTAAGATGTTATATCTATAGACATGTGGGTTATCGAACGTAAGTTGCAGCTTTATTTGAATTCACTTCAACAATGGATAACCGAAAATGGATTTCGAAATCCAAGACTGTCTACATGCATTTCTGTCAGAAACGAAGTTTGCATCCCGATCCAGAACTGTTCTTGGATGACAATTGTGGATGAAACCATTTATCCCTCATATTAAAAACCTCAAAAAGAAATGTCTGAAAGCCCTCAACATATGGGTAGTCTTATCAAATACTGACTGGGTTGCTCAGATTATATCGAGCACCTATAAGGTCAAAACTCGATTATGGGTGTATTGTGTATGGTTCTGCCCGCAATTCTTATCTCAAAGAGCGCGACGCCATACACAACCAAGGATTCAGAATCAGTTTAGGAGCATTCGTACATCTCCAGTGGACAGTTTATGCGCCAAGGCGCCCTCATTGCACAACCGATGTGATAAACTGACCCTGCAGTATGGTGCAAAAATAGCATCTATTCCTACGAAGCCGAGTACATACGATTAGTTAGACATTTTAATTTCTCTTATCAATATTTCGATGATGTTGTATCACTGAATAATTCAAAATACTACTGACAGTGACAATTACGCTTCTTACTTGGATCTGCGTCTCGATTTTGACAATTGCCATAAACCAAGTTTTAAACTGTACGATAAACGTGACGACTTTGACGTTCCGATTGTTAACTTTCCATTTATTAGTAGTAACATTCCAATATTAGCAGCTTATGGAGTATTTCAGTCTCAGCTAATTCGTTACGCAAAAGCTGGTTCGTTCTATTCTGATTTTTTAAGTAGATTGAGGCATTTGTCATCAAGGCTTCAACTACAGGGATACTTGCAAACTAAACTTATTAAAACCTTTAAAAAGTTTTATGGCCGTCATATTGACTTGATTTATAGATATAAAATGTCTCTCTCGACTATTATTCTAGACATATTTAATTGACGGGTATACTATATACCTGATGGTATAGGTCTACTTCATCGTGAACACTGTTCATCACGTGCATTTTGCATACCGATAGTTCATTGGCCAATCACGCTATTTTACCGACATTTGTCCTTATAGGTTGGATGCAGCTATGGTGGTTGTGGTAGCAGGGTAAGCTTACTCTTCCGGACACCTGTTACCACTGTTTGTCGAATTTTGTCTAATGGGTTGGATTGTTCGTACTTGGTTTTATTTTATTTTATATAACACCACATTTAGACCGTATCACGAGCACATCTGCTGAAAACGAACGTAATTCCATCTGTATCTTTTCACATTCCCTTTTGCCGGAGACTGGTATCAGCCTTGACAGTATTGTGAATATCCCTTTCTTTAGGACACCGCCGTGGGATATATATCCACCCAAGATCGATCTAGATCTTAAACAGCATAAAAAGACAGATTCTAGCTCCACGGTGTTCCGGTCTCTCTTTAGAGAGTTATGTCTAAGTATGGTGATTATGCTCAATATGATTATACAGACAGTTCGAACGATGGTGAACGGATAGCTTTGCCTACCGTGATGACATCGGAGACCATTCCTTCTACAATCAGGGGCCATTAATAAGGAAGCGACAGTCCGATATGCGCAAATATGGAAAGGAATCAAGATGTTCATGAAACGGTGATATACTCAAACGATTTTATTTAAATCGGATGATAATTGTGACCTCCAGGGGGACTACAAGCTAAATTGTTCGTACAATCCGGGGCCATAATTCATGAAGTTACGACCCGATATTTAATATCGAAAGGAACCAAGATCGTTTGGTTATAAACATGCATTTCAAGTTTCATCAACATTGGTTCAAAATTGTGACCTCTGTCGGGTCCACAAGCAAATAATGTTATTTTTCGTACAATCAAGGTCATGCACGAAGTTTCGATCCGATACATGTCAATATCGAAAGCAACCGAGATCGTTTGGAGATATTTGAAGTTTCGTCAAAATCGAATTAGAATTGTGACCTGTAGAGTGTCCACACACAATTGTGGACATCCAGATGGACAAAGGCGACGATATACGTCCCTATAAAAATCTGGGCGTATAAAAATATTCATATACACATGTACCTTCTCCTGGCGTTGGATGGCCGAATGGTTAGCGCGTGCGTTGTGTATCACCAGGTCTGGCATAGAGTCAAGGTTCTGTTTTTGGTCCGATTGTAGTCACCCTCTATACGTCACCATTAGGTGATATTGTCAGAAAATATGGTCTCAGCTTTCATTTATATGTCGGTGATACTCAATTATATATTTCATTTACACCTATCTTCCATCTTCTTTTAATTTAACAAAATTACAACTTGAGAACGGTATTAGTGAAATTAAAAAATGGATGTCAAAGAACTTTCTCAAATTGAATGATGATAAAACCGAATATTTGTTATTAGGCTCAAGGCATCAATTAGGTAAATTTGCACATAACCTCCTGTTGTAATTGTGATATATTTTCATCTTATTCTGCTCGAAATATTGGCGGAATCTTTGCTTGTTTTATAGGAGCTTCAATAAATTGTGCTTCTTCTCGATTAGAAAACTTTAATTCACTTTTAGTTTATTTACATTTACAGTTTATGGATAAATTAAAAAAAAGTACAGAATACTGCAGCTAGACTTGTTACTTAAACTAAGAAATGGGACCACATCACTCATGTTATATACAATTGATTTTTAAATTGTATAACTCACTATTAAATAATTTAGCTCCTGTTTACCACTAAGATCTTATATTTAATTACAGAAACGCATTATCTGACATCAATGCAAAAGACCTATATGATAACCCTTTACCATGTTCTTGCTCTACGTCGACCTTCCTTTACCCACCAGCTGGACATGTGGTCACTGGTGATTTAAACATAGTCCTGAATAATAAGCTACGTGAAATTTTGTCCAAAGGACCCAAATACCGGGAACCCCAACCATTTTCATGGGATCAAAATTTCAAGCTTATTATGGATGCCGTAGAGGACTACGCAAGATCATGGGCCAAGAAGGAAGATGTTATCTCGGATACTCTCTCCGATTGGACTAAGTCTATAAGTCGTTTGCTTAAACGAAGAATATACATGCAACGTTTGTCAGTTGACACTAGGCCTAAGTCTATTTTCAATGATGTTAGCATTGTGGAAAATCTCAAGGCCTTGCATGACAAGTATGTCATTGTACCAGCTGACAAAGCGTCCAATAACCTAGTGTTTATTTGTAAACGATATTATTATGACTGTCTGTTCGAAGAACTTAATTTCGGGAAACCAATCGACAGTGCTACATATAAACGATCTACTCTTAGTAAGGATGAAATTATATCCAATCACAAATCTGTACTCACTTCATTTGGTACTCCATGTGGAGATACCTATACAGATTTGCCCTTGTTATATTGGATACCTAAACTACATAAAAATCCCTACAAACAACGTTTTATAGCAGGTTCATCCCGTTGTTCCACAAAACCACTTTCAAAGGTATTAACATCTATACTAGCAGCTGTTAAAGAGGGTATTAAAAAATACTGTGACAAAGTATACTCTCGAAGTGGTATAAATCAAATGTGGATATTAAAAAATTCCAAAGAATTACTTGATGGTTTGCAATCTAGATCCCTTGCTTCAGTTTCATCTATTCAAACGTTTGACTTTTCTACTTTGTACACAAAAATTCCCCATAGTAAATTAAAAGCCCGGTTGAAAGACATTATTCACAGTGTCTTTTCGTCTAAATCGGGTACTGCTAGATATCAATATTTAGTTGTAAATTATAATTCTTCATATTTCGTTAAGTATCACAGTGATTCAAAAAATAAATACACTGCCATCAAGATAATTCAGATGTTGGATTTTTTAATTGATAACATCTTTGTTGAATTTGGAGGGGAAATATATCAGCAAGTGGTTGGCATCCCTATGGGCACCAACTGTGCACCTTTGCTTGCTGATCTGTTTCTCTATTCCTACGAAGCTGAATACATACAGATGCTCGTAAAAACAAATAAACGATCAGTCAGACTTTTTAATTTCACTTATCGATATATCGATGACGTTTTAGCCCTTAATAATCCTAAATTTAGTGATTATGTAGATTTCATATATCCTGATGAGCTCGAAATTAAAAATACCACTGACAGTGACAATTACGCTTCCTACTTGGATCTGCGTCTCGATTTTGACAATTGCCATAAACTGAGTATTAAATTGTACGATAAATGTGATGACTTTGACTTTCCGATTGTTAACTTTCCATTTATTAGTAGTAACATTCCAATATCACCAGCTTACGGAGTGTTTGTGTCTTAGCTAATTCGTTATGCGAGAGCTTGTTCATTTTATTCTGATTTTTTAAGTAGATCGATGCATTTGTCATCTAAGCTTCAACTACAAGGATACATGCGCACTAAACTTATTAAAACATTTAAAAAGTTTTATGGTCGACATATTGACTTAGTTGGTAAATATAATATGTCTCTCTCAGCTATTATTCTGGATATATTTAATTGACACATATTATACTATCTCCCTGATAATGTCTGTTGACTTCATCGTTAACACTGTTCATCACGTGCATTTTGCATACTGATATTTCATTGGCCAATTACGCCATTTTACCTAGATTTCGCCTAATAGTTTGGATGCAGCTATGGCGGGTGTGGCTAGCCAGGCAGGGTAAGCTTACTCTTCCGGACACCTGTTACCACTGTTTGTCGTGTATTTTGTACACGGGGAGCAGTCCATTTGCTGATTACACTATTTTGCTTGAATATACTATTTTGCCTATAACGTTTTTTAGGACTTCGAATTTCGTCTTACGGTTTGGATTGTTCGTACTTGGTTTTTATTTTATTTAAACAACCGGCCTAACATTACGTACATAAAATAACTACTTTTAACGCCCCAAAAACTGTTCAACTAGTCTCTCATGGTCAGCGCCCTTTTAGTTTTAAAGCACCTGTTCTATTGAATAATCTACCATTTAGTTTAATATGTTGTTGTACATCTTTATATTCTTTTTTAAAAAGCAGTGTAAAACAAATTTATTTAATCAGGCTTTTAACTGACCTTGTATACCATCGTTAGAATGTCCTTAATCGTGTTGTTTATTAATGATTACATTGTCACTCTGTAAAGCGCAACTGAACATGTGAAACTTTAGTGTATTTTCAGACATTAATTAGTATTCTTAGCAGAACGTTCTCTCAGCCTTTTGGTTCGAGACAATGTAGTGTTTCAGCCGTTAGGTCCAAGTCCTAGGCTTGTTAAACTCAGACTGTAGATATTATAATAACCCCTAATGTACTACCATAGATGTTGTAGTTTCTTTTATTTGTTACAATCGATCATATAGACAATGTGCAATCGGAGTTAAGTCATATACATAACAACACCGTACTGTTACGCCCTAGTGATGATGTGATGCGGTGTGTATTTTTTATTCCATTTATTTGGTTCATTAAAAACTCGTTCTGTATTTAACTACTGTGTGAACTTTGATAAATAATAAACGGATTTCTTCGATTATGAACAAACTATTTAACTTTGGTTATTATAAACTTACCTGTGTGTTTGAAATCAACTCCGGTTAAATAAAATCCATTGCACAGATAAATACCACAACTAATTAACTAGGTTCTCTCTTGAAAAAATGGGGATCGCGGTGGCTAAGTGGATAAGGCGCTGGTTCGCTTCGTCTTAGAAACGCTACTACAAGTCTGAATTCTAAAGAAATGGTACTTTTTTTCTTTTTTTTTCTATTTATTTAATTCTTTTTAATAATGTACATAAACCCTTAACACTGCTTTTAACCTAGCTTAATTATTGTACCATTCATAGCCCATAATTTGTATATAAATGCAATGTATTATATTTCATGAATAAACATTTATTTAAAAAAAAAGGCGCTGGTTCGCTAGCCTGGAGGTCGGGTGTTCGATCCCTGCATTGGCCGAGAAAGTTCATCTCGATTTTCCGGCGTGATTTCCCCTTGCCAGTGATGCAGACGGAGGGCCTGACAAGGACAGCTGTCTAGTCGTTCGGATGGGACGAAAAACCGAGGTCCCGTGTACACATTGGCGTGTACGTAAAAGAACCCTTGGCAGTTGGAATTCAGTTGCTGCCCGGGCAAAATTAGCCCAGGTAAGGTGCTTAAGCGTGGGACGTTAAACCCCATTTCATTCATTCTTGAAAAATTGAACTCAAACAAACCTGACATACGAAAATGGAGGGGAAACCCCAAATGGATGCTGGTTACGTCACCGAACACAATTTGGCGACCAATTCGCCTAGCAAGCTATTCGACCAATCAAGCTGGCAACCTATTCTTGTTTTTAAAAATTATTTATTCTTTGTTTTTTTGTTGTTTTTTTTCGGGGGGGGGGGGGTGTTTAAATCAGACATATTGTCAATAATTTTTTTTTTTCCAGACCAGAAAGATGATTCCGGCGCTAACATGATGTTTTAATTGAGCGGACGATATAGTATTAATTACAAAAATGGTAAATATTATGCTTATTTCTCAAAATAATCAGGGATTAGAAAGAAAAATATTCACTTCAGCTGTTTCCTTAAAGCCCCAGTGTAATCAGCATATGGACTGTTCACTGTGTACAAAATACACGACAAACAGTGGTAACAGGTGTCTCGAAGAGTAAGCTTACCCCGCTGGCATGCCACACCCGCCATAGCTGCATCCAATCTATTAAGCGGAATCTCGGTAAAATAGCGTGATTGGCCAATGAACTATCGGTATGCAAAATACACGTGATGAACAGTGTTAACAACGTTGTAGACCTATATTATCAGGGATATGTCAAAAATTATAGTCGAAAGAGACAGGTCATATTTACTAATCAAATCAATATGACGGCCATAAAACGTTTTAAAGGTTTTAATAAGTTTTGTTCGTAAGTATCCCTGTAGTTGAAGAGTAGATGACAAATGCCTCGATCTACTTAAGAAATCAGAATAGTACGAACAAGCTCTCGCGTAACGAATTAGCTGAGACACAAACACTCCATAAGCTGGTGATATTGGAATGTTACTACTAATAAAAGGAAAGTTAACAATAGGAAAGTCAAAGTCATCACGTTTATCGTACAGTTTAACACTGAGTTTATGGCAATTGTCAAAATCGAGACGCAGATCCAAGTAGGAAGCGTAATTGTCACTGTCAGTAGTGTTTTTAATTTCGAGCTCATCAGGATATATGAATTCTATATAATCACTGAATTTTGAATTATTCAGTGATAGAACATCGATAAGTGAAATTAAAATGTCTAACCAATCGTTTGTTGGATTTTACGAGTGCCTGCATGTACTCGGCCTCGTATGAATAGAGAAACAAATCAGCAAGCAAAGGTGCACAGTTGGTACCCATTGGGATACCTACCACTTGCTGATAAATTTCCCCTCCAAATTCAACAAAGATATTATCTATTAAAAAATCCAACATCTGAATTATCTTGATGGCCGTAATACGGGATTAAGCGAATATTGACAAGACGTATATAAATACATTTTATGTTTGAACTTCCTCGTTACCTTTCCCATGTTTACTCCGTTAGCGTTTACATGTACGTGCCATCAAACGCAATTTTAACCAATAATTGGCTTCATTTTATTTTATATTTTAGGAGAAAGGCGGTACCAGCAATAGCCCAAGGTATCAAACCTCCGTTGACACATTTCAGGTTAACCTTATAGAACACGAACTATCCGAAGACACGGATACAGAGTCTGAAATAAATGTGGTAATACATGTCATTGCCGATGTCGCTCATTTTAACGATAATGAAAAACAGGGGTTGGCTTTCAAACATGGATTGGAGGGGTATGTTCTGTCCATACGGACAGACATAAGTGACACAGACAATGTTTATTTTAAGCTAAGTCAAGATGATGGAAGTGCTGAATTAGTTAGTGATTATAAAATTGTTTTGAATTATGGTTGGCGCAATATGATTATTTACCATCTACCAAACATGATAATAGATAATCTGCAACCTGGTCCAACAGTTGTTCACATAGATACCGGTAAAACATATAAATATCGCGTTGGAGTTGTTCGACGCCATGACGAGGAAAATGTAATAGTTCACACCAACATCAAAAAGTTACCTGATGCCACCATGTGTAAGGTCACATTTGATGATAATTTAGATGTACCTTGCTCTGAGATAAGACAGCATCAAGATATGGAATATAGCAGTTTAATTGTGAAGACAGCTGAGATACCAAACTCTGTCAACCTATTGACTCTTGAGCAGTGGATGAGACAACTTAATATACCACAGGTAATAATAATTACTTTATATTACTGTGTTTTTAGTATCCCTGGACATTAGGCAGATTTCTTCATAAAATATTCGGATTGCGGTGTGAAGATGCTGATACTTTGCAGCTGTTATTTGCCCCACAATTATGATTATTGTCTTCATTTTATCAGATATTTATATTTTTTCTCAAACTAAAATAATATTGAAAAAATACTCCGTTTTTATTGCAATGTTTCAAAATGTATAGGGGCTGTAGAAAAGGTCCCAGAGAACAGATGTTAAAGGCCCAATGCCACTCTTGTTGTAACTGAATGTTATGAATTCTTGTCAACAAAGTGTACTATTTTACAAAGTTCCAATTAATTGATAATACAGGTACCTAATTTAATAAATTGGAAAAATTCAACAAAATGATTTGAAAAACCTAACGTAAACCTTTTAAAATGGGACTTGGATTGAACAATATTTTCGAACCCTCTGGACAAGTAAAATATGTTGTAATGGATAATTTACACAACGGGTAGGACACTTAAACATCTAGCACTTAGAATAAGGCTATTACTTATTTTCTGGGGCTGTCAAGCCAGCAAGAGTGTCATTGTCCCTTTAAGCTCTGTACGTTCAAGAACGGACCTATTGACTCCTTGTGGAAACTTTGTCACTTCCAGGTAACTTTTACCGGGCAAATTTTTACTGCTAAATGTTGGCGTGTCAGCCCCCATGAACGCATGTACCGGAACATCTTTAGTGAGAAAATAAGACCTTTGAAATTCGTATCAACACGCTATTAAAAATACGCCACCTCTTACTAAGTTGCCTGAGAGCCGTCAACGAACAAATTTAAGAACTTCGGCGATACGAAACGAAATAAAATTTGAATCTAAGAATCTTCAATCATTCATTGTTTTTCGTACCCCGGATAGGTAATAGTTTTTCCAAAGATTCCAATTTCTTTTCCCTAGTAACCTAAATTTCGTTAAGTCTTCGCAAATTGTTGATGCATCTCACAGCCATTTTAATTTAATTATTTTTTTAAGCTTTGCGATGATCAAGACAACCATAGTTATCAATATTCTGATAAATTGTCCGGTGAAAATTTTTTGATTAACCTTATAAATAATGGATACAACGATGACATAGATTCATTTAGTAACAATATGTTAATAGATATCAAGATGAATGCCAGGAATTTTGAAATCAACGACAGCGGAGAATGTTTGGGTTTCATCAGTGGATCCCATGCCTATGTTTACGCAAAGGCGAAAATATATAACATAGAAAACATGTGCTTTAAGTTATGTAACGATGACGGAAGTGACGAATTGATTACTGATTACAAAATTGTTTTGAATTGTGGTTGGCGAAATATGATTATTTATCATATACCAAACATGATAATAGACAATCTAGAAACTGGTCCAACAGTTGTTTCCATAGATACAGGTAGAATATATAAATACCGCGCTGGGGTGGTTCAAAGGCAAAACGATGAATATTTAATAGTCCACACCAACATCAACCATTTACCTGATGCCAGGAAATGTAAAATAATATTTGACGATACCTCAATAATACCATGTTGTGGAATAACGAATCATGAACAGTGTAGTAGTTTACTGGTGAAGATTGTTGAGATACCAGACTCTATTAACGTGGTTACTGTTGACCAATGGATGAAACAGTTGAACATAACACAGGTAAGCTATAGTGATTATTATAATTAGTTGTGTAACTAAAATATTGATTTGTACTGACGTTTAAATTGGTTTGGTATTTTAAAAACACTTGCTTGGGACTCAGTTGTGGTGTATAAGTTTGTCACATGGATATTACGGTGAGTGATTAGCTGCTTTACTTTTCCCATATCCCTATAACTAATCCCGTGCATGGATTTTGAATCATGTATAAATACATTGATTTGTGAGCGGCGCTGGCAACGGTTTTTTGATCTTGCAGATGCAAAATGAATTCCCCACATCACGGCTCTCATGGCCTTTAAAGGTTCATTTTTACTTTATTTACTGTGATATTTTTTTTATCTATGCATGCTGTCGATTCGGTTTACATTCGTCTCGATTAATTCATCATATTATGTTTGGTGCTTTATTTTCCGGTTGGAGCTGACATTTCATGTATTCATTGCTTCATTGTATTGCTCTTGTAGGAAGAAGATGGTAAAAAAGATAATTCAAGTTATCAACGTATTGATCAAACCACGGGTGAAACATTTCAAGTAAACCTTATAGAAAACATACTCTCTGATAACACTGATGCAATGGCTGAAAAGAATAGGGTAATACATGTGATTGCCGATATCGCGCATTTTAACGATAATGAAAAACAGGGGTTGGCTTTCAAACATGGATTGGAGGGGTATGTTCTGTCCATACGGACAGACATAAGTGACACAGACATTGTTTATTTTAAGTTAAGTCAAGATGATGGAAGTGCTGAATTAGTTAGTGATTATAAAATTGTTTTGAATTATGGCTGGCGCAATATGATTATTTACCATCTACCAAACATAATAATAGATAATCTACAACCTGGTCCAACAGTTGTTCACATAGATACCGGTAAAACATATAAATATCGCTTTGGAGTGGTTCGACGCCATGACGAGGAAAATGTAATAGTTCACACCAACATCAAAAAGTTACCTGATGCCACCATGTGTAAGGTCATATTTGATGATAATTTAGATGTACCTTGCTCTGAGATAAGACAACATCAAGATATGGAATATAGCAGTTTAATTGTGAAGACAGCTGAGACACCAAACTCTGTCAACCTATTGACTCTTGAGCAGTGGATGAAACAACTTAATATACCACAGGTAATAATAATTACTTTATATTACTGTATTTTTAGTATCCCTGGACATTAGGCAGATTTCTTCATAAAATATTCGGATTGCGGTGTGAAGATGCTGATACTTTGCAGCTGTTATTTGCCCCACAATTATGATTATTGTCTTCATTTTATCAGATATTTATATTTTTTCTCAAACTAAAATAATATTGAAAAAAATACTCCGTTTTTATTGCAATGTTACAAAATGTATAGGGGCTGGAGAAAAGGTCCCAGAGAACAGATGTTAAAGGCCCAATGCCACTCTTGTTGTAACTGAATGTTATGAATTATGGTCAACAAAGTGTACTATTTTACAAAGTTCCAATTAATTGATGATACAGGTACCTAATTTAATAAATTGGAAAAATTCAACAAAATGATTTGAAAAACCTAACGTAAACCTTTTAAAATGGCACTTGGATTGAACAATATTTTCGAACCCTCTGGACAAGTAAAATAGGGTGTAATGGATAATTTACACAACGGGTAGGACACTTAAACATCTAGCACTTAGAATAAGGCTATTACTTATTTTCTGGGGCTGTCAAGCCAGCAAGAGTGTCATTGTCCCTTTAAGCTCTGTACGTTCAAGAACGGACCTATTGACTCCTTGTGGAAACTTTGTCACTTCCAGGTAACTTTTACCGGGCAAATTTTTACTGCTAAATGTTGGCGTGTCAGCCCCCATGAACGCATGTACCGGAACATCTTTAGTGAGAAAATAAGACCTTTGAAATTCGTATCAACACGCTATTAAAAATACGCCACCTCTTACTAAGTTGCCTGAGAGCCGTCAACGAACAAATTTAAGAACTTCGGCGATACGAAACGAAATAAAATTTGAATCTAAGAATCTTCAATCATTCATTGTTTTTCGTACCCCGGATAGGTAATAGTTTTTCCAAAGATTCCAATTTCTTTTCCCTAGTAACCTAAATTTCGTTAAGTCTTCGCAAATTGTTGATGCATCTCACAGCCATTTTAATTTAATTATTTTTTTAAGCTTTGCGATGATCAAGACAACCATAGTTATCAATATTCTGATAAATTGTCCGGTGAAAATTTTTGGATTAACCTTATAAATAATGGATACAACGATGACATAGATTCATTTAGTAACAATATGTTAATAGATATCAAGATGAATGCCAGGAATTTTGAAATCAACGACAGCGGAGAATGTTTGGGTTTCAAAAGTGGATCCCATGCCTATGTTTACGCAAAGTCGAAAATATATAACATAGAAAACATGTGCTTTAAGTTATGTAACGATGACGGAAGTGACGAATTGATTACTGATTACAAAACTGTTTTGAATTGTGGTTGGCGAAATATGATTATTTATCATATACCAAACATGATAATAGACAATCTAGAAACTGGTCCAACAGTTGTTTCCATAGATACAGGTAGAATATATAAATACCGCGCTGGGGTGGTTCAAAGGCAAAACGATGAATATATTTTAGTCCACACCAACATCAACCATTTACCTGATGCCAGGAAATGTAAAATAATATTTGACGATACCTCAATAATACCATGTTGTGGAATAACGAATCATGAACAGTGTAGTAGTTTACTGGTGAAGATTGTTGAGATACCAGACTCTATCACCGTGGTTACTGTTGACCAATGGATGAAACAGTTGAACATAACACAGGTAAGCTGTAGTGATTATTATAATTAGTTGTGTAACTAAAATATTGATTTGTACTGACGTTTAAATTGGTTTGGTATTTTAAAAACACTTGCTTGGGACTCAGTTGTGGTGTATAAGTTTGTCACATGGATATTACGGTGAGTGATTAGCTGCTTTACTTTTCCCATATCCCTATAACTAATCCCGTGCATGGATTTTGAATCATGTATAAATACATTGATTTGTGAGCGGCGCTGGCAACGGTTTTTTTGATCTTGCAGATGCAAAATGAATTCCCCACATCACGGCTCTCATGGCCTTTAAAGGTTCATTTTAACTTTATTTACTGTGATATTTTTTTTATCTATGCATGCTGTTGTTTCGGTTTACATTTGTCTCGATTAATTCATCATATTATGTTTGGTGCTATATTTTCCGGTTGGAGCTGACATTTTATGTATTCATTATTTCATTGTATTGCTCTTGTAGGAAGAAGATGGTAAAAAAGATAATTCAAGTTATCAACGTATTGATCAAACCACGGGTGAAAAATTTCAAGTAAACCTTATAGAAAACATACTCTCTGATAACACTGATGCAATGGCTGAAAAGAATAAGGTAATACATGTCATTGCCGATATCGCGCATTTTAACGATAATGAAAAACAGGGGTTGGCTTTCAAACATGGATTGGAGGGGTATGTTCTGTCCATACGGACAGACATAAGTGACACAGACAATGTTTATTTTAAGCTAAGTCAAGATGATGGAAGTGCTGAATTAGTTAGTGATTATAAAATTGTTTTGAATTATGGCTGGCGCAATATAATTATTTACCATCTACCAAACATGATAATAGATAATCTGCAACCTGGTCCAACAGTTGTTCACATAGATACCGGTAAAACATATAAATATCGCGTTGGAGTTGTTCGACGCCATGACGAGGAAAATGTAATAGTTCACACCAACATCAAAAAGTTACCTGATGCCACCATGTGTAAGGTCACATTTGATGATAATTTAGATGTACTTTGCTCTGAGATAAGACAACATCAAGATATGGAATATAGCAGTTTAATTGTGAAGACAGCTGAGATACCAAATTCTGTCAACCTATTGACTCTTGAGAAGTGGATGAAACAACTTAAAATACCACAGGTACTAATGATTACTTTACATTACTGCTTAATTAGTATGCCTGGGCATTAGGCAGATTGCAAAGGAAATATTTTATGAAAATATTCGGATCAAGGTGTAAGAAGCGGGACATACCTGTTGGCTATTTGTGGTCTATAAAACTCATTATATCCCCCAATTCGACAAATGCTGAACAAAGTAAAGTTGGGCGTGTTACCGGTATTTGTTAAAAATCTGGAAATCTTGTTGAAAATCGTTGGTCTTCCCCTTTAACATTATTAAATATAATGGACAGCACTTGCATAGTGTAATTCGCGGGGTATTTAGCCCTATCCGACTATTGAATATGAAAAGCGGAGTTCGAAACATACAACCTTCGCCGTTTGTCTTCGTCTTGAAAGTCTAGGTTTCTCTGGCGTGAATAATATTATACTTTGGATCCAACGTTATTTATTTAAATAAGACTACCCAATGTACGTTTTTATATCGAAGCAGGATACACCGTTATAAGCGATAGCTTACATAATGCTTAAAAATAACATGTATTTTATTCTTTCTTCCTTACTCCTGCAGCGTGGATAGGCTTCTAAAAAACTATATCTCGGGTCGGGCCCTTCTCAGAATCCATATGGCATCTTAGTTGCATTTATATTTCCTGATATCTTGTATTATGTAAAACTAGCCAAATATGGACATTCGCCTTGATAGCCAACCTCTTTGGAACCAAGAGTAGGTCGAGTGAAACTATACAATAAGTTCCATCACTCTCCATCAGTTAGAATCAAAGTTATCGTATCCCAAATACATAGCTTAAAACATTAGGCTAATGGCTTCTACACCTCAATTAAATTGCTTATCGTTAGATTGCCTCAGCAGAAAATTCTCACAATCTTGATATATATAATGAATGCTACGTCGCTCTCACCCAATAAGAACCAAAATCATCTTGCTCCAAAGTCTCAACCAATCAAATTGCTCATCTCTGCTCAGTCTTGCCGGACAATGCGCTTGGACGAACTATGTCAATTCGACCTCTAGCTGGCCGGTCACCTCTGGCTTGCAGCTGTGGTTTCGAGCCCTAGTGTGAGCGTATGTGACATGGAGATAGGGGCGCCTTCTCAATCTCGTGGGTTTCCTACGGGCACTCCGGTTTCCTCCCACGGCTAAAGACCCCTACGCGATCATAACTTCCAAGTTTGCAAGAATCTATGTCCATCACCATCGGTCTGTCCTGCACATTTCTTGTGAAAACACTAGTCTTGTACAATATCACATTATCTACAAAAGTATACGAGGACAATTTAGCAAAATTTGACAGTTAAAAATGTTATTTTTGGTTATCCGATTTTTTTTATTCAGCTACCTCTACATCTGGATTATCAAGAACAATCAGCAGTCGTTCAGGATACTGCAAGGTAAGTAACGATTGGGTTGACCTTTGAATGAATTAATGAAATGGAGTTTAACTCCCTACGCTTCTGCACCTAGCCTGGGCTAATCAAAGACGGGCCATCCATATAGTGTGCTATGAGGGAAATTTTGCCCGGGCAGCAACTGAATTCCAACTACCAAGGGATCTTTTACGTGCACGCCAATGTTTTTTTCCTCCCATCCGAACAAGGCAGCTGTCCTTGTCAGGCCCTCCGTTCTGCATCACTGACAAGGGAAACCACACCTGAAAATCGAGTTAAACTTTCTCGGCCAATGCAGCCAGCACCTTACCCACTTAGCCACGTGATCCCCGTGGGTTGAGTTGATTGGGAAAAGGATTTCATCACATTTGTAAGTTATACTTGGGAATATTTTATTTCAACTATTGAAAAACCTGTTAATGACTATGTGTTTAGGTTTGTTCATGATTGATTTAAAATAAAGTTGCTTTGCTTTGTTGAATTAACTAAAAAAAAGAAAATGGCAAAAATATGTCGATTGGCTGTACTTGATTCCTTATAAATATGTATTCTTTAAAATCTCACATCTTTTTGGAAAGGAATATACTTATCTTTAAACGTATAGAAATATATAGAATGGGAGCTTTTCTGCTAATCAATAAATCAACCTACATCTTAATAGATCATTCCAATATATATTGTGAAATATTTTGTGTGTTTCAATATAATAAAGCCGGTCGTGCTTCTTTAAGAATTTCAAGAGACAAATAAGTGACATTAATACATAATGTTATTCTAAGAACTATTATTAACGCTGGACATGAGTAACTATATAATAGTAAGTAAATATTTAAATTATATTTATATTTTTTGTAATAAAGTTTTTAAAAAATACATTTTATTTAAAGACATGGATTAACGCAAACGTATAACATAATTTACAACATGCTTAACGTAATTGATACTTATGCTATTTATCAAAAAACAATGTAGTTCTTTTTTCAAAAACTTTTATATCTATTTATATATCTATATTTATCACCCAATAATACATTCTACAGTAGATGTCGCTTGTATGATAAATTACATAATATACTGAGCGATATCTCCTTAGGAGATATCGCTTTACATGAACTTGAAATCTATAGCAAAGAATTTATATTTATTTATTTCTGCATCTAAGAAGGGATTGAGTGATAAATAAAATCTCCTACTCGATTTTTTTGATATCAAAAAATATCAACACTCGTTGATAAAGTAAAACTTGTGTTGATATTTTTTTTTGATATAAAAAAGACTAGTAGGAGATACTCTATATATTTGAAATATGACATATAATATCCGATGCAAATGTTCATCCGCTGTGCAACATGTTATACAGTACAAACAGTTTTATAGGATTTAGCATTTGACTGAGATGTGTTTTGCTTGTTTGTATGCCAATGATATAAATAAATTTTCTTCTTCGCTTTGTGAAGCACCAACTCAAAAGAAAGAGGTCCAATGGTTGGTGAGGATCTGAGACGTATGGAGAAAGCTAAATTGAAACTCATTGACGGGATCAGTGACCCCAATCCTATACGTGACTACCTGGTCGATGAAGGTATACTTTTACTTGACGATAAACATACGATAGACATGGCAGATTCACCAATAAAGAAAACCATCAAGCTGTTAAACATCCTTATGAAAGAATGTAAAGGAAGTTTTCCAGTCTTTGTGAACGGTTTGAAAGAAACACATCATCATAGTTTGGCTAAACTTTTAGAAGGTAGGTTTATATATACATTATTCATTTGATGTACATAATGTAGTTTAATACCATTCATACATTTAGATGCATTGGGGGGGGGGGGGTACATCTATTTAATTCGAAACGTCGCTCTATGGCATAGCAAGTGAATATCGCGTACACATCACGTGTTTAATGTATGTCTTAATATTTCTTGTGCTGGTGGCGATCATGGTCTTCCTTGGTTGGTGCTTCTGGTATTCCGATATTTTTGTTTCTGAAGAAAAAAATAATAAATTTACATGAACTTGAAATCTATAGCAAAGAATTTATATTTATTTATTTCTGCATCTAAGAAGGGATTGAGTGATAAATAAAATCTCCTACTCGTCTTTTTTGATATCAAAAAATATCAAAATATAAACACTCGTTGATAAAGTAACATTACATATATTTGATTCCCATTTGACGTATGCATCTGTTTTGTGGATGTTTTTTGGGAATATACATGTCGCTTTATTTAAACTTTTTATTGTTGTAGATGGTCTAGAAGGTAAAAACCCTGTACAAACTATAGAGGAAGATGTCAACCAATCAGAATTAGTCACTGAAGAAAACATGACAGCCTATAAACCACTAGGGGTTAAACCTGTATATCAAAGTAAGTACAGGCATAATATATTATGCATTATATCGGCAAACTATATGCCGGAAAACAACCAGAATACACCATTTCATCTGAAAACATCCTAAATAGGTAACCCGGGGGTTTAGGATTAGGTTTTAGAATTTGGGGAGGGGTTAAATCTCCACATAAGCACTGGCCTAGGGTGATGAAAAATTAGCTCGTGATATTTCCTAGCTTTATTTAAAATACATACAATACATTAGGTTTATATACAAAGGTAACTTAACCGTTTTCTTGTACTGGTGGCGATAATGGTCTTCCTTTCCTTGGTTGGTGCTTCTGGTATTCTGATATTTTTGTTTCTGAAGAAAAAATAATAAATTTGGCCTAGGATTTTGGGTTAGGATGGAGACTGGTCTTGTTTTAATCTAATTTTCTATGCAATAGGATTTTTATTTTTAGAATATGAAATTATAAGTTTTTGTGTGAAGATTTTCGGGTGTTTTTCTTGGAGATCAGTATAGTGTTTTCTGATGATTTTGGATACACTTGCTTCTGTTGCACTAAATGAAACCACAAAAGGGACTATTGCGCTAGCCGTATCAATATTGAAACCTATGGGTCCGTTGTTTTCTATTTGTCAATCCCGAAATTTTCTCTTTGTTAGCCTGAACGTTTTAATTCATTCTTTTGTTTCGAAATCGCTTTTAGCTTTTTCTATTGGTGTGACACTGAGATTAGAAATGTCATGTTTTGGTTGGTTAAAGTGATTTGAGACCGGTTTGTCTTTTTGAGTGACTATGTCTGACTGGTGGCCGTTAATTCTTTCTCGAAGTGCATTTTGGGTCTCACCTACGTTTGAACTACTGCATGATAGTTGATCTAATATTGGGAATTTTGTGCCATATGTTTTGTTATGCCCTCGTCAGAGAAAGTGGCGTCCTTAATGCGCTGCTGCGACTAGAAAATTTACTAGGTCGCCTGTAAACGAAAACACCACGTGAGAAAATGTCCCAAAATTTACAAACTTGAAAGAAGTCGCGCTCTTTACCCGTCACGCCGGGCTAGCGGCTTTACTGCGCTGCTACAGCGACGGAATATGGCCCCAGAGCCCGCCAAGATCGCCATAACGTGGTAAAGCGTGGTGGAAACGCCAGATATCGCGCTTTGGTCTCGATGGTCGCAATGATCGCTGAGTCACGGCATTTGTTTTGAACATGAATGAAATGGGGTTTAACGTCCTACGCTTAAGCACCGTACCTGGGCTAATTGAAGACGGGTTTTGAACATGAACGTGACCAGTGCAAATTTAATAAAATCATTATGTCGATCAAGATATAACAGTTATTTTATCTTTCTATGTTAACTGTGCATTCTATGGCGAAACCGAAACACTTTTAAAATCTTGCAATAGAAATGACTGATGTAACCATAGCAACGACATGTAAACACAGTAGGCTAGTCTGTAGGTCTATGTCGATGAATTTGTAGATCATAGTCCTAGATCATTTAAGAAGTTTGTCCGGTGTAACTTGGAAAATGAGTGTGATAATAATAATAGTGATGTAATTTTTTTTCATCGATACCGATAGGCCCTAGTCGGAATTCGATGATAGTCCTATCAAGGTCCTATGATATGACCGGTTTTAACCAACGTTTTTATTTGATATATTTTTTCGATAAAGCGTAAATACCAATAGGACTGCGTTGTTTTTAATTTTTAGTGCCTATTTATTTATCATTCTTCGTCGCTAGAAATGGTAGAATGTTCGGAACCATTATCTCCACCGTTGTTCCTCGCATGTCTAATTCACCTGTAATGATCGACTTTGACGTCATGTCACGTGATTTAGCTTCAGCTCATTAACTTTCGGAAATCCGAGAGTGTTTTTCAACGTTATTTGTAAGTTTAAAGGGACAATAACACTCTTGCTGGCTTGACAGGTCCAGAATTTTTTTTAAGCCTTATTCTACCTACAAGATGTTTAAGTGTCCTACCTGTTGTGTAAATTATCCATTACAACCTATCTCACTTGTCCAGGGGGTTCGAAAATATGTTTAAATCCAAGTTACATTTGAAAGCGCTTACGTAAGGCTTTTCAAACCATGTTACGGCATGTAATGATTTTTTCCAATTTTTAAAATTAGGTGTGTTAAGATGAAATTTGTATCATTTTTTAATTGAAATATTGAAAAATAGTACAAATTGTTGACCAGAATAAAGATTGGAACATATTAATCAATTACAACAAGAGTGTTATTGGGGCTTTAACTTTAAAAATAGAATCTCAAATGTGTTACATAATGAACTAAGTAAATGATCAAATTAAACTTTTACTTTAGCATTCTCCTTTAAGGCCTCTGTCAAGAATGTTCATTTATAGGGGGCTGAGATTTATCATATTAAAGGGGTGCACTCTCATCCTAAACATGGCCAATTTTGAAAATAAAAAGATTTAAAGGGAAAGACTATTAATACTAATATGCCGTGTCAAATTTCGAACCATCGTACAAAATTCTAATGATCCAACTAAATATATTCTAAAGGGTAATTGAACAAGCTTTCCAAATATTATTAGTAGAACAAGCTTTCCAAATATTATTAGTAGAAGTTGGCACAATCTTATTAAAGGGGCGCGCTTTCAATTTGAAAGTGAAAGAACAGTGATTTTCCGAGTCAAAATTCGGATCATCGTACAAAATTCTGAGCATCCTGCTGTATACATTCTGAAAGGTAATTAGACAAGCTTTCTAAATATTATTAGTAAAAGTTGACAAAATAATATTAAAGGGGCGCGCTCTCAACCTTTTGTCAATATTCTAAATGTAAATATAGGCCGTTACAAAATTCTGAGCATCCAGCTATATATATATCCCGAAAGGTGATTAAACAAGATTTATTAAAGTGCTGTGAAAAATTTGCGACGTTTAGGATGAGAGCGCATCCCTTTAACATGATTGTGCCAACTTTTACTAATATTATGTAGAAAGCTTATTCCATTACCTTTCAGAATATACATAGCCAGATGCTCAGAATTTTGTAGGAATCAGGATGATCCTAATGGGACTTCGAAAAAAAAAACACAGGCCTATCTTTACATTTAGAATATTGAAAAATTGGCTATGCCCAGGTTGAGGGCTCACCCCTTAAATATGATTGTGCCAACATTTACTAATAATATTTGGAAAGCTTATTCAATTACCTTTTCGAATATATCTAGTTGGATCGTCAGAAATGTGTACGATGGTCCGAATTTTGACACGGCATATTAACATTAACAGTCTTTGCCTTTAAATCTTTTTATTTTCATAATTGGCCATGTATAGGATGAGAGTGCACCCCTTTAATATGACTGTGCCAACTTTTACTAATAATATTTGGGAAAGCTTATTTAAATACATGTACCGTTCGGAATATATTTAGTTGGATGTCCAGAATTTTGTAAGATGATGCGAAATTACATCGCTATTCTGAGCTAAAGGAATGGATAAATAATAATATATTCTATTTTCATTTGATAGACTTAACGTTGAATTTGATTGATTAATAAAAAAGATGAGTTTGGTCGACTTTTGAATTTATTCTGAATAGGTTGCCAACGAACAGCTTACCTACCAGCTGGATCTGTCGAATAGGTCGCTAGCCGAATAGGTCGCCAAATTGTTTTCGGTTAGCGCCCTCTGGTGTAATAATGTTGATAATTCATTATTTTTCTGGACATTTTCATTTGAAGATTTTAACTTCAAGACTTTTTGAAACGTAGAAGATATTTTCACAAGAGTTCAAATTTCAGATTTTTTTTATTATTTATTAGACACTTTCAGAAACCATTGAATTGATTTCTTTGTCGTGTAAAATTAAGAAATTATTTTATAAGCCTAATTTTAATATTTAATGATGTATAAAAGTTACCGATAAAACGGCGAAAATGAAACATAAAGTCAATTTTTTGTTTAAAATGTTGATTTTGTGCATGAAGTGTTGACATAAGAATGTAGAAACGAGAATCATTAATTTAGAATGTTGCGTTCATGTCTAAAATGTTCAAACTGGAATGTAGAAACGAGAATCGTTAGTTTAGAATGTTGCGTTCGTGTCTAAAATGTTCAAACTGGAATGTAGAAACACGAATCATGAATATTGTCCCATTTGGTCTTCTATACAATGAAGGATACAATCCTAGACATGTTTTCCGCTATTTAGTGTTTTCCGGTGTTTTCACGGTGTTTTCCGGTATATAGTATCGCCCCATTATATCCACTAGATCTTCAATGGCGTTACAATTTTTATTAGAGATGGGATGTGAGACGTAAAAAAATACACGCTTGTTGTAGCATTCTACAATCTTCCGTTTTAGAGTTGTGTTACTTCTTTCACAAACTGTAAGGGAACTTTAGAGGCTACTGTGAACGCGAACCTCATTGAGTTTTAACATTACATTATGCGGTCTTCCATTTCTCAGTTTTAACCCTTTTATCCAAAACAAAATTTTGAACGTGATAGATGCTACGGCTATTTTCAAACCTGGTGTGAAACACTGGGAACTGTGTGATGAAACATTCGGATGTTTTCCATACGGGGATTGAACTTCAATGCTTTTTAAATATGATGTGAAGGATTGGGACAGGATACACCCTGTTGATTTTAAACATTCTCAGCTATATGACGTTATACCCAATTCTATGACCAGTGCCGGACTGGGCCCACTTGCCCACTTGCCAATGGCAAGTGGGCCTAAGCCGAAAAAAAAATATGGGCCTAAGCCGGAAAAAAAAAAGTAAAAAAAAAAAGAAAAGGTAGTAAAAGAGGGGAGGAGAGGAAACGGGGAAAGGAAAGTGAATATCTATCATACTATCTGTACTGTTAAATATGACAAATTCTGTGAATTCTTGACTATGACAAATATGATTCCTCTATTCGTATTTGAGGATGTGTGATTAAAGTGCGCGCAGGTCACCATATATCTCCATCCGCTGCTCTGGCCTGAGGTGCTTGGAAAATGGGTTTGCGGCTGTCTATTTTTCAAAATTTTCTGGGGGAAAACCCAACAGACCCCCCCCCCTCGAGCGCTTGCGCCTTCGGCGCTCGTAGGCGGGCTTCGCCCACCATTTGCTCGTGGGCCTTGTCACAGGTATGGCAATTGGGCCTTCGGCCCACCAGTCCGGCACTGTCTATGACTTTTGTTTCCAGAGATATGTTATCTTCGGATGACTAAAGTTATCTAATTGTTGACACACAGCTGCTATGTAGGGGTACTACCATGGCTATAAAAAAGAAAGGACATATCGCATGTTACCAATACATTTAACAAAACTGCCGACCATTGGAAACAATTAAAAAACATTTTGATGAATTAAAAACATTCGTGACGCAAGGAGATTACACACTAAGTGTGTTGGGTGTACCTTTTAAATGATTTTCCGAGAGACACTATAGTTTGTAACATTCCGAACGCATAACCATGTTTTATTACGTATAGAATGAATAAAAATATGGGAATGTACGGACTATTTTATTTTTCTCGTTTCCGCTTAAAAAGTTTTTATGGCCGTCATATTGACTTGATTGGTAAATATAACATGTCTCTTTCGACTATTATTCTAGACATATTTAATTGTCGCGTATACTATCTATACCTGTTAATATTATGTCTACTACATCGTTAACACTGTTCATCAAGTGCATTTTCCATACCGAAAGTTCATTGGTCAATCACCGAGATTTCACCTAATATTGATTTATCCATGGTGTACGTTCATGTCGTTTATAATAGTGTTTTTTTCTTCATCACACTATGTTCTACTATGGCAATAAATAAATTAACACATTCAATAAAAGCTTTTAAATAGTTTGCTTTGAGGGAAAAACGTTATATTATTTATAAAACATTACAGTTGAACCATAACGAAATTAGACGGCCTTCTCTAATACACGGATGCTTGTCTGGACGACTATGCACTGTCTCTTTCCTGTATCACTGACAAGGATAAACCATGCCAGAAATGAGACTTCTGTCCATGTTATATTTCTAAATTACGACATTCCATAAATTGGTTTGTATTTTTGTTCAAGGAGTGAGGGGGGGCGAATGTCTAGCGCGTGAGTGTTGTATCATTAGGTTTGTCATCGAATCAACTGACGTGGTTTCAATTCCCCAGAAGTAGGGTCGCCTGTCCAACCTCTTGGTTTGTATCCGGGTCTTCCGCTTTCTCGTTCTCCTCTCTCTCTTTCTATCTTTGTACTGTTATATCATCCAAAATCTTCAACGTTGAAAACACGAATTATTTGTCAATTTTAATAAACATTGATGCTGTGATCTTACCGGGTAAAAACATGGGCTTCTAATATCCAGTATTTAAGAAAAATAAAAAAAAAATACCGGGAAAAACATGGGCTTCTGGTATCTAATATTTAAGACAAAATAAAAATTAACCATTGGTACACAAATCGTGTACCATAATGCGTTTCAACCGCCAGTTCAAGTGAGAGACTCAATGAACGAGGCTAGACATATTGTACCAAACCAAACGGCGTATATAGACTGGAATAACCAGGCGCTAGAAATTTGCATTCCATTGTGAGTGCTAATGGCTTATTTCGCGGAACATAACTGATTTGAAAGTAGAGTAGAAACGGAAAGCATTGAATGTAAATCAGTTCATATATACATTCATATTACAGTATTTTCTGATTTGCGACCGACTTGTGTAAATTTCTAGGTCCCAAATGTTACCGATTTAGCTCCTTTAAATAAATGTCACTTTATAATGAAAACCCTTTTCTTAAAATGGTTCAACGATATACCGTTATAGGTATATTGGGATAAAACAGCCTTAAATGGGGTTTAGCCAGTCAGCCTTATTGTCTATACCCATCTGTTACATACATCATTAATGTACAAAATCAACGAAACCCATTCCAAGTCAATTGTAAGAGTCAAGAAACATTGTGACTCATCTAATTTGATACGGGTTTTTAAGCAATTCTTACAAACCCTTTTCTGTATTATTAAAGTATGGTTTTAGATACTTCAAAGCGAGAGTAAAGATGATATACCGGCATTTGGGCGTGGGTGTAGTAGCGTGTGGGTTTGTGTGTGTGTGCAATGGAGAGCTCGAGTACGAATATACAGTCGTCTCTGAGGAAATTTTACAAAGTTTTTTGAAGAGTGCCCTCCTTGTCACTCAGTAAAGACAGGACGAAAACTGCATACATTGTACAATTTCAAATGATAGGCATAAATATTATCTTAACGAGAAGTAAAACGAACCTCATTTGTTTTTCAGAGGGGCACAATGACGAAAGACAGGAAGAAATAATTGAAGAACATAAAGACGTTATAATCAAACAGTATGTATACATTACGTTGTTATTAAATATACATTTACCAGACGTATTCCGGGAAACTTTGTCATCTATGCAGAAGACACACTCAGATTCCCATATATTACTGTTTTTTTTAAATGTAATGAAAATACTTATAATTTTTTTTCTGCAAACATTCTCAACATATTGTTTCACTGAATTCGGCTTTAGCAGGTTTAAATTTACGAAAGGGCTATTGAGTCCGATTGTTTTTTTGTTTGCAATATTAAATAACTATTGAATATTCTATTTCGGTCAAAATCAATTTGCTGTTTCTGTTCATGTTTGTTGATTTATCTAACAATAGATATAGCTTTTATAAGTACCATCATACCAATTACATTGCAAATGGAATGACAGCAGCATTTGCGACTTAGCGTCACCAACTTGATGTCAAAATACCCAGACTCATAAAAACGAACAACGAATATATTTTTAAAAGAAATGGCCACGTTGAATACGACAACGACAGTTATTCATTTTTTTATAAATATACCTTTAATGGTCAAAGACAGGAGGAATTGACTTTCACGACTGTCACTAAATACAGATAAACCTAAATGCAGCTATGGTCTTGTTTGTTCCCAATCTGAACGACAGACTCACCCTACCTGCAGAGAAGTGACTCTGATCCAGTGAATAGCCATTTTATCCATATGACGTTATTTAAACGTCACAGGTCGCGAGGTCAACGCACAGAACTCGGCTTGTAAACAAACAAACTAAAAAAAAAAAGACTTCAGCGAACAGAAAACCCGCGTCGTATCAGGGTTGTCTGTGCAATAACACCGACGCAACTCGAGATTGAATAATAAATTCCCGGGAGAAAATGTGATTTTAACAGAATTAGCAACTTTTAACGGACATTTGACACACGCGGGGGCCGTCTTATTGGCACTATTTTGTGCTTCGGTCGGGTCTATTTCACATATACACAATCAATTCTGCTAATGTTTTTAGCGTGGGGATTGACTAATAGTTAATTTATTTCAGTTCTGAACAAAAATTTAAAACTTTAACGCAATTTTAAAATAGCCAAATTCTCGCTGAGATTACTGAGCAAAATGGCCATTCACTGCGTACGTGCGAGAAAAAAAAGCCAGCTACCATTTAATTTTTGTCACGTTAGTTACGTACGGTTTGATCCTTTTGAGTTTTTAAAATGTAATTTGTAGAGGGGATAAATCCCAGAATGATTATTCAAACCGTATCCTGATTTTCATTTGTGTCTCGCCTCTCATCCATGATCTACTTTATTATCCGTGTTAATATTTAGATGAGTCATTTTGGATGCTTCCAAAATAAATCACTAAATCACTAATAATAAAATTCTTTATCAATTAAAACTTGACTGTTTCCTTTTGAAAATATAACATTAAATATTTGTTGGTTTGTTGGGAGTAGTCCCACACATGTCGATGAACAAAAATCTATCGCCCCTTTAAATGGTTTTGATCTCTTTTTTATTTTTTAGATTGGAGACATCTATTGAATCTGGGAACATTGATGAAGTAGAGACATTACTAAAACAACTGCAACCTGATGATTTTAGAAGATTAAGCAGTTTACAACTCTTACAATGTTTATTTACTAAATGTCAACTGTTACAATCTGATATTAACCACAGATTGGAATTACTAACATGTGTTATAAAACATGATTTTGTTGACGGTATTACGTATCTGTATTCTCAGGGACTTAGTTTACAATTTCGACATGAAGGTAATTTCTGGAGTGCTTTAACCGAATCTGTCAGATTTAACAGTTTAAACACAGTAAAATATATTTTATCTATTACTGATATAGATCTTTCACCAGATCCTGGTTATTCTATTCTAATGTTTGCTAAATCGGGTGAAATGTTATCGATTCTATTGAGTAATGATAATATTAAACGCATGGTTTATTGTAAATCTGTGGAGGACTACAGGGCGTTATATTATTGTATAAAAAACGCTGATAATGCATCAGATTGTCTAAACTGTATCGATGTTCTAACAGAAGCTGGGTTGGATTCGAGTAGGTCTTTACATTATGTTATAAAACATCATAGTGGTAATACAGATAATATATGTTTACCAGTAATATCGTCACTAATCAAACATGGAGTTAATATTAATGGAATGAATAGATTGGGTAATACACGTGATACTCCTTTAACATGTGCTATACGATACCATCGTGATAATATAGATACATGTATAAAACTAATATCATCACTAATCAAACATGGAGCTGATATTAATGGAAGGGACGGGGATGGTTTTACTCCTTTAACATGTGCTATACGATACCATCGTAATAATATAGATACATGTATAAAACTAATATCATCACTAATCAAACATGGAGTTGATATTAATGGAAGGGACGGGGATGGTTTTACTCCTTTAACATATGTTATACTACACCCTGGTTATAATATTGATACATGTTTAAAACTAATATCATTACTAATCAAACATGGAGCTGATATTAATGGAAGGGACGGGAGAGGTGAGACTCCTTTAACATGTGCTATACTATACCATGGTGATAATATAGATACATGTATAAAACTAATATCATCACTAATCAAACATGGAGCTGATATTAATGGAAGGGACGGGAATGGTTATACTCCTTTAACATGGGCTATACAATTTCATGGTGATGATATAGATACATGCATAAAACTAATATCATCACTAATCAAACATGGAGCTGATATTAATGGAAGGGACGGGAGAGGTGAGACTCCTTTAACATGTGCTATACTATACCATGGTGATAATAAAGATACATGTATAAAACTAATATCATCACTAATCAAACATGGAGTTGATATTAATGGAATAGACTGGAGAAGTGATACTCCTTTAACATGGGCTATACAATTTCATGGTGATGATATAGATACATGCATAAAACTAATATCATCACTAATCAAACATGGAGCTGATATTAATGGAAGGGACGGGAGAGGTGAGACTCCTTTAACATGTGCTATACTATACCATGGTGATAATATAGATACATGTATAAAACTAATATCATCACTAATCAAACATGGAGCTGATATTAATGGAAGGGACGGGGATGGTTTTACTCCTTTAACATGTGCTATACTATACCATGGTGATAATATAGATACATGTATAAAACTAATATCATCACTAATCAAACATGGAGCTGATATTAATGGAAGGGACGGGAATGGTTATACTCCTTTAACATGGGCTATACAATTTCATGGTGATGATATAGATACATGCATAAAACTAATATCATCACTAATCAAACATGGAGCTGATATTAATGGAAGGGACGGGAGAGGTGAGACTCCTTTAACATGTGCTATACTATACCATGGTGATAATAAAGATACATGTATAAAACTAATATCATCACTAATCAAACATGGAGTTGATATTAATGGAATAGACTGGAGAAGTGATACTCCTTTAACATGGGCTATACAATTTCATGGTGATGATATAGATACATGCATAAAACTAATATCATCACTAATCAAACATGGAGCTGATATTAATGGAAGGGACGGGAGAGGTGAGACTCCTTTAACATGTGCTATACTATACCATGGTGATAATATAGATACATGTATAAAACTAATATCATCACTAATCAAACATGGAGCTGATATTAATGGAAGGGACGGGAATGGTTATACTCCTTTAACATGGGCTATACAATTTCATGGTGATGATATAGATACATGCATAAAACTAATATCATTACTAATCAAACAAGGAGTTGATATTAATGTAATAGATAGATGGGGTTATACCCCTTTAACATATGCTATACTACACCCTGGTGATAATATAGAAACATGTATAAAACTAATATCATCACTAATCAAACATGGAGCTGATATTAATGTAATGGTCGAAACTGGTTTTACTCCTTTAACATGTGCTATACGATACCATGGTGATAATATAGATACATGTATAAAACTAATATCATTACTAATCAAACATGGAGCTGATATAAGAACTACTAACGAAGCGGGTATTACACCATTAATGATAGCCGTGCAATACGCTACTGACACAGATATCGTTAAACTTGTATTGGTAGATGAAGATAACATTAATAGTGTTGATAATAATGGTCTATCAGCATGTAGATATTGCTTTAAACGGGACAACGTATATTCTACAAAGATGAGATATTGTCAGACTACTCGTAACATCTTCCAACTGTTAGTTGAGTCTGGTGCTGATATAGTTAGTAATGGAGTTGAATTACTTCATAATATTCTTACATTCGGTGATTTACAAATCTTTGAGTATTATATTGGATTGAAGTCACCAGTTGCTAAAAATATTTTTCACCTCCTTGCCCAGGTGAAATATGATTTTACATTTGATAAATTCAACTGGTTTTTTGATTATGGTGCTGATATAAATCACAGAGATTCCAAATCGAATACCCCCGTTATTATTGCTGGGTATTTGTTAAACAATAGCTATCTACAGTTGTTAACCCAACAAGGTCGGGAATGTGATGTTTATATACAGAACAAAGTAGGACAGACTGCTTTACATGCTGCTGTTATTGGATGTTCGCAGTTGAACAGACAGTATAAAGAAGCGGCAATAGCTGAGTTGAAGATGAATGCCAGCAGCGAAAAGCCAAAAGAAAAGTCGCAAGCTGACCTGGTGAATGCATTCAATCACCCTGGTTTGCAGCAACACATATCGTTAACTGATTCATTACAGAACAATGTACATGTAAATTACATCGCTTTTAATGGATGTGTAGATATATTTACTAATGCTGAAGGAGATGTCAATATTCAAGACTCGGGTGGTAAAACAGCATTAATGTTAGCTGCCGAAATCAATGATGCACATATTATCAATAAACTTGTATACGCAGGAGCCGATCGCCATATTGTCGATTATAAACACGGATCATCAGCCTTACAATTTCTTGATCTTGGTTTTGGTCGAAAATGTTTGACACTGCTTTTAGATAAAGATTGTAGGTATCTCTTAAATTTACCAAACAGACAGGGAAACCGATTGATTCAACGAATTTTACTCTTCCCATGGCCGCAATCAAACCACAATACCAGTTTCATTCGGTATTTAGTTGCTGAAAACTGCTGCCTACAACAATTACAGTCTTCATCTTCTGAAACCAATCACTATAATGAGCATATTACTTTAGATAACTTGAACAGCGAAGAGAGACACAAACTTCGACAACTTCTTTATCGAAGCGGAGCACAGAAGGACGAAATTGTTTCCGTTGTTAACTTTAAAATGGAAGATGCGGTGGTTGCGACAGACGAGGCGCTACATTCACCAAATAGAGAAAGGTTTAATTTGTTCTGTTTCAGTTTAACCCTGAAGGAAAAATGTGTAAGGGTTATTAGACAACATATTGGACTTGATATAAAGAGAAAGGTTGAAACGTTAGATATACCCCTAGAGCTAAAAGATGACATCCTTCTCATTCAGTACATTCCTAAACGATACTTCCACGATAATATCGATGATGTTTTCAAGGATGATGATATAACGGATTCTAGAGATGAAGATGGTTTTATTTATGATGATCGACACATGGATATTACTAGTTTCATCCCGCAAACACCTGCTTGTAATGATGGACGGGGAGATGGTTTGGCATTGGAGAGGGTTAGTCGGTGTGATGATGGTGTCGCGCAACAACGTGGTAATGACGTTTATAACTATAAATACTATAAAATTAACAGGACATTACAACAATGTCGTGAAGACGATGATAGTGACGAATACGAAGATGACAATGAAGACGATGATAGTGACGAATACGAAGATGACGATGACTAGAATGATGAGAATGATGGTGATCATGATGATGATTACGACGATGATTACTGATGTCTGTTTTTACGTGACAAGAGGACGCATAAGAAGAACGAATTAAGACATATTATAGAGAACTTCAGAACTGACTAATTATTAGAGTTAAACGATTGTCACTGACAATTACAGATTTTATTAGAACACCTCTGTTATCAAGAAAGCATTATATAACCCGGCTTCTTTGTATTATTGCAATCTGGGGCTGCGGTGACTCAGTGAATAAGAAGGTGGCTGGGGTTCGCTCAAGGTGTTGGCCGATGCAGAAAAGTAGAAGTTTGAACCTCATTTTATTTCATTTTATTGCACGCTTATAACCAGATTCTAACAAACAAACTTTCCACCTACTTGTACCCAGATGTTTCGAAATTTCAAATTGGAGCTTTTTCACTCACATTTTACTACCTTTGTGTTGCTATTAATCAGTATTGTTTATATGTTTTACTCTTCTTAGTTAGATATAAATATAAAGTATTAGGGGACCCTTCGGGACTAAATCTTATAAAATTGTATGGCCGTCCGTTGCAACGTTCTTAAATCCATTTCGATTAAAAAAGATTCAAAGAAAATCCTGCCACGTGACATATGATTTATGTCTCAGTCGAGATCAGTCATTGAAAACCCAATTATTTGTATCGTAACAAAACCTACATATCAGCCTTCTAAATGATTTGATTGGGCTTTTCAGAGGATATAGGCTACGGCAAGGGCTATTTCCGAGTGGGATAATAAATGCCATTACTCTTAGGAGGGCTTACTGAATTCAACAATGGGAAGCGTTATATAAACGATCAAATTTCCTTTTTATAAGGTAAAAATAATTTCACTCGCTTTGAGCGCTCATATTTTTATATGGCGTATAAGGACCAGAATAAATTTTCGGTCTATACGATTATGGTGATCCACGTGGAATCAAAATCGTCTAAATTTGCTATTTAAATTCCGGAGCATTTTGACTCCGGTATAACGGTATAAATTTGTTGTTCAGTTGTGGAGTCGTTTTTTAAGAAAACTTTTTTTGTACTCCGGTGTAATGGCTGAAGGCAGAACAAACGCTTGCTTTCTGATCGACAGATATACTCCGGTAAAGTTCCGGGCGTAAAATCTATCCGAGTCATTTCGGTAAAGGGTTAACTTCTCCCTGTGTAATGTTTGACTCTGGGCTCGGTTCCTCGTTTGAGGTGACCGAAATTCTTAGCTGGTAAGGTTACTCCGCAGTGAGTATAATAAAATTAGAAATCATTTTAGAGACCCGGCCATTTTACCGCGCCAACATACGCGATATATATGACAACTCCAAAACTTAGTCAAGACAACTAGGCATTTCTATCACGTCATGATAATATCACCCGACAGCACAACTGCCAAATAGCAGTTTACTTGTAAGTTTACTTGTAGACTTAGTGTGCATGTCTGGAGGAGTTCCAAATTATGCAATCTAACACTAAAAAAGCTTAGTACGTATATCACACAAATTCGATAACCAAGTCCGGTTATCCAAATAATTCCCACTTGTTTATATAATTTTAAACGACAAAAGTCAAATGGGTTGGGAGCCTTCGAGTCTATGCAAATAAGCATTTTATAAACGGCAAATTCTTTAGCCGTCTCTCTGTTCACTATTAAACGGAAGCAGTTGCTCCGGTGATACAGCACTGCGCAGGTCCATCCGAGATCTGTTTTGTGCTCCGGTCCCCGACGACTATATAAAGGGAACACCCGCACAATTTCATTCAAGTCTGATGAGTTCAAAATGAACGAAACAAGTAACTTCTTGAGAGAAATCTGGGACGGCTACTCGCCACTCATAGATTTCTAATCTTCTTAGTTAGTATTATATATATAATTACTTTAATTATCAGCACCATTTAACCTTCTTCGTGTTGCTATTAATCAGTAGTGTTTATATTCTAAATTATTAATATTAGATGCATAATTTTGTCATTAGCTTAATTAAAACCACGTGATCATGCTTTCGTTTATTAGCACCACGATGTCATTAATCGTTTACTAGCTCCATGTTGCATCATCATTAATAGTTTATCACCTTCATATTGTGATTAATAATTATGATTTGTTATTATTTGTTTTTGTTTTGTCTTGTTTTCAATATGTTATCGTAATTAATGGTTTATCACCTTCATGCTTTACGTATTATTGTTGGGGTTTTTTTTTTTGCTTTATAATAAGGTTCAGGTTTAAAATTGACCGTAATAATCACTGTCCCTGGTATAGATGAGCTTATGTATTCCAAATTACATTTAATTATATAATATGTATTATCCAACTGGATTCAATTGCTAAAGTATTCTAAATTATATTTATTGATATGAAGCGTATTATCCACAAACTATTTTATATTCCGCGCAATGCATGCTAATGCTGAAAATTCCAGAATGTATTATAACAAATCGGTCATTAATAAAACATTATAATGTGTGTGTGTGTGTGTGTGGGGGGGGGGGGGGGGAATGCAAGTGCGAACTACGATGTGGCTCAGTGAGGAAGACTCCGGGTGTTGTCTGACCCTTTATCCCATTTCATTTTATTTTATTTCCCGCTTTATATCGCATTAAAACGAAACTTTAAAGGGAAGGCTAAACTGGCTGCTATGAAATTGAAAAATTGGGGCGTTTCCACTTACATTTGATGATCATTGTAGGGTATTGTAGGGTATAGTCTACATAGTTAGTATTGTATGTATTATTAATGCATCATAAATAATTAATTAAAACCATGTGATCACGCTTTTGTATCATACGTTTATCATTAATACTAAATTAAAACCATTAATTAAAACCATGTCATCACGATTTCGTTTTTTGCACCATGTAGTTTATCAGCACCAAGGTGTGATTATTAATTGGTATTGTCATTAATGGCTTAACATCTCGAAGTTGTCATTATTAATTTATAGTGAATGGTCTATCAGCTCCATGTTGTCATTTTTAACATTGTCAATAATTGTTTATCAGCACCATGTTGGGAATTAAATATTTTCCGCCCCGTGGTGTCATTATTTATTTTTATTATCAATAATTGTTTATCAGCACCATGTGCATGTATTTATTTGTATTGTAATTCATGGTTTATCCAGCTCCGTGTTGTCACTGTTGGTGTTCAGCTCCATGCTGTCATTCTGATTTTACTGAAATTAACAATTTATCAACACCATGTTTCCATTATTGTATGGATAGATTGGTTAATATGTGGTGTATCTTTTTTATGTAAATCTATTACTAAATTCGTACTTTATATACATTGTACATTTCAAAACCCAGTAACAAGAGTAAAATACAATTTCACAATTAACGAATTATCAAATTTATATTCATCAATAACTTAGTAAAATTATGTTATTAATAACTTAGTAAAATTATGTTATTAATAACTTAGTAAAATTATGTTCATTAATAACTTAGTAAAATTATGTTCATTAATAACTTAGTAAAATTATATTCATTAATAACTTAGTAAAATTATGTTCATTAATAACTTAGTAAAATTATGTTCATTATGACTTAGTAAAATTATATTCATAAATAACTTAGTCAAATTATGTTCATAAATAAATTAGTAAAATTATGTTCATTAATAACTTAGTAAAATTATGTTATTAATAACTTAGTAAAATTATGTTCATTAATAACTTAGTAAAATTATGTTCATTAATAACTTAGTAAAATTATATTCATTAATAACTTAGTAAAAGTATGTTCATTAATAACTTAGTAAAATTATGTTCATTATGACTTAGTAAAATTATATTCATAAATAACTTAGTCAAATTATGTTCATAAATAAATTAGTAAAATTATGTTCATTAATAACTTAGTAAAATTATGTTTATTAGTAAAATTATGTTCATTAATAACTTAGTAAAATTATGTTCATTAATAACTTAGTAAAATTATGTTCATTAATAACTTAGTAAAATTATGTTCATTAATAACTTAGTAAAATTATGTTCATTAATAACTTAGTAAAATTATGTTCATTAATAACTTAGTAAAATTATGTTCATTAATAACTTAGTAAAATTATGTTCATTAATAACTTAGTAAAATTATGTTCATTAATAACTTAGTAAAATTATGTTCATTAGTAAAATTATTTTGGAGAGGGGTGATATAGGCCTTGTCCTGTTCCCCAATCCTTTCAGTTACCTGAATAAATATTGTTTAAATAAAAAAAATAAAAAAATTATTTTCATTAGTAAAATTATTTTCATTAGTAAAATTATTTTCATTAGTAAAATTATTTTCATTAGTAACTTAGTAAAATTATGTTTATTAATAACTTAGTAAAATTATGTTCATTAATAACTTAGTAAAATTATGTTCATTAGTAAAATTATTTTCATTAGTAAATTATTTTCATTAGTAAAATTATGTTCATTAATAACTTAGTAAAATTATGTTCATTAATAACTTAGTAAAATTATATTCATTAATAACTTAGTAAAATTATTTTCATTAGTAAAATTATTTTCATTAGTAAAATTATGTTCATTAATAACATAGTAAACACGACTGTTCTGAAATGTAAAGAATGACAACCGCCATCAAATAAAAATAAGAGAAAACCTATAATAGGTGGAGTCAGACTTAAGCTAAAATAGGCGTTAAGTATTCGGACTAGAAGATAAACATATCATGCATTGTTACTTCAGGATCATAAATATCAAATAATTGATGAATTATCTTGATATTATAGTTGATACATGCCCAAAAAGTATCATATCACTGTCTTAGATACATATAATTATCTAGAAGAGTATATTTTTGTGTTCTGTTTTCGGGGTGTTTATGTACAATTTATGTTTTGTGTATAAATATAAATTATGAACAGTAATTATGTCGTTATTCTATTTGTTTTTTCAGAGAGCTCTGCCAACTCATTTCACACTGGATGCAAATATGTTGCTCTTAGTCATATGCGTATTTAAATAAAGTAGCTTAGCAGACGATCGCAAAAAGTGATGTCCATGTATTATAATTATACCCGCAGCCTGTTGTTAACATGGATTATACTCAACTGTCGTGCGCTTTCAAAACAGTTGCACTCCATCAGTACCGGATATAGCTACTGTTACACACAATAGTGGGTACTATTAGCTAGATCTATTTGTTAAGATCAGCTCAATTATTGTCAAGGTCGCTGAGATATAAATAAGGTTAGGGCACGTGATTGTTGGCGAGATTGTAGGTTGGTAAGCGTTGAGTCCAGGGTTAGGGATGGTGTTGTGATTATATGCTAGCCCTGTTTACATCTTGTGGCCTATGTCGAAAAATTGAGCTGGCCTTATCATTTAGCAGTAACCTGATATTATTGGAGTGAGCAAGGAACTGGATCTGTAACAGGACGGTTTCATTCCCAATGCATACCTGGTCTGTATTCCTTGTTTTATGGTTCCTGCGGTAGGGATCATGAATGTTCGGAATATGGTATGTGGCTTATTAACAAGGGTAAAGGGGAGGGGTGTTCACGATCCCTATTCAGATACAGATCTAAATAAAATAGTACTTTAAAAAAAACCAGTAGGGTTAATCAAATGTTCACAAATTACAGAAAACTTTTTCAGCTGATATTTCTTTTTAAAAATGTCATAGCTGTTTTTGTTATTTTGCTTACCAAAAGACGCATTCGTGACACTGAGTATGGATTACCGAGTTCAAGTTGACAAACATAATGAACTGAAACAATTTGAAAACAGGGCAATAGTCAACAATTCCCCTTATCGCCGAATTTTATAAGTTTTGTGACTGTTTTCAAATATCATAGAATATGCTTGCTCATCTATACGTTGTTAGATGGCTTTACAATTTCCCCATTTATAGCTGCATTACATTGATTTACTGCTGGGAAACTTTGACATTGAACGATATTTTAGTTGGTATTCCCGATGATCGAGGAATGTTACAGGCTTTCAAGCTGGATGAATAACCAATCAAAATTAGTACCGAAATATGCAGATATTTAAAATGGTTGATGATCAAAATGATGGCCAGGTTTCCCTATACCAGATTGACAGGGCTGTAGCATGTTTTCACGGGTTTTTTTATCCAGAGATGCGTCCGTGCTTGTAGGCACGTTATAATAGGCCCAGTATAAACATGAATTCTTGAATGTCAAATGTTAATCTAGCTACTTACACTGATTGTGTTGGTTTACTTGACAAATGTAATGACCTGAAACATTTATAAAGCACTGTCTGCAATGACCGGGGATGTCGTTCACCACGGCCAACAACTTCCATCCCAGCCGATTCTAATAAAATTGCCATAGCAGATTATTCCTCTAGATAGCTGTTGTTGCGATATATTATGCTTTGTGCGGTCACTAATGGGTCGAGGAAGAATCCAATATGAATGAATGAATGAATGAAATGGGGTTTAACGTCCTACGCTTAAGCACCGTACCTGGGCTAATTGAAGACGGGCATACGCCACAGTGTGCAATGAGGGAAATTTTGCCCGGGCAGCGGCGCTACGGCCTACTCTTATATCGAATTCCAACTACCAAGGGATCTTTTACGTGCACTCCAATTTGTACACGGGACCTCGGTTTTTCGTCCCACCCGAACGACTAGGCAGCTGTCCTTGTCAGGCCCTCCTTCTGCATCACTGACAAGGGGAAATCACGCCGGAAAATTGAGATGAACTTTCTCGGCCAATGCAGGGATCGAACACTCAACCTCCAGACTAGCGAACCAGCGCCTTATCCACTTAGCCACCGTGATCCCCTTGAATCCAATATGAATATGGTAATCCACTCACGTTTACAAATGCGATGGGCGGACATATTTAGTTAATTGAGAAATGGACGTATGGGTGTAGGGTCGCCTGCCTAACATTGTGAATTATTTCCTATTCCTTAGCCCCCCTCCCCCCACCATCCACACTCCTCGTGTTGAAACCGGTGCCATTAAAGGCATTTATGGGAAGCTGTGGGTGGCATTCGTGTGGGACTTTTCACCACAAGAGTTACACAAGATTATGAGACTGCTGAAAATGAATATATCCAACACGGCTAAGGGTAAATTAACCACACAAACAAGTGTTCAAGTTTATTACAGTTTATTATAACTATTAAAAAACTAAAATTATACAATTTTAATATAAATAACCTGTATAATTCACCAAACACATACAATCAACGCATTCATATTATATAAAATATATAACATATTAATAATAAAACATCTAAATACTATTTTAAATTATATACGTAATTTGTATATGTGAGAAAGGGATACTTGCTCCTGCTGAAATTAACCTGAATAATAAAATTAGACGGACGTTAAACCCTATTTAACTTTTTTAATCAATTAGCCATCATAAGCTGTGTATGTAATAAATGTATGGTAATGAATAAAATGAGGTTTAACGTCTTACTGCTTTGCTCATGTACTGGCCTAAGGTATGCGCCATACTGTGTGCTATGAGGTAAATTTTTCCCGGGAAGCGGCACTATGGCCTACTCTTATAGCGAATTGCACGACAAGGTATACACGGGACCTCTTTTTGCCTCATCCGAACGACGACTAGACAACTATCCTTGCAATGCCTCCACGATGCTCCACTGAAAATCTGGACAACGTTTCGCGGTCATTGGAGGGTTCGAACACACGATCTAAAGGCTAGCCAGCCCGCGTCTTAGCTACCGTTGCACCGTCTTTAACCCAAACTTCTAACAGCCATTATGTAAACTATTTAATAAAGTGGAGTTTTAAAAAGTACCCAGGGTTGAGTTAGTACCGTAGCACATCGTTTAAGATTATTTACGGTTCACCGTTTAATATTTATTTGAATAGACATGTATATACAAATTGTCAGCTTGTGACAACCTTATTGAATTTACAATAACACTCGCATAGAGTAAACATTCATATAGTAGTTGTCAGTATGTGACTACCTTACACTAACACTTGCATTGATAAGATTGTATGCGTTTGTAACGTGAACTTTTCGCCTCGCTTGACCTGAAACTGGTTCATCAAATCGACTGATCTCTGAAAACTAGCGGCGGCTAAACATTATATAGGATATTTAATTCAGACGCGGGTGTCATGACATCAACCTTGCAGTGTGACAAATATAATTGATCGTTCTGTCAAAGACCTATAGCTCCCCCTGCTTTTTATAATGACCTTAGACATTAAGAAACTTGGTGGAGTCGACGGAAAGGCAAATGCCTGAATTTCCCTGACTGAGAAAGTTATTCGGTATTTCTAGACAGTGCAGGTCGTAATGTCTGGTGGTTGGGATGTGACCAACAAATGTGGCACTTTATACACCTAGACGTGCACGGTAAAGAAACCACGAAGTCGGTAGGAGCTCGGCGGGAGCAGCACAATATAAAGCCACATTTCACCCGTTCGTTTATTTATTGTTATACCTTATTCACCGTAACTATTTATACATTATTCACTTTCTTCAATTCAATTTTGTATGAATACAACCTCAATCGTTTAATAATAAAAGCAGGGTTGACAAAAGCCTAGTTATTTATAAGGTTTTGTTTGATTCTCCGAAAGAAATGCACTCTACTTTGTTATTCATCGAGCAAGGAGTCTCTAATAATAAAATACCGAATAATAAAGATTTCGTTGAACCGGCAAATCCCGGAGAATGATCAAAGTCTATATTTATTTACCATATGTTGATCAATCAAAGGGGTTATATGAGTCAACTTTCTTTTAAAGGAAGCTTTGTTAAAGTATGACTGTTTATAATTTAATACAACAAAAATGTAACCAAACACAATTGAAAAGAAAGAAAAAAATTATTCTTATGATTTATTTAAAAGGGGGGCGAATGGTTAGCCTGCGCGCGCTGTATCATAAAGCCTGTCCAACCTCGTGTGTTTTCTCCGGGTCCTCCGGTTTCCTCCCATTGCTACAGACCCCTACGCTCAAGCGAATTATTGAAATAAAATTAAACCATATGTTAGTCCCGAAATGACCTAGTTTGTGTCGAGTGGACGTTAAACCCCATTTCGCTCTCTCTCCATTTAAAAAGGCATTAGATAAGATCTAAATCTGTCTATTACAGATCTTTCTTCAGGCCCTAAAGGTTATATAAACTATAAACTACTAACATGTCAAGACCATAATCAAGTGGGGGTTGGGATGGCTTAGTGGTCTAGAGTGCCGCGCTTCGACCTCTAGCTGGCCGACCACCTCTGGCTTGCGGCTGTGGTTTTGAGCCCTGGTGTAAACGTATGTGGCATGGAGATAGGGGTGCCGTCTCAACGTCGTGGGTTTCCTCTGGGCACTTTGGTTTCCTCCCACTGCTCAAGACTCCTACGCGCAAGCGAATTATTGAAATAAAATTAAACCATATGTCAGTCTCGAAATTACCTAGTTGTGTTGAGTGGACGTTAAACCCCATTTATCTCTCTCCATAATCAAGTCTTGATTTCATCGGATAGATCGGATTAGAAGGGATCGTCAACTTAAATATTAAATATCGAAATATGGTGAAGCTTCGAACAACCAGTATGATTGTTAGAAACGGTGCACACATCTTGTCAAACCATCAAAGGCTAATATCTTCGCTCAGAATGAAGTATTTTGCATAATCTATTTTTGAAAACTATTATAGAAAGAACGGCCAGTTCTTTAAGCTAAATGACAGCTTTGATTGGTGTTATCTACACCATAATTAACTTATGTCAGTTTCTACATTTTGTCTAATACACTAGTTACTAAATGGATAGAAATATAGGCAATGAAGACAACCACTTGACCTCACTCTACTGTTGATTATTTACGTGTTTGTAACATCCGACATCATACGTCAATAATTGATATAACTTCCGCATCATCTAATACATTACTCCAGTATTGAAATCGTTGCATTGGCAACAACTTCGCGAAAGGATTGATTATAAAATTTTGTCGCTCACCTACCAATCAGTCCACAAAACCTCTCCAGATTACATTCAAGATCTCACAGTACAATATGTGCCGAACAGAACGCTAAGATCTTCAAAGCAATTACGTTTATATAAACCTGACATCAATTTAAAAACATTTGGTGCGCGATCGTTTCGTTACACATCAGCTGCTTTGTGGAATGAACTACCCGAAAATATCAAAAGTTCCTCATCATTAGATATATTCAAATCAAGAATAAAAACTTACTTATTTAGACGCTATGTATAACTCGTAGTGAGAAAACTTTTTAATGCGCTTCGAGCATACTGAGGTGTGGTGTTACAGCGCTATATAAATATTATTATTATAAATAACAACGTTATCTATAATATTAATAACCCTGTCACAGAATCACTATCTATTATCCCCGTCACATACACACTATCTATTATCCCCGTCACATACATACTATCTAATAACCCTGCAGTCAAACATAACTGCCCCCGGACTCTTTCACAAGAGGCTACGCCGAAATCCCCAATACTGTCAAAGACACGCTATTTAATTGTCAAAGCCATGCTATTTAATTGTCAAAGACTCGCTATTTAATAACCCTTTCACACTCAACTGCCGCATACTCTTTCATCTGAAACACCCTCACCGGTGTGTTCACCAGTGCTCTCCATGTGCCCCAACTTCCCTCTTTATGAATATTATAGAAATATGTAAGCTATCGTATAAATCATTTGTAACGATTTCCATGTGGTTACCAATAGATACGGATTACATTCGTTTAATAAGATGTAGCAATATCTTGTGTGTTTAGATATAAATAAAACCAAATTGTCCCAGTTTGACTTTGTGTCATTACAACTATTCACCCAACAACAGTCATATTTCTATCGCATAGTAATATGTGAATATATGAGCCCTGATCACACCAAACAAGTACTCAAACGCCTTACTCCGGCCTAGAAAATCGTAACATGGGTTGTGGTGGTGGAATAGTGTGTAAATAATGTCTATAATAATGATAATAATAATGACTTTATTTTCTGAGGAAACATATTTAGTACATGAGTTCTAATTTTCAACATGTCCCTCCTACTTTATAAAACTAACGACTACGCAGTCATAATATTTACAAGGTACATATATATCATATTATACAAGCTTATAATAGAGAAATGTCAAACAAACAAACAATAAAGAAAGAAAGAAAAGGGGCAAATGAACATACATTCTGGGGACAACAGTAATTAGCAAGAGTTCAAAGAGTTAACGTATTTTAATAACTCCTTTTTGAAGATAGAACCCGAAGACGCGTGTTTCGCAGTTTGAGGTAGTGTATTCCAGAATACAGAGGCGGTATATTGGAATGTTTTGGTCATTGCCTTTTTGTTACTTTTTGGATTTGCTAATTTAAGTTGACTTTCTGATCTCAATGTAATTGTAGTTTCGGTCAATTTAGAATTTTGACAGAATGTGTTATATAAATATGATGGTAATTTGTCACTTAAAATTTAAAAGTGAGCATTCCTTGGTCGTATTGGATGCGTTGGTATTTTGTAGGCCAATTTAGAGACCAAAACAAAGATGCCGAATGTGAATCAGGTTTTTCACCCAAAATGCTCCTTGCCGAAAGCTTTTTATGTTTATACAGGACCTCAAGTTTGCCTTTATTGGCATTACCCCAAACTGCGGAACAGTAATCTAAGTATGGTAAAATATAGCCGTTGAAAAATAAAATTCTAAGATGGCGTGTTGAAACAAGGTTTTAACTTTGTCAAGGGGTAGGTTTTGGAGGATATGTATTGGAAATTTTGTTAATTTCGAGATTCCAATCTAAATTTTGGTCAACGGTAAGTCCTTATAACACTGCTTCAGATACATTTTCTAATGATTCTCCATTAATTTTTAGTGATAAGCAGTTTGTGTTTGATTGGTGTTTTGAAGCTCTTGGTATGGTTTTGGTCGTTTTAGCATTCATTACCATACCAGTATTATTACACCAACTAAATACATTTAGTATATCCTCTTGGAGGGCAATCTCTATAATATTAGCTAGATTGTTGCCAGAGAAGTAAAGGGTACTGTAATCTGCAAAAAGATCAGTATGGAATTTACTGGCATGAAGTCGGAGATCGTTTTTAAAAATCAAGAAAAGTAGTGGACCAATATTGGATCCCTGTGAAACCCCACAGTTAACATCGGTAACAGTTGAATAACATGCCCCTAAGACTTCTAGTTGCTTTCGAAATTCAAGGTAGGATGAAATTAGTTCATGCGATTTCAAGTCAAATTTGTATAATTTTAATTTTTGGAGAATTACTAAGATAAACAACTCCATTTCTTTCAGCCAAATATCTGTAATTCTCAATAAGGCTGTTGAACATGAATGATTTTTTTCTAAAACCAGATTGAAATTCATAAAATAATTTGTATTTTTCAAAACATTCTGTAATTTGATAATTAATGTGTTTTTCAAATATTTTTAATATCGTGGGTAAAGACATTTTTCATAAGTTGGTGTGATAGGGGCTTAACGGTTAAAACTTTTATATTTGTTGAACGTTTCTTTGACACATCAACTGACAACTTTCATTGTGCTGAAATAGCTTGGGAACGTATACACACATAACAACTTCAACTTCAATAGCTTTTAAGATCAAAGGTGATAATTTCTCTATTCAATAAAGCTTTTGTTAGTTTGGTGTAAAGATATCTAGTGGTTAAACTGCATATTTTCTCGGAGAATAGGGGTCTACTTGCATTAATTAAAGCAACGGGTGTATGGTAAATCCCAGAGAATGTAGATTTCGTGGAAGCGTAAATTCGGGGGGAATACACCAAGGCTTATGGCATAGGCGTACGGACGCGATAAATATTGGAGAGTAGAACTTAAAATGCCCAAAAAAATTTCCCCGAAGCTTACCATATAGGATCTCCCCCCTCCCCCAATGTGGCCCAATATAGCCGACTTTAGGTGACTTGCCTGAATCCCAAAAACAACGAAATAATCGTCGCGGGATATGGGGGACTAGCCAGTGAATGAAGCAAGTTCCACTCGGTTTGCAACTGAAATCACACTCTATGCCTAATTTCAACCATCCAATCAGACTTGCAGCTAAATCTCAAATCACAAACAACCATTAATCGTATAGGGGACTCGCGCTCACCGGGTGAATTTTGAAAATGTAACCGCCGCAAATGCTTTTTACTGCTATTCTAACCAGTGACTTATGCAAACCCTATGCGTTCCCACATTCCAACCATCCAATCAGACTTGCAGCTGCATTAACAAATGATAATCAATGCCCGAACAATGTCGTACAAAGTAGAGTGGCTCCAGAGAAATTCTTTAATCAATAGTAAATTCAGTAAAAAGGTGTGGTATTTTATTAAAAGAAAAGTAAAATTAGTGTTTTATTAGATTTCGGGCACTTTATTTGTATAATTTTTGTTTTCACTTTACTCGTCTGCCCGTAAAATCAGATTGCCCAAAAGTAAGGGGGGGGGGGGGTTGGCTCGTACGCCTATGGTTAATACTATATATCATCTGGTAATGAAGTACGACGTTACGCCCAGTATAAGAAGCCCAAGACAGTGTTTATATTATAGAGATTATTTAAATTAACCCCAGATAGAGATTATTTAAAGAAACCCCAGATAGAGATTATTTAAATTAACCCCAGATAGAGATTATTTAAAGTAACCTCAGATAGAGATTATTTAAATTAACCCCAGATAGAGATTATTTAAATTAACCCCAGATAGAGATTATTAAAATTAACCCCAGATAGAGATTATTTAAAGAAACCCCAGATAGAGATTATTTAAAGTAACCTCAGATAGAGATTATTTAAAGTAACGCCAGATAGAGATTATTTAAAGTAACGCCAGATAGAGATTATTTAAAGTAACCCCAGATAGTGATTATTTAAAGTAACCTCAGATAGAGATTATTTAAAGTAACCTCAGATAGAGATTATTTAAAGAAACCCCAGATAGAGATTATTTAAAGTAACCTCAGATAGAGATTATTTAAAGTAACCCCAGATAGAGAATATTTAAAGTAACCCCAGATAGAGATAATTTAAAGTAACGCCAGATAGAGATTATTTAAAGTAACCCCAGATAGAGATAATTTAAAGTAACGCCAGATAGAGATTATTTAAAGTAACGCCAGATACAGATTATTTAAAGTAACGCCAGATAGAGATTATTTAAAGTAACCCCAGATAGTGATTATTTAAAGTAACCTCAGATAGAGATTATTTAAAGTAACCCCAGATAGAGATTATTTAAAGTAACCCCAGGTAACCCGTAGACAGTGTTTATATTATAGAGATTATTTAAATTAACCCCAGATAGAGATTATTTAAAGAAACCCCAGATAGAGATTATTTAAAGTAACCTCAGATAGAGATTATTTAAAGTAACGCCAGATAGAGATTATTTAAAGTAACGCCAGATAGAGATTATTTAAAGTAACCCCAGATAGATATTATTTAAAGTAACCCCAGATAGTGATTATTTAAAGTAACCCCAGATAGAGATTATTTAAAGTAACCCCAGATAGAGATTATTTAAAGTAACCCCAGATAGTGATTATTTAAAGTAACCTCAAATAGAGATTATTTAAAGTAACCTCAGATAGAGATTATTTAAAGTAACCTCAGATAGAGATTATTTAAAGTAACCCCATATAGAGAATATTTAAAGTAACCCCAGATAGAGATTATCTAAAGTAACCTCAGATAGTGATTAATTAAAGTGACCTCAGATAGAGATTATTTAAAGTAACCCCAGATAGTGATTATTTAAAGTAACCTCAGATATAGAACATTTAAAGTAACCTCAGATAGAGATTATTTAAAGTAACCCCAGATAGAGATTATTTAAAGTAACCTCAGATAGAGATTATTTAAAGTAACCTCAGATAGAGATTATTTAAAGTAACCCCAGATAGAGATTATTTATAGTAACCCCAGATAGAGATTATTTAAAGTAACCCCAGATAGAGATTATTTAAAGTGACACCAGATAGAGATTATTTAAAGTAACCTCAGATAGAGATTATTTAAAGTAACCCCAGATAGAGATTATTTAAAGTAACCTCAGAGATTATTTAAAGTAACCTCAGATAGAGATTATTTAGGAACTGTTTTGTTCTAATTTTATAGTTCGACTATTCCCTTGTAGTGTCTATATTGTGAATTTTGCTCGGCATAAAAATGAAAGCGCAACAACGACTGATTGCGAACAAATACTATATATATGTACTGTTAAGTAGATGTGTCGCCATCATTTGATTTTGGTCTGCCCTCATTTTAAGTTCTGACAGTGTGCTGCTGTTGTTCTTTGTGCTTATCGTCCGCTTTCACCGAAGTTCATATGGCAGACAAGTTGTCTTATTTTCAATTTTATTATTCTAGCGCACATGTCTTTCCTTTTGGGGGAAAATCGGATTACCTGAGTAAAACGACGAGGTTGAGAAGGCGCCCCTATCTCCAAACCAGTGATCGAAACCGCAATTTAGAGGTGTCCGGTCAGTTACGGGTCAAAGTGCGGCACTCTAGCCCACTAGGCCCTTGTGTGTATGACATGAAAAACAAAAAAGAATGACATTACGGAAAAGTATACTAATATTTGGATATGGCGGCCATCTAGGACCGAGATCTATTCTTCAAGTACAGTAGGTAAATCTTTGTGTCCCGAATTCAATTAATTGCAACTGTATGCCTATCTATTTAGTAGACTATTCTTTATATTAGAAATAAGGTTAAGCTTCGTCCACTAATATCAAGTTGTTGGAAAAGTTAAGGATTCGCCCTCTGACCGCTGCAGGTCCCTCTTGCTGTGGTACGACAGACAAAATTGATAAATGCTGATTCAAGGGAGATAACTACATGTTTCAATAACAATTAATAATACACGAAAATCATTTGATTTGTGGTACTCAGTTGTTCATATTTTGCAGCAAACCTCACCCCATCATTCATTTACTCACTCTCTGTCTGAAGAAATTTATTTTTATCAGATGTTGGAAGATGTCAAAGATTCTTTTTGATTGAAAGATAATTAAACTCGATTTTTTGGGGACATCGGAACTAATATTGTCACTATCCGAATGAACATGATTGCATGTGGTCGATCCAACAATTCACGGGATTGATGTCTATACACGCATTTTGGGGTACTTTGGATGGAATTAACGTGTGTCTATCGTAATGAACATGATTGCACCTACAATCCACAGAACTGGTGTCTATTTACACCGGTCTATCTTTACAGTCTTAAAGGGTCCATCCCGATAATGTTTTTGAGAATAAAATTCTTTGAGAATAAATCTATTCAGATCCCCAACCTTAGGGCCGAGAAACTAACTTAATATATGTGATCCGTTTTCATACAACTTAAATCCACCAGTTTTCATTTTGAAATGGAGTCCGTTGTCATAAACTGTATTATGCGGCGATTTGATAACACCAGACTTTTTTATATAAAAATAATGTGTCGGTGAAATTAACTTTTTGTTATTAAGTACAGAACATGGATAATTCACCGTTTGGACCTCTAAAGGAACGGGAATCGATTATTGGGTCACCCAACGAAAGAATTAACCCGAAATCTTAACAGGGTTACGTGTCCGGATAAGCTGTTTTAACGTTCACGTCCAGACGACTCAATATTTTGAGCTTAAATTTTGAGTCAGGGTATATACACCATTCTGCTATATTTTGGCGTTTAAATGACATACAGAATCGGACTTTTATTTTTGAGGCTCTGTTCTATTCGGGACAGTCCCTTTAAAGCAATAAATGTCTGTATTGTCATCATCATGTTCAGTTCGTCAGTTAGTTTAATCATACTCTTGACTTTCATTGCTGGTATTTTTCTGTCTGATAGATTAACCGGAACGTGCTTGCAAGCCCCCCCCCCCCAAAAAAAACCCAAAAGAGTATCATCATATGGCCACTACTAAAATTAATTAGTGCTTCTAGTTAGACCTATAACAGTGGTACAAAAGGAGATAAGCAGCCAAAAAGGACGATGAAGAAGCTGTTGTTTGAGCATACATATACATTGAAAGAAACACATCCTAGAAGGCGAGTTGTCAGGATCTGCTGTAGATAGGGTGTCCTCTTCATCGATGGTTGAGGCATGGGGACAGTGGGTGAGCATAAGCTTGGTAGACCTCAACCTGATATCGTCATTATCGAGAAGTGTCCAAACATTCTGTTAGATCATTTACATTATCAGCCATTAGGAATCGTTATGTGATAGTCAAAGGCAACCCAGAAGTCAGAAATAGAAATGTCATATCAAAATGTCTACCATGTCGCAAAAGGCAAGCACCTGTTGGCAGCCAAAAGATGGCAGAACTACTCAAGTCAAGCGTAACTCCTAATTTACCCAATTTCTCGTCATTTTGAGTCGATTGTTTAGGTCCATTAGTGGTCAAGAGAGGAAGGGGTGAGTTGAAACGCTGGGGTTGCATATTTACGTGTCTTGCTGTTAATTTATTATTACTACATACGATGGATACAGACTCCTTAATAAATGGTTTATTGTAGAGGATGTCCTGTCGAGATCTGGGGAAGTATTTATAAAAATTCTAAGAGTTGGAACCAACTCTTAACTGTCAAAAATTACTCCTAACTTTGTAGATTTTCCTAAGACCTATTTATAAAACATTTTACTTTAAGAATTACTGCTGACTATGACACATATTTAGGAGTCCTCCTGTAGCACTCCTAACTTGTTAAAAGTACTCTTATCTTGGTTAACATGGCCGTCCGTGTACGCCGCATAAGAGATTTCTTAGTGGAGTACAACAACAAGGAGATATCGAATGGACATGGGTGGGATTCCTTTTGTGGCAGATTTAGTTCGGCATCTACTTACGAGTCCTACTAAACGAAATTTCGCAATCGACGCTGAGATGAAGATCGCCATTACGCTTCGTTTCCTAGCTACTGGTAAAATGTAACTGTGTAGTGATGACGATTTCGGCGTCAGTCAACCTTAGATGTACGTTAGATATACAGAGATTCGTATCGATGCCCATATCTCAACACGAAACTCAACGACACAAGAGACAGTTCAACGCACTTGCGGGATTCCCCGGTGTCGTTGGTGTGATAGATGGGACACCAGTCCGTATCCTAGCGCCTTCACGAGATTCCTTAAACATTCAAATAATTTCTGATTCAGATTCAATCATTAGAGATGTTGTTGTCAAATGGCCAGGGGCGACCAACGACGCTTGTATTTTTAATTAAAGTGGCGTTCGCCAACTGTTTGAAAGGGGTTTGGTGCCGGCTGGATCCAATTTACTGGGAGACAGTGGGTATCCCAGCAAGAGATATCTCCTGACACCATTCCTGCAGCCACAAGTTGGGCCCGAGACTAGTTACAGCCGCGCTTCTCCCACTTTAGCACATACATGATTTAGAGTAGTTTCCCTTCGCAATTTGGTAAATTCTATAATATGGACTTGTGTTAACGAAATGAAATTTAAGCTTTAAGTTTATTTATGCCAACAACTTAATAAATAGGAAGTTGGAAGTATCATTGAGTTAATACTTACTGACATTGGAGGTAAGGAAACCAGCGAAGATACCCCTGAAGAAATATTTGCACTGCATTAC